>OY735200.1:3157046-3192046 GCA_963457665.1 Thysanoteuthis rhombus
GTGACTGCACCGCAGCAGCAGATTGTTGATTCGAAACACGGGGCCTGACAGGACATGAAGCAGTATAAAATGGTGGTAAATGAGGGCCTAGTTTAGCATTATAGGTGCCTTGTAAAAAGAACCACATTTTATGACCTTTGAAATTTAATTTTTATAGAACAGTACGTAAGGACAATACACGACGTCAAAACACACCGATCAGCGTTAGAATGGACATTGTATGTACATACTCATCATACAGGCAGATAAATGTGTAAAAATACACACACACACACAAACACAGCTATATATATATATATATATATATATATATATATATATATATATATATATATATATTGCTACATTCCACGATTTCTGTTAATCAGAGGTCACAAACAGACCAGAAGATATTGAGAATTATATTATTATATAAATGCAGCCATTTTCTTCATACATTGTATCAATTTTTTCATCCACTGGTTACTGTGTGCACAACACTCCAATGAAATGATCATCAGTCAGGAACCAGTTTATGAGTGATTGGTCAATGATTTTCCGTACGAAATTTTGTTTTTGTGATTATATCCCAATATAACCGAACAATTTCAAAATTTTTATTCAGAGTCTTCTACGCTGTAGTGTATGTTTAGGGTGCAGTCGGTGGAGTTAGTAACAGTGTGGAAAATGGAATCGGTGACCCATGTTCAAACTCGTTCATGTTCACTTTTCATTGAAGTATCCCTGAAAGGTATTAGGCAACCAGTCTTGGAGTCAAGCCCCCTTATGGTGGTTTGACGCCAGATTCGACGTCCGACGGCTCCTGCAGCCGAGGTGATGTCAGACGTATCGATTTCTCCAATCCTCTGGGCTACATCAGCCAGGCCGAAGCCGGGATTCTAACGACTCGGCACCTCAGGATCACCATACGCTTTGCCTGAGCATGCAATGTGTGTGTGTGTAGGGGAGATCTGCAATTAAATACAGAGACGGAACAAAGGCCATTCATTGTTTGTTTTCTATCTAGTAGCAATAGTATCCTTTGTCTTGAGTTTCCTGATTTCGTGAACGAAATTTTTTTTCAATATCCGGATCTGAGTAGTCTTCCTTCAATTCTATCGCTCTTCTTATCGCAACACTCTCGGGCGTTACACTACGTGACTTGTGAAGTAAGCAGAGAGGTTTAGAACTCAAGAATTAGCCATCGACGGAACTTGACCTCATTTCCTATATCCCGGGAGCATACTTCACATAGACGTTGCCTGAACCGAATTCAAACATGGCTTTGGTGGAATGATATTATTTGGATGTAGAGATTTAGTTTAAAATTATATATCTATAACCCAGGTCATGCTATAACGCTATATGAAAAAGCGTGGAAACTAAATTACTTTCCAATTCTATAATTTAATAAATTTCTCGTTCCGTTTGTCTTATAACATAAAATTAACTGAAACATCGCATTCTGACTATATATATATATATATATATATATATATATATATATATATATATATATATATACTAAATAATGGTACCCTTGAATGTGCTAACTTGAAGAATACGTTAGGATTCTCAGTGATTTGTCACTCTACAATAATAACACGAGGCTTGTGTCAATGATCAAATTAATGATTATATAGTACGATGATTTCTCATGATAGATATCTGAAAATAAATGAGCTATTATTCACTTACTTATTCACATATCTTGCAAATGCTACAAATCCGGGCCAATCGGTCTTTGAATTTATGTTAATTTTGTTCGCATCAGATGGCATAACTTTTCTACCAATAGGTCAAAAGGTTGCTTAGTAGACTCTAATGGAATATCAAAAATATTACTGAGCGGCCTCATGGTCAGGCGATTCTTCTAACATTGATATTCCTTAATGTGTCTGCTTTGCTAATTTGGATAGTGAAATTAGTTCAACCATTTTAAAGAGATTTGTTTAGTGTTTTAGATGCAGACGGGTCTGATATTCCACCAGAGAAGATACCAGATCTCATGAATCCAATTCCTGGTCAAGTATCAACTTTAAAAGCTGCGAATGGTTGACTGCGCTAAATTTTAATTTTCATGAAATAATTGAGACGATTTACTTCCATCATTTTCCTCAAGAGGCCTATGTTAACGTATTTAGCAATTTTCGATTACTTTGATCGAAGTGCTTGTGGTGAATGTATGGACAGACACTCAACCATGGGATTAATCACTAGTCAGTGAAATGCCAATGAATGAGTTTGTGTACTGTGTGACTGTCGTGATCACACTCAGCTATATAATCATTCATATCTTTTCTAGTCGGATAATTTTCTTATCATGTCATCGTCAGTCTTCAACGTCCATCCCAGAATCTGTAACATTTCTTTATCATGGACGTTGCAGAGCCAGTATTTTCTAGATTTGACTAGTTCATTTCTCCATCTTGTAATCTGTTGGCCTTGGTTCCGATCTCTGGGGATCTATGTTGTAAGTCCATCAGTTGTCTGCCATTCTTGTAAAATGACCTCTCTATTGCCATTTAAGTTTTCAAATAGATTCTATGATGTCTCGGACTCCTGTCTTCTTCTTGATATATTGTGCTGTCTTGTAATTTCTCCATGTGAGGTTGAGCATAATTTACTCATGTGGCCGTTATATGCTTCTCAGTTTACGAGTCTATCTCTTAGTTATGTTCCATGTTTTAGCTCCATAAGTGACTATCAGGAGGATGCATTGGTTGTAAACTCTTCTTTTTAAAGATTATTGGGATCGTCTTGTTTTTGAAGGTCGAGCTTGCTCTGCCAAAAGCTTGCCATCTTCGTGTGATTCTTCGCTTGATCTCTTCCTTTTTCATTGGTTTCATAAAGATTCGTTGATCTAGGTAGATGTAATGGTTTACTTTGCCCAGTTTTGCATCTTTGATCTTGAGAATTATATCTTTATTCTTAATGTGATTGTTGCACATGATTTTTTGTTTTACTGAAGTTCATGTGAAGGCCAACTTTTTTCCTTTCATTATTTAGTTCATCTAACATTAGATGGAGGTCATGTAAGTTTTTTGTGAAAAGGACGATGTTATCTACGAATCCTAGGTTGCTTATATATTCGATGTCAATTTTGATTCCTCTATTTTCCTTGTCAAGATTTCGGAAGGTCATATTGAGGCAGGCTGTTGAGAGTTTGGGTGAGCTGATATCATCTTGTCTCACTCCTTTTCGGGCTGGAAGGGTTCAGAGTCTTTATGTAGCCTTCATATATAGAATATTTTAAAATAAGAATAAAGAACAGTATCTTTAGATCGAGAATAACGTCATTTGTGAACGTTGATATGCAACTAGTACGTTTTATATTTATACTTTTTGGAGCCTTTGTATGAAATTTTGGAGCAAGTACTCTTACCTTAAAATAGATTACCCAAATCAAGCCATATTCGAAAGATTTAACCACTTTTTAGCCATTTGAAATAGCAGATTTAATATAGTCCTTCAAGGAATCCAATAATATGCCCCGTTTCATTTTCTTGTTCTGGCGACAGTAATCCTATTTGCTTATGAAAACGTCTATTGCAGACGAATATTAAGTTTGTGGGAGGCAATTAAATAAACAGCCTTACTGGGATCGGTTTTTCCTTCGCCGAAAAAGAACATTCATTTCTGAGATGACGCAATATCTGCTTTTGTACTTCTCGTGTCCTTTCTAGTCAAAAGATTCTGTGATTTGGCAAGCAAAGATACGATATTCAATCATGCAGTTCCCCAAACTGCATGCTGGCCGATGGTGACTTGCAGACGCCACAGCTATCAATAATAATTGAAAAAAGAGATAGATAGATATGTAACAACATAGACACTTATAAATATAAATATAAAAAAGAAGGAAGAGCTGATTGATACGCCGGTTGCTATTTAGTGTATTCCTTTCCCAAATGAACAGCCACCTGTATACACACACATGCACACACACACACACATATAAATATATATATGCGAGAGATTAATTGAGAAAGACTGGCAGGTGAGTTAAGTAAACACAGAACAAATCAATATATGGACAATGAGATGTGACAACGAATACAACTTATATATATATATATATATATATATATATATATATATATATATATATATATATATATATATATATATATATCCAGTACAGTATACGTACATATTCAAGATCAGTGCATTGATTTGGATTATGGTTAAGACGACAATATGAGAGGGAAATGACGATATGAAAAGGCTTGCTGTACAAATGATTCTTTTTTTTTTTGACGTTTTGCACAACTTGGCCTTGTCGAAATAAAACGTATGTATTTATGCACGAGAAATAATGACCTAATGAATGAATAATAAATTTCGAAGACTGCATCAAGTAAAATGCCAGTTTTAGAAGATGTATGAAACATTATCTCAACTTGTATTTTGTTTATAATGATACACATTTCAAACATATGAAATCTCGAATTCTAAGAGTGTTCATATTTGCCTTTAGCTTTGGGTCAGTCAGTCAGTCTGTTGGTTTGGTTTTATGTCTGTTTAAGAAATGTTGATATGATCCAAGGAAACGATTATGAATTACGTTATATTATATAGGAACTTTTATCTGAAATGATCTCCCGTCATCACTGGGTCAATGTATCACTTGGCCTACACAACGCTTATAGAATCAATTTCTACAGCAGTCCCATTTAAAAAAAATGTTTATTCTATTTACGTTGTGTAGACGTAGTTATACATTTACCGTGTAATGACAGTAGATCATTTCAAATAAGAATCTCTATATAATATAAAGCAATTTACAATTATGCACACACACACACACACAATCACACACACACACACACATATATATATATATATATATATATATATATATATATGTGTGTGTGTGTGTGTGTGTGTGTGTGTGTGTGTGTGTGTGGTATCTATCTATTTCAGTCTGTATCACGTAACGCTTGTTTGCTCATTAAACAAAGGAAGGGGGCAGTAATTGCAGGTTGAATCGGATGGTCAATTGCAGGCATCCTTACAAAGAGTTTTGATTCGTCTAGCCAATCGGTGCATGGCTCAGAAGTAGCTCTCTCTTTTCATTGGTTGTCTCTTCGATCAGAAACATCCTGAGCCTAAGTGGAGGGAAATTGGAAGTTTAGTGGTCAGTTGGGGAAAAGACTTCTTTAGCTTCCACCAATTCCCTTGCCAGCAGCCAGCTTTTCTAATTCGATCTGAATTTGAACATCCCAATGTCTCTCTTCAATTTTTTGTCCGGCTTTTGTTTTTAAATCCTGTTTTCATTCTTTGTTTCTCACCAAGCTCCTCGATTCACTCTGGCTTTTCCTTTTACCAGCACGTGTGCCTCGATACGAAGAGCTTTTCATCGAATTTATTGCAACACGGTTGACACATCTTTCTATTCATCTGTCTTTTGCGTTTAAATGTCAGAAATTATCATTTAGATAATTCTAGATGGAACAGCATTTTTTATTCATATTCTTTCTATTTCAGATGTTAATCTGTCAATAGATTTAGCATCAAATCTGAAAGTGAATTCATTTTTTTATATCTTAATGATCTTTAGATTTCAGTGAAATTATTCCACAGCAAAAATATTTGAAATTACTTTGTAATGTCTAAGTTTGATGCTTATGAAAATTTTAAAGAAAAATTGTTAATAATATTTTATATGTTTATAGCAAAAGTTACAACACCTTCTCAGCACGTAACCTTGCCCCATAGTTACCCCCCCCCCAAAAAAAAACAGCGCATTTTGATGCCTCTACTTGATTCAATCCATCAAATACGAATCCTTGATATGAAGCATTTGTTCGTGCGGATCCCTAAAAGTGCATTACGATTCTAAACACTTTGCATAATAGACTTACAGGGTGCAGGAAGCGTCCTTTCATTTCCAGGAAGCGATCGATTCGGAAATCAGATGCAATATCAATGGCTGAGTTTCGAAAAGATCGCGACCAATTCAAAGGCAAATGATTGGCAAATGCTGGATAGTTTCCGTTGGCGAATAGGCGATTTGCTTGAGGGAAATTGATATTTGCTTATATCTATTTATCTCAGTTTGATTTAATATTTATCTATCTATGTATCCTTTAATCTATTTCAGTATGTTGCTATATAAGTATATACATATCTATCTTTATAAGTCTGTTTATATGGGTTTTGGTAGACCCATCTCTCTCACTCTGACAAAATCATATTTGTCTAAAACGTTTTCGTCGAATGTCGTAAAAGTAGATTATATTTTGGGTATAATCGAAATTTTGTCCTAGTGATTATTTGAAGCAATCAATTTGGTATCAAAAGCGCGCTCAAATCAAATTAATTCTCTAGTGCCCGTCTTGATTATTTGTTTATGGTGAGGGTGTCTCTTATCAGCCAACGAGGATTTTTATTGAGTGAGAGGTACAGGCCATGAATTTTCCGATAAAGTGTTTTTAGACTTCATAAGATCAGCTGTCGCTGATGTGAAGACGTCCGTAGTATCTTATTTCTTGGCAACCGGAAAATGGCTATTCTTCGAACAATTCAATTTATGTATTTACCCATGTTTTCTCATCTACAAAAAATTGAGTTCTGTTTGATATATGTTGACACTTTTTTCCAACAAGAAAATTTATTAATTGTTAAAATATATCGTGTCATCTATGTGAACTATTAAAAGCTTAATAATAAAATTAGGGATATATTCAATTTTAAATCGATTCTCCACTGAGGAGGTTATTTTGTAAGAAAATCACATGGAATTCTTCAAATCTACCTTCCCCATTTTCATATTATAATTTACTCAAAGAAAATTCGATCAAGCAGCCTGTGTCTTGAAAAAACAAACAAACACACATACATACAAAAAAAAAAAAACAACAAATGGCCAAAATAAACCTTCTCCAGTATTTTCCCATTCGTGTAAATAGTAGTTCTGAAAATTATTGTACAAGATAAAATGCATTTAGCTCAGCAGAGAGTACTTTAATCGACCAAAATCCACACATTACTTATGAAAGTTTGGAGTTTTAACTTCCGCAAAGCAATTAGAAATTAATATAGCAAAATCTGACCAGATGAGAAGAATGACTGAAAAAATCGTTTTACAGCAAAATTTGCCCACGCAAATTTAGCTCTTTTGGAGCTAGATTTAGCTTTTTTTTTCTTGTCTATTCACACATTCTGAATCTTGATTCTAGCTCTAAATCTGGCATTGATTGTGCAAAATCAACATCTTTTATAAAAAATAATACTGCCCACAGCAAAGTATGATAACAGCATTTTTATTATCATAGGATAAGTGCTAAAATTTGATCCAAAATTTTTACAAGTAAGCTTATAATGATGCTTAAACATTAAATTTCAAGGCAATCATTTATGTAATTCTGTGAATTGTATTTATCGCCGATTATTTCACTCATGAAATATTCATTCCGTTGCATGACATTGTGAGATAATCAGGAGACAGGAGCATAAACTGAGGTAATTAGAAACAAAGTTTGGAGAATTCAGATCGAAAGATATTTGGATTGTTTCAACACGGGGGACCTCGTTTGAGAGCTAAACAGATCGAGGTGTCTTAGCAGACCATTTGCATGCAGTGCAATGCTTGCAAAATCTTTCTAGACAACATTATCTACCATCCTTTGGTATAAAAACATATAAAATGACGGGAAATTAATCAAAGATCATTTCCATTACATCATTATTAATGCTTTGTAAAAATTGCAACTTTAAAATTTCATAACTTTCATTCTAATGTGCGGATTTTGGTCGAATAAAGAAGTTTGTACTTGGCAAACTGTCCTGCATCTCTTACAACAACCTCCAGTACCACTACTCACACAAACAAAAACAACAGACAAGTAAAAAACAACAAAAAAACCAACTGGGTATCACAAAAAACTAAATTGCTTCGTTATTAATCTGTCAAGCGTTAATAACATCGGCGACAGCAGATACCATAAAGTCTAAAACAATTTTTGTTTACCGGCATTTTAAGGCCTCTATCCCTCAGTCAATAAAAATCATTCTTGACTAATTAGAAATAGGACCCCCACCATAAACAAACATTTAAGAGGGACACTACAAAATTAATTTAATACGAGCGCGCTTTTTATACCTTATTGATTGTTACGAAAAACACTCGGACATAACTTCGATTACGTCTAATATGAATTCTACATTTTTACGACATTAGAAGAAAATGCTGTAGGCAAAAATGATTTTTTCCTGAGTGAGATCAATAAAGCGATGTATACCGTTCACACCTACATCAACAGACAGATATAGGCACAATATACCTGCAGATATGATTACAATACTCTTGTAACTTATCAGTCTCGTCTAGTCTCTTCATATCTATCCATCTGAATCTGTTTATATATATCTATTTATTTGTTCTGATCTAGAGAAATCAGTTTGATAATAGGTGAAGTGACTGCTTGGTTGGTCCGTCCCACCTTTTATGTTATTGAATATTTGCCATAGAACTATCTGGAAAAAAAAACGTGTTGGGATGAAGTCAGCGGAAAGAATATTTGAATGAACTGGTACTCATTTGCCATAGAACTTAGGAAAACCCTTGCCCACAAAGAAAACTGTCATATGACACCTTGAAAGAAATACAAAGAAGAAGAAGAAGAAGAAGAATAAGAACAAGAACAAGAAGAACAAGAACAAGAACGAGAACGAGAACGAGAATGCTCGAAAGCAAACGAAATGGATGTTACAAACGCTATCATACGGGAAGGTTTGACGAATATTCAAGAAAGAAACAAGCCTGGCTACTGCAGGGTCAAACTGCACTCCTGCTTTTATCCCGACTGAAGATAATGTTTTTTAATCTCGGTGAGAATTTTTCTTTATTTGGGTCCTCTTTATATAACATGGTACAAGTCCTGTCAGTGCCATGTTACTGATATAAAAAGGGTTTAATAATGTCATTCACAAGGCAAGATACACGAGACAAACATCTCTTTATTTTATTTTTGCATTAACAAAGTTTATTGAATTCTAGCAATAACGACCACTACAATAAGGACATCCTTTTATTGGATCACGAAGATAACAGGATGGAAAAAAACTATGACACTTTTTTTAGCATCGATGTTAAAATAACAAAATTGATTTTTCTCAGTCATTTCATTACTTCCACTAGAGTGTTATGCACGCGAAAAGGGAGGAACTCTTTGAATGAAAGGTTTTATTAGAAAATGTATTTTAAGACTTCATTTATTCGCCCATCAAGCGTGGGGAAGTTTATGATGCACTAATGAATGTCATTTCAATATCGACCTCTTAGGTATCCTTACGGATGAAATGATAAGCCAGTTCAGTAAATAATTATGACCAATAATATGAAATTTACGCTGAAGCTATGAAGCTGAGCCGTATCTTGAATTATTTGAGATGTATCCATCCGTCACATGATCCAAATCAACCAAACATGCAGCCTGAAACCAAATATGGCATGCCTACTCAATAGACTTGTGGTAAGGCTTTAAAACTGAAAATATTAGAAAAATACTTTATAGCATTCGAGGGGAGGAGAACTATTGATAATCTAAGTATGTCACAAAAGTGGAACCTACTTCAACCATATCTTCTTATGTTTATATATACTTCCTTAAAGGGTTCAAAATGGAGGGAAATCCACCCTTCATGAGATCAAAAGAAACTTCTGAATTAAAATCAAATCATAAAGTTTTTGCAGAGGAACATTATTAAACCTTTTACAGCAAGGTTTTATCGATAATATATCCATAATTTTTCATTCCACACTGAAACCCTTACTTCAATATATATATATATACATTTTACCATAATAGCAAAATATACGTGAAGCAGGGGAAAAAAGTAGATTACATAAGTTGCATTGACAGATGTTGGGAAGTTAGTGACTTATGTGTCACAAAAAACATTTGAAATGTATTTTAATGTTTCGTGTTATATGCTAGGCCTCACATGGAGAGACCACAAGACAGCACAGTACATCCAGGAAAAGACAGGAGTCAGGGACATCATAGAATCCATTAAGAAGCTCAAATGGCAGTGGGCTGGCCATGTTGCACGAATGGCTGAGAACCGATGGACATCGCGACTCAAGATATGGATCCCCTGAGATCAAATGCGGAACCGAGGCCGGCAGAATATTAGACGGAGAGACCAGCTCGACAAATTCAGAAAGTACTGGCTCCACGACGCCCATCGTAAAGAAGTGTGCCGAATCCTGGGGAATGTCTATGTCCAACGACGGATGTTGAAAGACTGATGATGATGATATATTTTTATCCTAAAGCTAATAAAAAAATTGGTTAGACAGAAGTACGTGTCTTGTTTGAGTCATCATGAATAAACAATTGCTGCCTTCATATTGTGTACATATGATGCACAAATGAGTAAATTGAATGATGTAAAATAATATTTCTTGGTTCATAAAGATAGAACACCATTCTGATGGGGTTAATATATATATATATATATATATATATATATATATATATATATATATATATATATATATATATATATATATATATATATATATATATCGTTACATTTTTTTGGGAGTAAGTAGTAAGATTTATTTAGATGTCCAGCCTGTCTTGCCATCTTATATTCTCCCAACCTCGGTTCCTCATTTGATCGCTGAGATCCATGTTGTCAGACGTGATGTCCAACGGTTGTCTGCCATACTAGCAACAGGAACAGCCTATTGTCATTCCATTTTCTTAATGGTTTCTAAGATGTGTAGGACTCCAGTTTTTCCCTAATATACTGTGCTGTCCTGTGGTCTCTCCTGCGCACGTCGTATGGTTCCCAGTCAGAGGGTCATCGTCTTCGGCTCTGAAATTCCTTGCGTGCTCATTTGCCAAATAGAAGAAATCTTTCCAATCAACAATTACTGTGCTCTTGTGAGCTGTTAGTGGAAACCAGTTGTCAACATAGGTTTTTTAGTTTTCGTGTTGGTCTGACTGGCTGACTAGCAAGGTATATATGCATGTACCACTCGTACAGTTGAACAGATAGAGTTAGAGGATTGAAAATTTAAACATTTATTCCTTATTATGTTTATAAAGAAGTTTTATTTAATAGGAATTACCCCAAAGAATTTTTTTTAGAGAGAGTTTTTTTTACAATGCCAATTCATGATGTATTTCTCCCTCAAATTGTGCCCGGTTGTGTTTACGCTTGTTTATTAATTAATCACCCCAGTTTTTCGATTTTCCAATTGATAACCCCAACAACATACGCTGCCAGAAGACATTGGTCACGTGACAGTCACTATCGAGTGACTTATCAGACCTGTGGTTTTTTGTTTAATTTTCACAAAGGGTCAATTTCGCCCCCTAAAATTGGTTTTAGTTTGGGGTTCAATTTGCAAAGTACGTTCAAACTAAATTGTTTTGTTCAGTTAGTTTTTGGCTGCTTTCACCCTTGATCTTTGGAGATTCTGATTTTTTAGTGATCACTACCCAACAAAGGACAAGATAATCAAAGTTATTCATCCTGTTCTCGAATCTTAATTGATCACCCCCCATAACATGCTATCACAAGACGGTTTCTTTGAGTGACTAACCAGACTTACTGAAAAATATTTAGTAAGCGTAGTATAGAACTGCTGGAGGTCTTGATAATGTAATCTATAGTATTTGAATTAATAATTAGATTACACTCAACTACTAATTGGGAATTATTTCCGAGTTGTTACCCAAAGTTTAACTGAGGTGAACAACATACGTGAACCAAATGTAATACACATTTTTGCCACTGACTCTTTACGAGAGGTACCCTCTGTGAGCTGAATTTATGGCAAAGAGACCTATTTCGAAGGAGACGATGGAAATTCGGATAAGTAAATGTCTTCATAGTCAAATACCCTGAACCTTTAGCTGTCATCACTTATGCATGTATAGGTCTGCTCTGACCCTGAATAGAAATCGTCGCGTGTATTTTGGTACCATTCTGTCTAAAGGGGTGATCAATTACCAAATTGGAAAAAAGGGGAGATCAATACATTAACTACTTCTGTAACCATTTTGTGGAAGTGATCACAAAAATTCCTGAATTAAAAACAAAAAACGAACAAAACAAACGTGAATGTAGACACACATAAACTAAGGAACCAACTGAGCAAAAACTTACATTGTAAATCAACCTCACATGCAATTAACCAATTTATTAGAGGAAAAAAAGGACTTTTTTAAAACATAATGATCAGTAAATATTAAACCCTCTAGCTCCATTTGTGCAGCGTTTACACGCAACACATATCCAGCTAGCCAAACGTACTCATTATGGCTTTGTTTGAACTCATACAGCCAAACGCACTTCAAAACTGGAGATGATTGTATTGATGGTTTTGGTGACAGTTTTGGGTGACGGTTTCTAACCAGAGAGCTCTCAGACAGGAAATAACTTTGCCAGAAATTTTAAAATCCTGCATCTGCCTAAATACGTAATCTTTAGTTCATTTATTCGAAAAACAAATTCAGGTAATCCATGGTGAAAACCTTTAATGTATGGATGAGTTACCTCCTTTAAATAGTTTGCAGTCGAACTCCAACTAACTTACTTTCCTAAGTTTGGATTTCCAATTAAGACTAAAATGTGAAAAGGTTATAAGATTTAAATGATAGATAGAGAGAGAAGGAGAAAAAGACAATGAGAGAACGAGAGAGAGAGAGAGAGAGAGAGAGAGAGAGATTCCTATGTAATCAAACGTTTTTGTCTATGGACGCATGAATTGGTATCAGTCCCCAACAGGCGCTGGAATCGATGAACCATTTGAGGTCACTTTCTTACTTTCCTTTGACCAAAAACGCCAAGCACCCAATAGAAGGACTAAGGTTGAGGAACTCCACTCCAAGGCTAAGGCCAACGACCAAATGATGAGGGATACACTGGTTCTGGTAAGATCACCAAAGATGAGCAACGTCGAACCTATTCGTAACCTAGATGGGTGACCATTAGGGAATGCCAGGTTAGCACAGCAATGTTTTGACAGTCCTGGCAAGCTAGAAGTGAACCGTGGTAACTATTTCCCATGCGTACCTAACCCCATAACCCCTCGATGAATAATAAGTGGAGAACAATGGCACATGGTAATTGCCTTTTTAAGACCCCTAAATAGTCCCCAATTACCTCATGACTGATGGTCCTCACCAATGCTGTCTCGTGGGTCTCGTTAGAGATCAAACCAGTCTCCTACTTCGAAACTAAAGGGGGTGCAAGTATGAGAGCATTATAGATATCAGTAAGAATACAGAAGTTTCTTAGTATTGTCAAACTCCTACAGGGTTGACTTTATTTTTCAATAACAAGTTTCATTTTTCGGTTAAGAATATAAAGCCACAAGTTTAGAATGATTGATAGAAGGAGGAGGGAAAAAAAGAGAAACAGATTCTATTCCTACGTCTTCAATTAACAAAAGGAAGAAAGAGAAAAAGAGGGGGAGTAAAAGGAGAGAGAGAAGGAGCAAGAGGAAAAGAGAAAGAAAGAACGAGGAGAGAAAGAAAGAAAAAGAAAAGGTTTGAGAGAGAAAGAGAGAAATAGAAAGAGAGAATGGAAAGCTATGGATGCTAGACTGAATTATCTAAACAGATTTCCTTTGGAGTTCATTACATTTTCTTTCTTTTTATTTTTATGATAATTTTTTCTTCATTCTTTTCAACTCATCTTCGCCTTACCTGTCCAAAGTAGAAGTTTGAGAATTTTCACACGTACATACACACACAACTCACCACTCAATGAATAGGGGGAAGCACTTAAAGTTGTTTTTTTATTTATCTATTCGGCTTATGTAGAATAACCTCGCGGAAATGAAGTGTTTTCATTGTGGCCTTAAAAGCTATATGTATTGTGGCCCAAGTGCAGAAGTACGGGGAAATTACTCTTATAAATCTAGCAGCTCCCTGGCAATCACAAAACAGAGTCCGAAGAATAAAAAATGGAAACATCATGCGAAAACAAAAGACGGAGAAATATTTGAGGTGGAAAAAGGACATTTGAAAGGGGAATTTCCACAACATACTTTAGGGACCAACAGCGTGTATCTAAAACCTTTCTATCATTCATTGCTGATCGTTCAATCTTCCTCTTCACTTGGACAAAAACCCACCAATTACTTCAGCATTCAGTTTCTGTCATTTCCACCAGCCAGTGCTGGGGGGGGGGGGGTTAGAGTTCACCCCCCCCTCAGTTGTCTTTGTCTTTACTGAAAACTGAACTTCTAATTTCTCTCCTACTAACGCTGTGGCTCAGTGCGTCTTTGTTTGATGTGTCAACCAATAAGAAGAGAAGGATTCTTTGCCAGGGAAAGTCGACTTTAAAAGTATGTAGATATTTTTGCAGATAAATGGTATGAAAATCGAGATCATTCTAAATATAGTAGTAATTTCGATATTACCTGAAAAATAACATTTATAACTTTCCATTCTCTTTCTCTCTTTTTTTTTCTTTCTCTCGCTGTCATCCATTCTCTCTTTCTATCTTCCTTTGTTTCTTTCTCCATTTTTTCATTTCTTTCCTTTCTTCCTTTCCTTTATTCTTTTATTCATTTCGTTGATTGGCGATGTAAGAACGGAATCTGTCTCTCTCTCTCTCCCCTCTTACTTTCCACCATTTTAAACATTCCATGTTCAGTCTTAACCAGAAGTCTGAAATTATTGTTGTGAAGTTTGGAAAATGAAGTCGAAACTCAGCCGGGTATGACGAAGATAAATCATCAGTACCTGATATTTGTTGAGAAAGGATTTTACATTAATGTTTCACAAATCTAAAACGTGGGTAGTCTTGTAATTAATTTCATTCGCCAATGTCGATGTAACATTGAAAAAAAATACCCCAAAAAACAAAAAAAAAACACTTGATTCTTGTTGAATAATGAGGAACCAAGCTGTTCCTGAGTTATTTCTTCTTTATTTTTTCTGTCTGAAAATCTTCAATGTCCGATTTAATTAAAGAGCCTGTCACTGAAAGATCTTTTCTTCAATGGAAGAAAACATTGATTAATTCATTCTTGGATTTATTTATATCTCTCCAACGTCGAAGATGTTCATAGATTATGTTGCATTGTCAGTTATTTACAATAGACGAACTGAATGAAAAAAAAGTGAGAACGTTGGTCTACACATAAACTTCAGTAAAACCAATATCATGTGTTATAAATATGCTGAAGATTAAAACAAATTTGTAAATACCAAGTATATTTTGCCCTACAGTATATTTACTAAGTCCAGCTTAGTTTGACGTAAGTACACATTAGTAAAGCACCTAGTGAGGATCGAACTCATTTGAGTAACATTGGTCAGCACCACAAATTTATTAATCATTATTACACTGAACGTGAAACTAGTGATATCATTATATAATTAAATTGATTGAGAATTTCAAATTATTAATCCCAAAATCTTACTGTAATAAATACATTTGGACGTTTTTTTTAAATTGTCAACCAGAATTGCCCAAATCAATATAAGTATCTTCAGTTTTTAAGTCGGTCTGGCTGGCGAACTATCTATGTATGCATCGTGCGTACAGGCCACACTAATGGAGGTGGAGGCCAGAGAATTTTAACATGAACTCATTATTATGTAAAAAAAAACTTTTCAATTTAAATCTACCGCAATCAGTTATCAGTTTGATGTTTAATTAATATTATTAGTTCATGCTAAATAAACGAGTTTGTGTCTGGCAGCATTCCTATACAGACTTTTTCAGTGATCAACCTGAAAAATATCGAGAAGAGCAATTGTTTCATTTAAAAAAAAATTTTTTTATTTGATCATACTAACACGACTCATTGTTGAATTGAAACACACGGTTCGGGTAAGAGTCACAATTTAATGACTCTCAAGACTTCTGTCTATTTTTTGTCTTTATTGTTTATAGTAAAATGCTTCGTCGAATCTATTCTTTGCCCTTCTTGTATCGTCTGGAGACTTAAAGGTGTCCCAACGTGTCTCAGCTTTCCAATGTTCCTCAATTCTTTAGGGGCGAACGCTTTCTTTTTTGTAGTGATACTGACACTTTGCGTAATAACGACATATTTCCAATTGGGTTCATAAATATATCGACGGAGAAAAGGCCTGGTAATGAGGTCAACTTTGTCTCCGGTGCTTTCGAACGTTTACATAAAGTACCTGTAGGAAATGACCACCAGAACTATAACGCTGGAACTTGCCCCCCACCCCGGTAAGATATGTCGATGACTTTTCCATGTTCTAGCCGCGTCAGGAGGATATAAAAGTGCTACTGAATCATGTAAACTAGCTAAGGCATGGAGTAGATATTGGAAAAAAGAACGGTGAATTACCTTTCCTGTATGTGCTGATAAATCACACAAAACACGGATTCAAGTCATTCTTATACCATGAATCGAATTTTACTGGACGCCCCCTGAGATATAACTCTAGCCTCCAACATGATTTTAAGTCAAAAGATTATTTGCAGCCTACTACAACGGATGAAAAAGATGTGCAGTGACCCAGACAAATACAAACGCTAGATGATCTGCATAAAAGGTAACCCGAAATGATTAATCACCCTGCTAACCTATGAACACAAGCCAGGATTAAACAAAAGAAATAGGAAAACATAACAAAGCTAACCCTCATATAACTGAGGCGTGTCGAGGAAGATTATAAGATTAACGTCAAGATGGAGTTTAAAAGTGGTTCCACGCTACAGAAGTTTCTAACCAAAATAGAACCACCACTCGAAAGAAACATGATTAGGAACTGTGTTTATAACATCCCATGCTGTGCAGTGGTCACAACAAAGACAAGTTACTTCAGTAGTTTTGGAGCGTTTTCCCGCCCATGAACCATTTCTTCGGCTATATAGCTATCCCTACAATACATTTCAACTATTCCCTCTTGTAAAAAAACCGTCGACCAAAACTGCCAAAAATCAACGTAGTCATCCTCAAGTGGGTCTTTCTAGTGGACTATCTATTTATCTGTAAATCGTTAACAACGTTCAGATGGCCTGACTGTTAGTAGGAAGAAAAAAGGAGAATCTTTTGAAAAATCAAAATTATCAGATCATGCTAACGCAAAAACGTACTGACAAGTTACAAATAAACGCTTGACCCAAGCCTGCAAATCTAAAAACCATACTTCAGTCAATTTTCAAGACACTCACTGATTCCTCAATTGATTCTGGCCGGGCGGGTAGTTAATGGTCACAAGGCGTGAGCGGTAATGAATGGATTTAAGTTTTCTCATTTTGTAAGAAACCCTAGGAAGTTAAGTTTTGTTTTGAAGATAATACGATATGGATTTCAGATATGCCAAACTTATAATAATCTGATGGTCGTGGGATCTCAATGGGTATTCAAAATGGCCATAAAATTTAAAGTGCACCCACGTGTGCTCCCGGCCTACGATAAATACGTCGTAGTAAACCTGGCAGAAAGCTTTAACATAATAACAAACCAGTAGAAGTTTAAACAGTGTGCAGGTTGCCTAACTGTTAGCTTGGAGAGAAATTGAAATAGTACATGGATTAGACAGTTTGTGTTCCCTTTGCGTTGATGCCTTCGGGGAAGGCATGAATCGATCCCTTCTTTCTTAGCTATCCAGTGACAATCTGACTAGAATTCAGGACACTTGCCGGTCCAAAGCACAGGAAAAAGAAGGTTTGGCGTTGGGCTGGTGACTCCTCTCTGTAAAACCTACTTGGTACTGAAACTGCAACAGTATCATACTAAAAGCGTGGCATGGTTGTGACCAGCCTGTAATATTTCGCAGAAAAGTGATTTGGCCACTGATTGAGTTAGCGAGAACGTTTACTCGCCTATAAATCATTTGTCTCGACTAAAATAGTTGTACAAAAAAGATTGATTCGTGCGTAAAATGAAAGAATCATATCAAGTGAAATGAACTATGATGACTTTGATCTCATTGTTTTACCTTTCCCGATCCTCTGCAAACAAACTATCCGAAGAAAAAAGATTACGTATGGGATACATAAACATTATCGTCTTTGAAATTCATGTAACAAGAAATGTATTGTTATTAATTTTCGCTTAAACTCTTGTCTCTGACTTTCTGCTCAAATAGATTTTAAAATTTATAAAGATCGTAATAAAAACTGATAAAAGAGGTTATTTTTAAGACTCAACCAACGGTTGAGGGACCTGAGAAACTCAGAGAGAGAGAGAGAGAGAGAGAGAGAGAGAGAGAGAGAGAGAGAGAGAGAGAGAGAGAGAGAGAGAGAGAGCTGACGATTGAGTCGAGTGATGGAGTTATACTGAGTTGAGTAGTCGTATTACAGCTCACTCGGTGTGTGCAGTAATTATCAACAAAAACAAACCCCCAATCGGTGTACCATAGATTCAAGTTGTATTACCACGGATAAAACGTACCTTATATTCCCCGTCGTGACGGTTGAAATAACAATCTAATTTTTTCCCCTGTTTTACAAACAAGATGAAGAAAATTGATCGCCCGTTTCGCTTCTAAAAATGTTTTTGTTCGTTTTCCCTATCGACCGAATTCAGAAGATTACATTTTTTCTCTCAGTGCACCATATATTGACAATAAAGATATCGTTGTGTGGAAAAGAACAGACTCATCTTTCTGCTGGTTGTGAGAATAAAAAAGGAAAATTATAAAAGTACAGCTTTATATACGAAATTGTCAACCAGAACTGTCAAAAGAGCTTTTTTTTCAGTTTTCATGCTGGTCCAGCTTGTTATGCATTTATATATATATATATATATATATATATATATATATATATATATATATATATATATATATACAGGCCGTGTCACTGGAGCTAAAGGGCTTACATTTTCAACATTCATTCCTCATTATGTCTAGAAAAACGTCTTTGGAAAAAAATTCCCTTCTAGAATAGATTTCGGTTCAAATTTACAATGTAAGTGTATGTTAAGTTTGCTGCTAGTTTGTGTTTTTTCTTCAAATAGAACTTTTTAGTGACCCAGTAAGTGAAGAAAGATATAATTTATTCATCGATCACCCCTTATTCCAATTGTCGTATGTCGTTGGTCACATGACAATTTCTATTGATTTACTAAACAGCTTTTATTTAGAGTCAGATATTTGAGAGACATCAAAATGACTAGTGTTTGGATCTGGCTTATAACTAAGTCACTGTTTTACCAATATAATGATATGGAAATATGGGAATGCATAGAGAGCCATGGAAAGAGTAACGCTAGGGATAACTCTAAGCAACAGAAGAAGATCCACGTGGATCTGAGAAAGGAGTAAGGTGAAAGATATTTTACAAATACCCAAGCAACAAAAATGGAGATGGGTTGGAAAATTAGCTAGATGAAATGCAAAAGATGCAGCAACATGTTAAAAGATTGGAGACCATGGAACAGTAAATGCAGTCGAAAGATACTAAACACTTGATTAAGAGATGAAATAGAACATGTTTGTCGGTAAGATACGGCAGAGATCAGCGCGGTCACCGTCGTCATGGGAGCAGATGGGAAAAGTTTTTCACCTGCATGGGAATTAAAATGGCCGCTACAGCTGAAGATGGCATCGAATTCGAACTAATGATGGACTCTTGCAAAATAATCACGTGAAAGTGGTGTGTGAACAATAACTCGCCAGTCAGTGTATATACAGTCAAACAGGACACACTCTCACTCAAAAGCATTCCACTGCATATTGAATATAATTGCATTGTAAATTGGACCCTTTAAAACCTTTTCTCAGTCGGTGTGCGTATCTGTGTGTATGATTTCTTTCTATTCGTAATAGGGAAAACATATTTAAATTTTCAGCCTTCTAACTCCATCTGTGCAGCATGAACACATAACACATACATACATACATACATACATACATACATACATAGCCAATCAATCAGCTATCAAGACAGTTTCAGTTTTATAACCAAAGAAACTTATACTGACAGTTTTGGTTGACTGTTACTGATAGATAGATGTATAGATAGATAGATAAATAGATATGATTAACTTAGTTAGAAACCATCATCCAAAACAGTCAACATAGATTTCTTGAGTTTTTTAGCTGGTTTGGCTGAATAAGTTCAAACGAGACCACAATGAAGCTGAAGATGGCTATGTATGTATCACGTGTACAGGTTGTCCAAATGGTGCTAGAGGGCTGAAAATTAAGAATTTACTCCTTATTTCATCTTGAAAGAACTATTCTTTAAATACCCTTCAAATAGCTTTTTACATGTAGGGGCAATTTTCAAATTAACTTTATACTAGATTGGTACTTAAGTGTGTACCAGGTAGCCTTCATGCTTGGTTTTGGGAAATTTACATTTTTCAGTGATCACCACCCAACAAAAGGTAGAGATAACTTGATCTTTGATCATCCTTTCTTTTCCACATCTTTTTAGTTGTCCATCCCCAACAAGACACACTACCAAAATACGTTGGTCATGTGATAGTCTCTTTTGAGTGAATAATCAAACCTGTTTTATTTACGATTGCAATTACTGTCCTTGTTTTTCCGGTATTTCCTGACAAGAGACACAACATTTCTGAATCTGCAATTATGAATCTCATCCATAATCTCTCCCTCGATTAGTTCCTACACCTTTCTTGTTCGTAGCCAAAGACTACTTCAGCCATTTTACAAAAAACGAGTTCCGTCTGCACTTTCGGTAAAAGGTGAAATCCTCAACGGATTGTATGTCATTGGACAAAACATTGCTTACGTGCAGTACTTTGTATACTCTGTTCTGGATACCCAAACTTCAACCCAAATCACGCAAACACATCTGCACACACACGTACACAAGTATAAACATGCATATGATAAACACTGTAAGAAACTACGTGAAAATATATCAATACAAATTTATCCGTGCACGAAATCACATATACGATCATAAATTACAAACAAAAGCATCCAAAAATGCACACGTACACAGGCACACATACCTATGTCTGTGTTTTTCTGTTTATTCGTTAGTTTATTCATGTGTATGTGTTTGTGAGTGTAAGTACTCTTACTGGGAAGTTGATGTGATAAAAAAAATGAAAACCTTGTCTCTTACAACGCCTTTCTTACTACATTGTTTTTGTGTTAGTTTGTACGTAGCATGCACCTGAATATATACACATTCAACATTCACTATACACTAAGTGCATTATATACATACATATATACATACACACAGACACACACACACACACTTATGTATATATATATATATATGTGTGTGTGTGTGTGTACATGTGTATGTGTATGTGTGTATCTGCATAGTCTACTACAAAAGTGCAGAAACCACGGAGGATTTAACACACTGCAGGAGTAACCATTTGCTAGACAATCTCGCCCTTTATACATCTATGCATGTCTGTGTGTCTGTGTGAGTATACATATCTACGTATATATATATATATATATATATATATATATATATATATATATATATATATATATATATATATATATATATATATAAGAGGCAAAGGCCCGACGCAGTATCTATGGAAACGTTATTAAGCCAGAGTTCTGTAAGGTTCCATATTGATTCCAACCTCGACCCCTCCGTCGTCGCCCTCTCCCCTCTGGAAAAAAAAGAATCTCATCAAAATCTTTGCTCCAACTGGGAACTTAATGAGATACCAAAAAATCTAGTCTTTTATAAGATTTTGGGATACAGTCTCCGTGGAAACATCGTTAATAGGGGTATGTTTTACAAAACATTATCGATTTGTCCACATGTGCCTTTGAAAAAAATCCTAGTGCAGAGTTGAAGCTAATTGAGAATTATGCCCGGAGACCTTGCCAGCGCCCATGGTTGATATGAATGAACAAGTGGAAAGTCTCTTCAATCTTGGGTGTGATTTATCAGATCGGATAAAGGAAAGGAAAAAATACTGAGAGAATCTCTTTTTAGCAAAAATATACATGACGATCGAGTCAAGTCTTATCACATTCTTACATCTATCTATCTATCTATCTATCTATCTATCTATCTATCTATCTCAGCACGTTCATATTCATCTATCTATCTATCTATCTATCTATCTATCTATCTATCTCAGCAGGTTCATATTCATCTATCTATCTATCTATCTATCTATCTATCTATCTATCTATCTATCTATCTATCGATCTATCTTTTTCAATCAGTCTGTTCATTATCTATCTATCCATTACTGACACTTTCTGAGGTTGAATGAAACTATTTGGTTTTGAAAGCGAGGTGAGAGCCAGAATACTGATTATCAACGTAGATTAGCACAACGCAATCATCGTGAATTCCTTTCATCCTTTTGAACCTGGTGCCAGTCTAGTGAATAGCTGCATTCATATATCAATAATAATACAAATGAATTTGTATGTATATGAGTGTGAATGTATATATATATATATATATATATATATATATATATAGTTTTGCATGTATTGATTTGAGTTGAAGTAAAGCTTAAAGTATGATGAAGTAAAGAATTTGCTACACAAACACGTTTATATTACAGTCCTGTTTGGACTTCCTCAGGTGAATGATTAGATTCATTTCAGATCCCAATTCAGGACTATGTATAACAAAAAACAAACAAACAAGCGTAGCCGTGACCAACCTATAAACAAAGAAAAGAAAAGAAAAAGATAAAATATATAAAAACGAATAAAAGGAAGATCTGCACCCTAAAAATAGACCCTCCCCCCACAAATTCCTAAATAGGGAACTGAAAAGAATCGAATAATTCACCTGAAGAAGCCTAAATAGGACAAATCTTTTACCTTTCCCCATATATATATATATATATATATATATATATATATATATATATATATATATATATATATATATATATATATATATATATATATATAAAGTGTGCAGTATGCCCAGGGATGAGTTGGGATTGCCCCGACACTTTGCAATACTAATTGCAGGGACTGGAACAATTTTTGCAACTTTCCTATGACAGGTACCTCACATTAAAAATGACCTTGAATAACATTTTGCTCTTGTCGGAAAGCAAGTAAAAACACGTATGATCAAATTGATGAGAAATATAATTAACTTTAAGATTAGTAGAAAAAATCGTCAAGTTGAGTATTTTTATTTCATTCCATTGATTTAGCAAATTCTTTTTGTCCTTCAGTAATAAAATCATTAATTTTTATATGAACAACATCTATCATAAAAGTTATCTGGTGGTCTTGAGTGGCCAAGTATTGACCATTTAACTATGGGATTAAGTCCTTTTTTGTTTTTCGTTCAAAGAGTATTTCAGAAGGGCTGTTTCATCTTAATTTTGATGAAGAAAATATTTTTTTGTGGTTATAATATCTACTTTTCCAATTGTTCATAGATACTCCCATATAAAAAAAACTATTTCAGTCAATTTTAAATATTACCTTATATATATATATATATATATATATATATATATATATATATATATATATATATATGAGATACTCCTCTATACATAATTCTGAATGCACTTATTCAACTCCACCTGTACATATCGATATCAGTGTGACCACATGTATACATTATCATTCGAGTTAGTTCCTCTGACAAAGTCCAACGCCTTCATTGCATTTACATTCGTTGCAAAAATAACTTAGCATAAAATTCCATTATTTCAAAACTAGCGAGGAGACCAGCATGACTGGTAAAATCCATTGAGTCGTAAGCAAGAAATAAATACAATTAGATCTGGTTGACTTGATCCTTCATTCATTGTACATCTATTCATCCCAGTCTGTTTCCATTTATCCATCCATCTATCTACGAACAAATTTAAATTCATATTCGTGATGTCGCATAAGTGACGTTTCACGATAATGCCAGCAGAACATGGAATCCTATTTTATTATGTCAGAATATAAATACGCGTCAGGAGCATGAATGAAATCATATTTTACAACGATATCAATGTGACAGAGATTGAAATTAAGGCCTTTCAAAGGTTCTAAACATCAAACTGGTGCATCTATCGTCTGACTTTCAGTGCTTGATTGTAATCTTTTAGTAAATAGGAACCGTATCCTCAATTGAACGTCCTTTTGGAGTTCAACTTCTCGAATGAAAAACGAAAAATGAAAAACGAATGAAAAAAACCAATCCACCATCACCGTCAATAATTGAAGAGCTTTAGCGTCACAATTTGAAATCACGTAAAGAAATTCAATTGAAGAATAGATATAGTCAGAATAAATTCTATTCATGACATTACTGATGTTTTTCACTGGAAAACATTCAAAATGGCGGATTAAAAACGTCTAAAAACATCTAAATCCCCCAGAACTAGATGTTAGTATTAAACCCGTCAAGATACCCCCATCAAAATTTGAAGGTGTCAAGTAGAGTTCTGATGCCAATTTTCAAGTGAGTAGAAAAATGATGTGGCCAAGAGCACTGAATAACAAAACCACACAACTAAACCCATGAATACGTGAGTATACAAACAAATACTAAAAATGATTAACCCCTTTCGTCACATTTGATGGCTACAATCGTTCAGTAGGTTTGTTGTTTACATGGATATTTATCTACCTATTTGCTCTATGCAAACACCAGAAAGATGCGTATCTTAATCGAATATACACAAACGGAAATCCGATTCAAATGGAAGGCTCCAGGGAATAAAATAATACAAGCTCGACTGCGCTGGGTCGAACTCCATTGCTTTCTTGAAATCTATAAGCTAAATAAAATAGAATTCCTTTCTCCATAGAATATCATTCCAAAACTACGTGTCTCATTTCAACTCCTTTGCTAATAGTTCTTACAAATGGGACTTTCAAACTTTAGCAAAGAAAGTTGAACTTAAGAATTCGTCATCAGTTTTTGTGCACGTTACTCCGTCACTATATTTGTGCAAGGCGTCAGTGGTCTATGGTAAGGTCATTGCCATCAGACTTTCTTTTTACAAATGAAAATAAAGTCAACACTCAAGAGTAACAGTTTGATGGAAGAAAATATCTCCTGGCGAAATGATTTCTAAACGCACGTGTATTATTTTCTACTGATGTGATTTAATGTACTACTGATACAGTTTTGCGCCAAAAAAATGGGTAGTAGATAGCTTGCTCAATTTTAGATTATTCCTGTTTGATCATTCAGAAGGTGACTGTCATCATCATCACCATCATCATTATCATCATCATCAGCAGCAGCAGCCTTTTTAGCGTCCATTGTTAGACATTGACTTCCATCAGATCTCTCTATCATCATTTTTTGCCAAAACAATTTTTTGAAGATTAGTAAGCCATCGTCACGGTATAATCCAGAAACAAAAAGAAAGAAAAATTATAATTGACGTGGCCATGTTTGCACATGACTGCTAAGATCTCCAAACTCATTTGACTATACGCTAGATACAGACTGACTGACTTCATAGAAGTAAAAGATATCAAATTGTACCGCGACGACGGCTTGCAAGTCCGAAAAATTGTGATAGTCGAAAATATGATAGAACAAAATTATGCTTATTATAAGGGAATTTAAAGAAATGAGCTTCAAGATGAAAATAAAAGCCAACATTAAAACTATTGATTTCAGACGTTGCACTCAACTTAATACCAAAGACATAACAACTAAAAAAAATACCAAATAGTTCTCCAATATATGTTAACAAACACTCAGGTAACCCATCGATAACCTTATCCGAAATCCAAAATTCTGTAAACACATGTTTAACGCAAACTCATCTAAGAAGTAAGTTTTTCACAGAATGAGACAAACATACGAGAGAGCGCGAGATGAGAACAGATTCGGAAATTACAAACTAGAATTCGTCAAACAAGGATACAAACTGATTCATTCGTTAAATGTACTTTCTTCGATTTTCCAAATAAAACTCGAAGAAAAAAGAAAACAATAGCCTTTGTTACAGAGACATTTGCCTACTTATCTGCTCTATATGAACGAACACCCAAAATAGGTGTATCCAACAGATATTAATCGAAAATAAACAAGCGGAAACCTGATACAAATGAGACGCCAAAGAAAATAATGGAATAAAGAAAATAGTTCCTGGCGACATATCTTCTCTCTGGGCGTGTATTATTATCTACTGATGCGATTGTATGTAGCAGTAATATTGTGTCGCACCGGAGAAATTAGGTAGCAGACGATAATTTCAACCTACTTGATTCTAACTGCTACCTGTTTCATCGAACTGATGGTGACAGTTAGTCGGACGAACTCGGCTAATCGACAAATTTCTGTCGCCCTGAATACCCAAAGAGACTCTTTCTGAAAGCATTTGAGGACTAATTGGTTCATAGAAGAAATTGGGGTTGGAAATGGCGTCATGGTTAACAGCGTGGAAAATGGAATCAGCTAATCCTTTTTCTTCCTCTTTTCTTTTGTTGTGGTATTTTAGCACATGAATTTCACTATTTATATTTCAACATTTAACCAAATAAACGAATGAATTCGTTTTTTTTTTGTGGTTCAATGTACATATGATAACCCTTTCATATATATACCTTATTGATGTACCTCTGTATAATAAATCAAGTTGCCAAGAAAAGATATTAAAGAAGGTTCTAAAATTTTAGGTGTAGAACATTTGCAAATCTTTTCAATTTAGATTAGACTATGTTCGGTTGTTATCGATGGCGATTATGCGACAACAAATCTTGTCAATGCAAGTTAACTGCACAGGTGACAGCATAGAGAATGGACACACTGATGCTCTTGGGAAATATAAACATTCAACATTCCCTTATCTATGAGTACAATATCAGGGGAGATTGGGCTCTAACCATGGGAGGCAACCAATCTAGAAGAAGGACAAATCTGAAATCAAAACTTTGGAGACGATATTGGAAAACCGTTCCCATATCTACCCCAATCAATATCATACCAATGCAAAGTTTACTAATCAAGAAGAAGAAAGTACTTGGAAGTGATATGGCACATATCAGATATTGTAGCTCGTTGGTTCATTAGTTTTACACGTTTTTGTAGAATAGGTATACACGTATAGACATTGAGACTTTCAAAGGATCTTTGGTTCAGAGATACACAAGGAAACGAGAGAAGAAATTACAACATAAATTCAACTATTCATTCGCAGAATTGATTACCACTTGTCATGGATGTCAATGAAGGGAACAACTTTCATCTATTACTGCCAGAGCAGGTAAGATAATCATTAATGTGAATCATCCAATTGCACACTGACCTACTCCCTTGTTCAACCAACATGGCATGCCTGTGACGACATGTCTTGTAAGAATATCTTGCAACGACACTGAACGTTTGGAGAAAGGATCGATGTCTCTCGCAAGAACATCATTAAAAAGTGAACGTACGCAGTTACATCAAAATTCGAACCCAGTTCGCCGATGTCAAAGCTTGTAAAACCGTTACTCCAACTGCCACTTACATTAAGAGAGTACCGAAATTCCTTAAATACCGATAGTTTGCTAATTTTCCACTTTTACAAAATAGTAGAAAACTGAGGATTCCGCACAGCGTTTGTTTTGTAACAAATCATCATAGACAAACCCAAGTCTTATGTAACTCTTACCATTCCAACCTATGAGGGTTCAGCCCAAGATACCATCCGCGTTATTCTGGACTAAAAAATGTTTTCATATAAATCAATGATAATTGTGTCTTTGCATAATGTCATTTTGAAATTTTGGCTTACGAAAAGGTTTGAGAGGAGCAACCCCCTTTTCCAATTGCATAGTAAATCTGTACACATGCACTAACATACCTCCATATATGCTAGCAAAAATGTGTTACCCGGTTTTTTATATACCAAAAATAACAGCAATTGAATCGATAAAGGAACATTGGATTGAATTCATACCAAGAAACATTTTGAACGATTTTCAATATTGCGTTAATTTAGCATCATATTCAAGTTCAGCAAAAATAAAGCCTTATACCAAATTATTATCACTATCGTTACGTACTGACCTTGAAACTGTGTCTTCCGACTCTGTCTTTCTCTCTCTCATCATTCTTTCCGAGGCATAAGACCAAGTGGTGTAACGGACAGTGGCCGTCAAAAGCCCATCGGTTTCAAAAGTTCCCCTTGACCAAAAAATAACAAATCAGAAGGAAGTCATTAACTTACTAGTTATTCAGCTTTACACTTATCCGGTTTTTTTTGTGTTGATTAGTCCGATAAGCGTCTGTAATGCATGCACACACATTCACTACCATTTAGGTAATAATCAATATTCTCTCTCTCTACCCATTTTTTTTTCTTTTTCTCTTCACAAACATCGTATCATAACACCCGAAGCACGAAATAACACCATTTTCATTTTTGAAATAGTTGCCAGATCATAGTCAAGAATGGACAAATATAAAATGTAAAATAAATTATCTATCTATCTATCTATCTATCTATCTATCTATCTATAATGTCAGGAACGATGGACACATCGTGCGAACCATGGATGTTAATTTTGCAGTTTTGTCAAGCCATATCTCGTCCAACTCCTGGAGCCTAAACAGATCTCAAACCTTCTCCCTGTTATTGTGAAAGAACCTTATCAACATCTTAGGTTTGTCCTCACTGTTCTGGCTTTTGTAATCTTTCAGTAAATAGGAACTGATTCATTCGTTAAATGTCCTTTCTTCGATTTTCCAAATAAAACTCGAAGAAAAAACAAATAATATCCTCTAATATATAGACAGTTGTCTACTTATCTGCTGCATAGGAGCTAACACCCGAAATAGGCGTATCATCCAGATGTTAATCGAAAATAAACAAGCGTATATCAGATACAAATTAAACGCTAAGGAAAATTATAAAATAAAGAAAATGGTTGCTGGCGACATATATTCTTCCTTTCCAAATAGGCATGTATTATTGTCTACTGATGCGATTGTATTAAGAAGTTATTCTGTTGCTCAAAGTAACTTGATGAAAAAAAATTATTTTCTTACGTGGATAGAAATCATTTGTGCATCTGTTTCGTCAGAGACTGCCAGTATTGACTTGGATCCGCTTATATCTGAGCCGGAAATGAATCAACTGAAGCTAGGGGAGCCCTTGAGCTATAGATGGGAAAGTTGGAGTCCAGTTTATATTTTCATTTAAAATCAAATTATCTTAGAAAACTTTTTTTCTTTGCCGTGGAAACATGTAATGCTGTGCTAAATTTCAGCTTTTGCATTCAAGATTGTGCCCTATATAGTGGAACAGATAGACTTTGATACACACACACACACACACACACACACACACACACACACATATATATATATATATATAGTTGGATAGATAGATAGATAGGTAGATAGATAGATAGATAGAGAGACAGAGACAGAGACATTTAAACAGATGTTTTCTTCAGGAAAAAAAAGAACAGTTTTGTTGATATAACAAAGTTTACGGGTAATTTAGAAAAGAGAGAAAAGTATTTGAATATATTAATGTATTTCAATAAATTTGTGTTGATATTTCGGCATAGAATTTATTCAAATACTTTTTTCTTTTCTCAATTACGCGTAAAGGTTGTTATATTTTAGTTTAAGAAAAGATGTGTTAATGTATCTATCAGTCAATATTACAAACGGGATCGGTTTTTCATTCTTTGAATTCTTCATTCATTAAATTCTTCCACATACAACGCAATATAAAGTACAATTACAATACGGAAAACAATTTTAATGAGAATAATAAATATAAATTACAAAAGAGTTTACAAAAAAGATCAGGACAGACTTGGCTGTATGGAGGGAAATTATTCAGCAGTGGGACCCTCAGAGTAGATTAATTAACGACGGGACTATACTAATGAAATAGGAACAGCAAACAAACTTTTTATCATTAAAAAAGATTTTATTCTACAATTTAAATGAATAAATTAGAATCTAAATATTCTTGCTTTCCTTTCTCCTTTTTTTCCAAGGTGAATGTTTACGCATAATCAAGAAAAAACATACCCAAATACATTCTATGACAAACGAATACCGACAAAACCAGTTTTTTTTTCTGTATTAGGAAGAAGTTTACGTTTTTGGAAAAAAATAATCTCTATTGATATGATAAAAAGATATATTAAAAAGTTCTTATTCTGCTCGAAATAACTTGATGAAAAATCTTGAGCGCATCTGATTGTTTGTATCAGACTGGCATGTGCAGTGTCGAGCCCAGAATGAAGCCTTTGAGGAGAAAACTTCCGAGATGGAAAAGTCAGGGACCGAGCATAAATTCATAGTTTCATTAAAAATGAAATCAACCTTGAAAACTCCTACGTCCTATGTCTTCCACCGTTAGAAGATGTAATGCTATACAAAATTTCAGCTTCCTGTACGCAAGATTGTAGCCTACGAAGCGGAACAGACAGTCTGACTGACAGACGGATTTCGAGTCACACACACACACACACACACACACACACACACACACATATATATATATATATATATATATATATACATCATAATCAGTCATTATAAGTCCATTGTTTTTATGACGATTGCGAACATCTGTCATGTTTTGCTGGCTAACCTTTTTATACAATCCCTCCATCTATTGCCTGGTCTTTTCATATTTCTTTCTCCAGTCCCGTGGACACTAATCGGTCAGTCTTTTGCTTCATCTTTTACAAATTCTTCTCACTGAGTGTACAGCCATTCACCACTTTTGTTGCTTAATTATTTTTACCTTATCCTTCACCTACTATCCATGTTGATCTTTTTCTATTACTGTGATCATAGATTCTCAGTTCGTTTTGTTTATTTCCATATCCTACATCCGTTATTCATAGTTATTATTATGCATTCATTGTATGTTTCACGCTCTGAGCATATCCACCAGGTGCTCTTCAAATGTCTATTATCATTTTGGGAGTCTTGGAATTTTGACCATGAAAATTAATGTTTACGGATTTTTCACATTCAGACCATTTCGGCTAACAGGCTACTGGGAGTAATATGTTTTTATAATATAAATACACTTTCAACCATTTATGAAACTCAAATAGATAATAAATAATTGGTTAAATTCACACGTTTTGAAGTCGCTAAGGCATTTGCAATGCCTGAAGAATTGTAAAGAAAAGATGTTCGATTTAGTTTATCTAATATAAACACGCCTCGCCTTTTTGAGAAGCTGTGTCCTTCTTCTTTGTTGTGTGTTGTTCTCTGAATAAATTTCTATTCAATTTCCCGAATGCTGAAGGAAACAATTAGTTCCTACTTGCAATTCGCAGCCTCCATTAATTCATACCCTGCACATGTCTGCGTGTGTTTTGTAGATTAACGAAGTTCTTCCAAGAAGACAAACATGTGCGTAAGTGTAATTCGCAAACGCTCACATCACAAACATCGATTTCAAGCAAATGCACAAGAAAACAATCTCCAGATAAAGCAAGTCTGGTTACTCACTCAATAGAGACCGTCACATGACCAAGATCTTTTGGTTGCACGCCTTGAGGTAATTAATTGAAAAAAATTCGAAAACAAAATAAGTTTTTTTCTCTCACTTTTTGTTCGGTGAATTAAGTCTGAATTTTCAAAAAAATAAAACAAAATAAAAAAAAATGAAACAAAACAAGAGCAAAACATACAAAAAAGTTGGCATGAATGCTGCCAGAAACTTACAGAGTGATTTATCTAGCATTACTTTACATTTACTTACATTGTAAATAGGACCCAAAACTAAGAGTAAACTGTGATGCAATGCTTACTAGGAATACATTTTACAGTTGATCTGGGGTTAAATTCTACATCCTAATACTCATCCTAGCTCGCAAGTCAGTCATCTATAGAACAAGATTTGGAAAAATAATATAGTATTGATGCCTGAAGCTTCTAAAAGTTCTTTATGGAATAATTAAATGATCTATTGAACAAGGAGTTATGAAAATTCAAATTTGCACTTGGGATCTTCTAAGTAACACACACACACACACACACACACACACACACACACACACACACACATATATATATATATATATGTATGTATAACTGTCACAATGAAAGGAAAGAAAAGAACCGACATTGTCCGAGAATTTGGATTGAGAACAGTTAACTAGGCCTTTGCATTACTGGCGGCTGCTGAGCTCAATGGTAAAAACAATGCTGAAGCAGCCCCATTTTCTTATATTGTTTATTCTATTTTCGTTGTGTAAACTGAGTGATACATTGACTTCGTAATGACGGGAAATAATTTCAAATATGAGTTTCTATATAATACAACGCAATTCAAAATCATATGTAAACTTTTCATCGTGAAATGCTGAAAAAAGAACTTTTCATTTTTTTTATATTCCTAAAATTACCACAAACGTGTGTCACACAACTCAATTTTAATCTGACTGGTGCTATTATTTCAATGTATTTTCTTATGACCGTTTTATTATGAAATTTTTGGTGCATGTAATTTTGTTTTATTTGTATCTGTAATTTTATTCTTATTCATGGAGTCCCCCAGTTGCTTCATCATAGCCCTGTTTCAAAAGTATTAATAGATATAATCGTACTTCGTTATCATCTGCCACTATAGAACCAATGCTAGACGAAGGACTTTCCGATCTCCTTCAATGATGACGGCAATTGTGCTAACTTTTTCCATGTCTTGAAAGCTAACCTTTCCATCTCATCCCAATATCTTGTGTCTGGCTTCTCCGACTGCATTTACTGTCCTGTGGGCCCTGTCCGGCATTAGCTGCCTGAAGTTGGTACCAGTCTCATTAAAAAGTTTCCTGATGTTATAAAGGGTTTCTTTAGGAAAACACAGCTCTTTTTTCACTTGATTATTGTACAGTCAAGCCCTTTTCAAGGCATTGCTTTGGTCGCCTAAACACTCTGACGCCATCTTTGATACCTCTGTGGAATACATTGTGGAAAAATAGAAGGAAAATATTTGATATGCTCTGTGAAAAAAATTCAAACTCCCTGGTCAAAACCAAAGACATAATTAAGTGATGGGTATATCTTCACGTCATACCACACACATACACACACACACACATATATATATATATGTGTGTGTGAGTGTGTCCGTGTGTGTGTGTGTGAGTAAAAGCATCGATAATTCCGTGCAGAACAATCACAGATGTGTACTTGCATAAAACAAACATTGAGATACGAGTGCTTCAGTTGATGCTTGCTTCAATGCTCATTCTTTACAAAGTCTTGCCGTATGATATCATCAAGTGAAGAGAGAATTGATGAAGGCAAAATACAGACAGTAAAGAACTGTAAATTAAGATTGGAATTGAATTGCTGGTGTACATTTCATTAAAATCACTTCTGACGCAATCGATCAATATAGTTCATTGCAGTGCAAGTAGGCAAAAAGCCTTCCGAGCCATAACTGAGAATACAATTGAATAAAGATCTCTTAATGGAAAATCGGTTTTTAGCAGAACTAACAAAACATCTAGAATATAGAAGTTGAGCAACGAAAAAAACAAACAAACAAAAAACAAAAAACAACAACGGTTCTTTGCATGCAGTCTGAGATTAAAACCAACACAACGGATTTGATATTCGTATCGATGAACATTCAATAAAAGTGACACGAACAGCGAATCAGGTCTGTTGTTACATTTACTTATCTCTCATCGTTAAATACGTTTTTGGGTAACGTACCTATGTATATACTATTTCTGTAAAACAATGATATGCAGTACAAAATAACATCAGTATAAAATACACAAAATACCCTATATAAAATGAATTACATATGACATAAGCTATATATCAAAACACAGTAAAAGGAGGGTTGTTCGAAAAACACCGCTGAAGAGCCATGTTAATATAACTGTTTTGTTTTTATAATCCCCAAAACGGTTACATGGTAAACAACTGATTTTGAATACTAATTTAATCAAAAAATGCTTTTTAGAATATAATTAAATTGCTAAATAAAAGAATAGCAAGTATTTTGTTCCTTTCTTTCTGTAATCCTGTTCAGTATTGATCAAGGCGAATCAAAAAGTAAAGTTTGTTTTATGGAAGTGCTGTCCAACTTGTGAGTTAATTTTGATACCTAAAGTGGCCCCTGCAATGTCAGGAAGTAAAAACAGATTTTCTGATCGTTCAATTATTCATGAGCAATACTTCCAATGATAATATAGAAATGAAAATGTGGGGTCCAAATAGCCTACTCATCTCTCTTGAGACCTCTGACACGTGCTGATTTGACAGTTGGAGGGTGATGGGAGAAACAACGTGAATGACGCACTGTCCTTCAGATACGTTAAAATGTAGGGAAAATCACACGTGATAACCAGTCGTCTCGAAGCTAACCGTGTTTTTCCTTTATTTAGGCTGTCCTTGAAAATGACGCAGTTCTCAAATTACCAGACAATGCAATTATATCCAAGCTCCAACCAAAAAGCCTATCGCAGAATCAGAGAAAAGCCTCGGGTTTATTGCTCTTCAAGGAAACATTTACGATTCGTTGATCACAGCCTATCAATTTCAACCAAGAGCATACTACGTATTTTATTAGTGGTATTGTTAAATAACTGTATTGTCTCCGACCGTTGAGACCCTCATATCTTCTAGCACCTACTTGATTATATTTGAAGCTGTCCTTACTCGATGGACAAGCAGCAGTTAAGATTTCCATTACATTATACTTCTTTTTTTATTTTTATTTTTATTTTTTTTACTGTTCTGTGTATTTTCTTACGTCGCTATTGTACAACAGATATGAAATAGATAATTCATAGTAATAATAAGATAATAAAATCTTGACTCCGCCAGAGCATTAACAAATGTATGGGATATAAAGAATCAGGTTTCCCTGAGTTGTATATTCTTCAAGGAGCAAATATCTTGGCAAGTGCCGCAGAATGATATTTTCAAGAATTTGAGTGCATCCTTCTTCCAGTTGTTGATACGTCTCGTGAGCCGGCCTTCTATCTCTTCAGCTGTCCAATGTAAATTTGGGGGAAACCAAGAACAGAAGGAGGAGACAAGCTATTGTGAAATCTGAGTAGGTCTGTCTGGAGGAAAGTGGAGCAGATGATTTCAGTCAAAATCCTACCATTAGAGTTCCTCGCTAACAACAATGACATTCAGATTCATACCAAAAGGGTCGAGACCAAAAAATGAAAAGGTCTGAGTCACGTATGTAGTCCTAACTGTCC
>OY735200.1:3197046-3229546 GCA_963457665.1 Thysanoteuthis rhombus
TCGCCGGTCACTCATCATCAGTCTTTTAACGTCCGTCGTTGGATATAGACCTACCCAAAAATGCGCCACATTTCTCCATCATGGGCGTCGTGGAGACACTATTTTCTAAACTTTTCTAGTCTATCTCTCCATCATGTATTTTTTCGGCCTCAGTTTCGCACGTGGTCTCTGAAGATCCGTGTTGTGAGTCGTGATGTCCATTGGTTGTCTTCCATTCTTGCAACATGACCAGCCCATTACCATTTGAGTTTTCAAATGGATTCTATGATGTCTCCAACCCCTGTTATCTTTCTGATATATTGTGATATCTTGTGATCTCTCCATGTGAGGTTGAGCATGATTCTCTCATGCGAACGTTGCATGCTTCTCAGTTTGCGTCAGTCACAACGGCTCAATTAATTTTAGATTCATCTGAACCCGTTTACAATTCTGCAGCAACCTGCAGGAATCAGATCTTACTGCATTACTCATACATGTATGTGAGTCAGCAGGAGGATCTTCTGAGCATTATCTGTAGCTATTTCAGTGATCAATGTACATTTTAAAAATACCTGAAAGCGTTCATTTAAATGTGTTATACATATAATCATAAAAGCATTATAGAAACATTGCGTGTAGTTTCTATATTGGATAGTTCACACCAGGCCTATTTCATAGATCAGATTGGTTGAATGTATCGGGACGGACAAACAATGAAGATTTCACTCCCTAAATTTAATTAGGATTGTTTTTTTTCCTCGTTTTTTTACTTGTATTCGAGTTCGGCAGTAATTAGATTATTTTATCTCAGCAATTCAAAAACAATTATATTAAAATGTACATAAATATACTTTTTTTTTTAGTCAGTGCTGTCAAAGTATTTTGAAAATATTTACGCTTTTGAGAAGTTGCAGACGTTTCAAACAATGCATTACAAGCACATGACTTGTCTCTTGATAAATCCTCGGCTGCTCGAGGAAGTTATGACTATCATTCGACATAAAACATGACACATAGATTTCCCATACACAAAACAAAGATCATGATATAAGAAGCGATCGCTTCTGGTGTATCTGTCAAAAACCATCGATCTTTGAGATGTACACGGCTAGTGAGAAAATCCCTCGAGAAATTCGGGAATGCAACTATGAAGTCAGAAAGATTGACAACTACCTAACCAGGCTTGAGAACTCGATGCAGATATAAGTAATTCCTATTGTTGGTAGATATGAATGATTACAGCGTATCCATACGTTATGCAGGTATCTCAAATTTTAGTAGGATTGACAATGGAGTGGAACGTACGTGTGTTTAATCAATATAAAACCAATATATTAACAATCTGTGATGGTAGCATAACTCGGTGCTTCCTCAACTAGAATTTTTATTTTTCTCAATATAAACATATATAAATATTGATAACGCATGAAGAATGGGTACTTAGACAGTCAAATAGAATGAAACTGATATTACAATGATAGTAGTAATAAAGAGTGTATCAACAAAGAGTATTTGGTAAGAAAAAACGACGATAAAAAGACAGTAAAATTATTGATAAACTGCGTATTAACTATTGAAAAAATTGTTGTAGTGAGAAGCAATGATGAGATTGAGTGAAACTGAAATATGAAACAAAATCGAATATCAAAAAAGATAGCTTGAAGGGTGCTTGATCAACACAGCTGGGGAACCATATTAATGTAACTGTTTTGTTTTAAAATCCCCGAAACGGTTACATAGGTAATATCTGATGACCCCAACAAAGAAAATTCACACATAGTACCATAATATATGATCCAATGTATAACACTGGAAGGTTTGCATCAATTACATTAACAGGTATTGGGAAATAATTGACTGAAATGACATAAATTCAAACATTTTGAAAAAATATTCCAAGTGTTCAAAGCAGTAGAACACACACACACACACACTCACACACACGCACACACAAATACATACATATGTGTGTATGTGTGTGTGTGTGTGTGTGTGTGTGTGTGTGTAAAGAGTGTAGTTCAAGAATGCAATAAACGTGATTTAATAAACTGGTGTGTGAAATTAGATTACAGACCTAATTCTTCATTTGGACTTTTTATCTTATAAACTGCATCTGTATAAACTTTATAAACTGAATATATACGTATGAAAAGGTTGTAATGAAATAAGAACATTCAAATCAAAAATTCGATATATATATATATATATATATATATATATATATATATATATATATATATATATATATATATGTGTGTGTGTGTGTGTGTGTGTGTGTGTGTGTATACATCTATATAAACTTCATATCCATGCTGCTAAGAAACAGCTGTGCCGCTCACAGAGCTTCCAGGCAAGAGGGGTTCATTCAATCTCGTTTTTTTTCTTTACCATGATCGTCAGATCCACTGGTGGAACTTCTGTGCCCTGTTGTTGAGTAAAAATACAAAATTAATGAAAGAAGAAGCTGAAATTTGGTGGCAGGCACCTGATATTTGAACGCAGGTGGACAGGAAGCATATTGGGAATGCATTCGTTTGTGGCTTTAAAGAAAAATCATATTTCAAAAAACTACCTGGAGAATAATTCGGAAAATCAGAATATGTTTTCCCACTTCTTTGTGTGAATGCAAAAATATTCATACAACTTGAATAGTACACAGTGTGTGTTTGTTGGTTTACTACGCTGTAAAACAGGAGAAATAACTCATATATTTCGACACAAGAGACACTCCCCCAAGGAAAAAAAATATTATTTTGTTATCTGTACGAGGAAGGTGATTGTTTACAACATGCCATAGCAGCTATCAATGTGAACCATTGCAGTATGTCCAGTAGCGCTTAGATACAATTGTTAGAAAAAAAAAACATTCCAAAATTTAGCTAAAAAAAATGCCCTTCCCTCGAAGAAACTTTCAGAAGGGATTTGCGAGTTGAACTGATCTGCATTTGAAACATTCGGGGTAGGTAAATTGGTGTGTTTAGTGTTGATAAGAGTCTATAAAGTTTTAAAACTCTAATTTTTATCATGAAATTATGAATTTCCTTCCCAAAAATGCTCCTAGAAGATGCACACATTGCAAGGTTCTACGCTTAATGGTATGTCTGGTAACAGTGACACAAGATCAAAAACATAAAAAATATCCATTAATGTTTTAAAAAATTCCTTAAGATAAAGAAAGAAGTTTTTAGAAGACGTGTAGAAGATTTCCCATGCAAATTCTAGGCCAAATGGTGTGTCCGGTAGCGCTGGCACAACAAAAAACAACCCTGTGAAAAGAGAAGAATACGTAGCTACCTTGCATGCAGTTTAGTTGGGTCGGTTATCGTACTTACACTGACTCAATGTTCAAATTCTGTGATAATTTCTCAATTGTCTTTACATTTTGATTTTAATTTAATTTCACTAGCAAAATTGGTTAGATGTATTTGTCATTTTTTTAACAGCAAGGATAAACTTGTTTAAATAATAAGAGCCGTGTCCGTCACACATATACTATCAGTTGCTCTGTTCAACTCTTTTCTATCGTTTTATTTCAATAGCTTACTCTGGTAATCTTATATCACCATCTGCCAACCATTTACAATTGTTATCATGTAAACCGAAAGTCGGCAGTGTTGTTCGCCTCAGCTTTCAAATGTTTTTCCCACTTATTCAGTTTATCACATCAATATTCCATTAAAATTTCCTCATATCTTTTTCTCTTCATCTCACCTTTTATATGAGACTCTTCTCTCCATGACATTCAACAATTATTCATATCGCAAACTGAATCTAATTTACAAACCAGCACCTGCGGGCGCACGACTGGTGACATTGGGAGTGATGAGAAGGGGAGTGATATGTATTTGCAATGCATCGCCACAGGTATCAGTCTCTCACTCTCTCTCATTCTGTTTGTCTGTCTGTCTCTCTCTCATAAATATAGTCTATAAAGCTTCTCAACCAATAGATATATATATATAAAAAAGACTTTGAAATAAGAAGTAATTACGTCATTTCAGTCAGTTATTTCCCCATACATGTTAATATAATTTATTTTCTTTGGTTCAATGTTTTACACAGAATTTGATATCATGGTTCTATGTGTGCATTCATTTATGTTGGGATCATCAGCTGTTGTCTTTGTCACGGTTTTGGGGATTCAAAAACAATGGCTTAGAAGATGGAGGGACGACGAGATAGTAAAGTTGGCCTGTAAGGCATGGTAGAGATTAATCAATCCTGATCGTCATAGGAGGATGTGGGAAAGGCTTCTGTCCAGCAGTTGTCCTACAATGGCTAATGATGATGACGAGGATGATATATGTTTGTGTGTGTGTGTGTGTGTGTATGTGAGCATGTGTGTGTGTGTGAGTGTGATATAAACATACATATTTGAAATGTGTATAACAAGACAGCGATCTTACATTCACGTATCCATGATAAAAAATAACTGACGAATCCGTCTATTTTGCTCTTTAGTAGATTTTGTTATTAGTGTACAAACTTTTTTCGTTAACAGGATTGAAGTTTTGCAGTCATGGTCTAAAGTTTGGTAGTTTTTAAAGTTTGAGATCACCCGACTCTTGTTGGTCATTATCAAGGGAATTTGAAAGGGTTCGGTTATGTTTGCTCAAGTTAAAAAGCAACCCTTGAAATATGAATATGAGATTGTAAAAAAATATTCATTACACTCGGAATAGCATTAATCACATTTTCTTGATTATTAACAACGATGTTCAGAAGATCCCAAACTTTAAAACATAACTTTCGAACGTTTTCACATTCTGAGGTTTGAATGCAAAATTAATGAGAAAGTCAAATAGGTAGGGTTTGTCAGTATTTTTCAAAAATAAAATGTTTTAATATATATATATATATATATATATATATATATATGCATTAACTGAGAAAGAATATAAATATATATATATATGTGTGTGTGTGTGTTTGTGTGTGTGTGTGTTTGAACAATAGGGGATGAGACACACTCAGGTGTATAACTATACGGAGACTATTTGTTATTTGATTCACAAATCAACTGATTAGTAAGCTATACTTCAGATATTTTACTTTGAAGGCAGATGATTAGTGGAGGGGGCATATTGATGAGTCTCGGCTATTTTATGTCTCTGAAAGAATTTTATGGGGCTTTGGTTGGATGTTTTGTGAGGAGTAGTAGCAGCAATTATGAGTATTTTATTGTTTGCACAGGCCGAAAGAGTTGAGCATTTTTCTGAGTATGCTGTCATGGATATTGGGGATCTAGATCATGGTCCAGTCTTGTATTATTAGGGTACTTAGTAGGGTAGTGTAGAGTCCTTTCACATGTATGTTTATATGTTGAGTTGCTCAGAGGTGCATACATAACTTTACTTGATGGATATCAGTTGTTGCATAAAAATGAAAGTGTACTAATAGTATGTCAATGTGTTTGATGGATGCTTGATGATAACTGAAGTGAAGTATTGGAAATTATTTAGGAATATTTCCAGTGGAAGGCTGTAGGGTCGAGGCTATCTCATGTAGTAGTCGAGGTGGTGGGATATAGGTTAGAGGGTATCCTTGTTATGAATGATCGGATATCAGTTATGAAATGTAAGTTCTGCTGCCTAAATGGTCATTAGAGATGCGCTGAAGAATCAGATAGCTTTGAGTTGTGCAAGTAAAATGGACCATACGTAAGTATCTATAGGTAGGGGTCTGGATGACTATGTATGACGTTTTCTATGTTTGATATACATAAAAGGAGAGTTAGTTATGGATAGGGTAAGAAACGTTTGTAATATCAATTACATGTACGTGTGGGTCCAGATTCTGGAGGTAGAGTTGTTGTGCGGAACTGTACATCAAGTAATTATATATCAAGAGTTGTTTTGGTTGACTGACTAGATGAATATTTCAAAATGTCATCAGTAGCTGATACTTCAGCTTACATAAACAACATAATTTCAAGTGCTGATTTTCAAGTAAAAAGAAACACCACGTAAGAGATTTGCAGAATACAATTTTCCAACTACCTTTCAAATTTTCTTACCTTTTGTTGCACTAAATTGTATATATATATACTATCCATCTAATACTTCATACAATGCATTTCTTGACATTTTAATCCAAGTAAATTTCTGTCCTTCTACTCAGGGGAAATAAAAATGATATATGAACAGGAATACGTAAATTCAAATATATCATTTCAACTATATCTCGAGAAAAACTTGTTCATATAAGTTGCGTATATGTATTCATATATGAATCTTCTTTCCTGATGATTACTTCCCGTAGTAAATACGTTCATATACTTATTGACTGATAATTTGGTATGGATATTGATAAAGTAATAATACATATGGATATATAGCCAAAAGTAGATAGATAGATAGATAGATATGAGCTGACTAGTATATATATATATATATATATATATATATATATATATATATATATATATATAAGCAATATATGCATATATATATATATATATGTGTGTGTGTGTGTGTGTGTGTTTGTGTACGTTGACAGACTGAGGCAGATAGATGGATGTAGAGATAACCAACAGGCTGAGATATATTGGATAGATAGATATGAACAGAGATAGAAATGTTTTTCTTCCTGTTTCCAATCTGTTCATAATTGAAATTCAATTTAGACAGAAGAAAATCAATCTAAAACTTTTCTTCCGGAAGCAAATTGCATAATCTAAGTAAGATATATATATTCGAATAAAAAGGAATTGAAAAGATCCCTTCACTAGTTTCTAACGTCTTCTAGTGGCATGTCATGTTGGGGGCAATCAATTAAAAAATATGATAAACGCGTGATCAATGAATAAGTTACATTTTATCGCCTTTTGGTTGGTAGTTATCATTAGAGAAATTTGAATTTCCCCCAAAACAATCGTGAATGCTGCTGGGGCATAAACTAAGTGATCAATTCAGTATGAACTTACATTATCGCTGCTACTCGAATACGAAAAGACACCTCCTATTGAAGCACACGGACGGGTTTCCTTCCACGCCCTCAAGGGGTGGCTGATGCTTGAAAAAGTTTTAGTCGGCGATAAAGCATGGACTAAGTCCGGTCATTATTCAGATGGGTGACCATCTGAGATTACAAAAAGCAACGAGTATGCAGCAACAAGGCATGTATTGCATACATACAGTCGGCCAGACAGACAGACTGACAGAAAGACAGACTGACAGACAGACAGACCAAGTGAGAACTGAACAAAGATATGTCGACATGTTGGGGGCAGTTTTAGCTGACGGTTTCTATTCATTTGGCAGGTGAATCAAACTTGAGATCGCTTCCATCATGATTTGTCACTCGGTCGAGGCATGGATTTCATATAGAAATCGAAACTGAATACGAACGATGATGATCAATTCCTTTTTTTCTGAATAATGAACAACTAAATGCATTTAGATCTCTTATCGTCATATCTATCGATCAATTAGAAACAGTCAACCAAATCTGTCATCAAACCAGTCAACAGGTTTCTCTCAGTTTTCAAGTCGGTCTGGCTGGCTGGCTGGCTATATATGCATCCTGCGCTAAGGCCGCATCACCAAAGCCAGGGCGTTGGAAATATAAACATTTACTCACTATTATTATGTTGTTGTTTTTTTAATTTCAAAATCTCCCGTATAGGTTTCTTGGTGGGGCTTAATTTACAGGGTATGTTCATGCTTAACTGATCCCGTTAGTTTGTTTCAAGCATTCAGTTTGGTTTAGTGATCACTACCTAACAAAAGGCAAGATGAGTAACTTATTCATTGATCACACTTTTTTTTCAATTGATTACGCTCAACATGGCCTGCTGCCTAAAGATATTGGTTATGTAACAGTTTCTATCGGATGACTAACCAGACTTGTTCCAGTATGTTCCTATCAATGTATTTAGATTAAATGGTTTTATTCCATTCTTTATATCAGCGTATCTATGATACTATTTCCCACAATGTCTAACTTTTTATGGCGTCTTTAATTCCCTTATTATTTTGTTTAGAAATAGGAATAGGATCCAGCAGATGTGTTCTCTGAAATGAGAAGAGCGATTAGATAGATGCTGATCTACCAACAACAACAAAAAATATATATTATGGAGAAAGCATCTATAAACTCCAGGAATTCCAGGTGTCTCCACAACAAATGGGATTTGAAACTCGACGATGCAGACATATCTATTCATGAATAAAAACTGGTGACACGTTACAGATAACCGGATGTTTACCAAATTAACAACCGATTCATGAATAAAATAAGCTTTCACCGGTCTCAAAGCAGATATAAAATTGTTGAATTCACAGATATAAAATGCAATGTGTATCTATTATATATACAAGTAAGAAAAATACAAACTTGCTCAATGCGTTGATATGATTGCAAAGAACTAAAAAAAACTGAACAAGGGCATTTTAACATGAAAAAGACGACAAAGTATTAACGCATTGGCAAAATTAAACAATCTTTTTTTTACAAAGTTTCGTCACATGCGGTTACATGCGAATAAATGTAACATTTTTTGTCAGAGCATTAATATTGTCAAGTCTATTTTCAGAAAATTTTATCGTAAAATGGGTAAAAATATATCAATGCATTGGCAAGATTACACTTTTTAAAAGAAAATTGTTCAATTTAACATGCAGATCCTATGTACCGATCCATATGCGATTTATTTCCAGTAATTAAATAACCCAGGAGCATCCTTGGAGAGAAGGAAAAATAAACTCCATGGGGAAATCGAACTGAACAACAGATCAGCTGATCAAATAGAGTAATCGTAAAGAGAAGGGTTTTAGAGACGAAAATGGGATGCGAAAGATGTGAAATGATTTAACCTTTCAAAGAGAGACAGTTATTACGATGGGACGAACAATTTGATTAATGTTTAACAACCAATGATTGAAAAAAATATTCCGAAGAAAGCATCAGCAAATTCAAAGATTTCCAGGTGTATCCCAAAATAAAACGTAATTTGAACCTCAGCTTGATAATGGAAATGTATTAATACAAAGAATACGACGTCGTGATACAGCCCCCAGGATATTGATGAAATAATCAAACGATTCGAGAAAAAATAACCTTCCAACGATTTAAAAAAAAATCATAAATTGATAAATTTGCTTTCATAAAACATAAAATGCATATTCTCATTTATCGTATCGTGAGGAACATTTTAATAAGTGCACAAGTACTACACTCTGATCGCAATTAGAAGGTCAGGAATCAGTACTTTGATTTCATGCAGAGCACACAGGTACAAGATGGGGGGAAGGGGCAAAACTGTCCCTAGGCAGAGCGCACATATGCTCAGATCGTAGGTGGAAGTGCCGATCCGTATGTAAATAATTTTTTTCCAGTACCAAGTTGGTAAATAATATATATCGCTTGTTTGAGCGATAGATTTTGTTTGTGAACGAGGAAAGAATGCAGCAGATGTTGTAGGATTTGTCCTTTCCGAAAGAAAGCAGTAAATATGGAAGTACAAGAGCTTCCATAAACGTTGATTTAGCAATATTGTAAAAAAACTGTTTTAGAGAAAGCATCAGTGAACTGAAAGATTCCCATGTGTCTCCACAAGAGAAAATTAATCCAAAGCTCAGTTTGATAATGTAAATGTATTCATACAAGATAAAAAAAAAACTGAGGCACGATATAAATCACAGGATATTGACGAAACTAATAACCGATTCCTTAGGAAAATATTCTTTCGCCGGGTTTAAATTATATTCTGATCCTTTGCAAAGGGTCTGGGTGCAATATATCAAGCCCAGCCAGAGGGCAGAGATAGTACGATCTTATTCCGAGCAGAGGGCCGGGAAAAACACTGAACATTGGCGGTGCGTACAAGTACGGGAGTATCGATCCATACGTAAATGATTCCGTTGTTGTTTTTATCGGTACGATGCAAGTAAATAAAAATAAATGTGTCGTTTGTTCGAGGGGTAGATTTTGTTTAGCCATAGAAATGGAATGCAGAAGATATTATAAGCTTTGTCCCTTCAGAAATAGACAGCAAATATATTGGCACTAGCGCTTTGATGAATGTTTATCTATCAATATTAAAAAAATGCTTCAGAGAAAACATCAGCAATCTCCAAATGTCTCTACATAAAAATAATCAGATGCTCGCCTTGATAATGTAGATGCATTCATGTAAAAAAATGAGATACGATACAAATCTCAGGATATTGACAAAAAACAGATCCATGGAAAAAATACATTCTCTTAGTCGGAAGTATATATATATATATATATATATATATATATATATATATATATATATATGTTTCTATCATCATTTTGGGGTCTGAAAAGGGTTAGTCTGTTACATCTGCATACATGAATATGAGTATGGACAAAGTATGTAAGTATAATCAACATATATCCATGCAAAATTAACAAAAGTGTTTTCAAGAAATAAAATAGAAATTTTAAGAATGAAAATGAAATTTTCACTTAAACAGTCGCCATTAGCCCACATCAGCTCATGAACTCTGTCTCCTCAATATAAAGTTATTTCTCTTGGATGGGTGGAAGGTGGACGTTGGTTCGGTATTTCCTTGTTATTTGCAGGTTTTTTATTGATTCAGTTGCGAAATGATTATCTATATATTTATGTAAAGGCATGGAAGATGTACATAAACAAACCAACTAACAAGTAAACAAACAAAAACAACTCGATAGATGTTTCAAAATGAACGCAATAGGAATTATCGAACTAAAATAAATTTCCTTTTGTGTGTGTGTGTGTGTGTGTGTGTGTGTGTGTATTAATGCATCGAGAAAACTCGACCACTGGCTATTGTACAATGTTGATATTCGTCAGATATATTGGTCAGTGAATTGCTGTGTAGAGTTTCAAGTCGTTTGAGTCAAGTGCTCTGGATAAGAAGGGACACTAAATTTTTATAAGAGAGTAAAAGAAATAGAGAATGCTTATTGCTTTACGAGAGAGTCAACGGAAGAGAGAGAAAGAGAGATAGAGAGAAAGGGAGATGGGAGGGTATTATTATTTTTCCAATAGTCACAAAATAGATTAATTTCTTGACAGCAATTTATGAATACTACCAGAAATTTTGTTTTAACTTAAACTTTTATTTTGAATTTGAACTGGAATTTAATAGAACTGTAAAATGTGTGCACAGATTCAAAACAATGCACCAATTCAATTTGAGATGTGGTCCTATTTTTCAACATTAGTGCCTTCCTTTCCGGACTTTAGTTTTAAATCAGTGAAAAAAAACCCCAACAAATCATATCAAACCCTGTCTGGCTTCCACCTATATTATTCATGACTAAAAATATCATAATAGTTATATTGCATGACTATAATAGCAGGCTAAAACGCACACCATAAAGCCTGGCCCTTTCCAAACATTTTAAGGGGAAAGCCCGTTCGTTTGTGTCTCTGAGTATGCACCTTGAATACTCGACAACTCGCGATTGTTCAAACCTGACATTCGTCATATATTTTATCGTGCACCAGAAAAGAAGAATAGAATTGAGTTAGATGTTGCATGCACCGGTGATTCTCGAGAAAATCTGATGAAAACAAATACTAATTTGGAGGTTACAGAACTTTCATCAGTTTCTATCAATTGTCTGCCTATCAATTGACTTGAGCTCTTCAGATATGCATGAATTTTGATATAAGATATCTAAGTTGGTAACACTTAAAAGATGTAACCGAAGCAATAATTCTAAACGACGGATTGAACATTACAACAGGTTGCTCCAAACACCATGAAGTACGGTCCTTCCATGCGTGCACCTTTGATACCGTCGCTACCATAAAAGATGAGAATTATGAATTCATCTCCGGTTGATTTTGATTTTCCAATGATAGATTTGTTGCGAGCATCTATTTTCAGCAACCCCAGTCATTGGTATAGACAATTTTTGCGTTTTTTGTAACTCTGAGAAAATTTCTATATATTGAGCTTTTTTTCCTCCTAGGGAGGTTTGAACTCATTACAATTTTTATGTTAAAACTTTCCCTTAGGTGCAATGAGTATTCATATCAAATTTGGTCGCTCAAAACCACACCGTCTATTGAGGACAAACAAACTCACTGGCTGTCTGGCTATGTGTGAACATATTACGGATACGGGGCTGAAAATAAAAACATTTACATTCTTCCCAAAATAAACCCTAAATATGCGTTTAGAGAGGGTTGAATATACAATGTAGGTAAATGCTGAATCGGTCTCTCGGAAGCATTCATCTTGTTTTTTGTTCAATTCAGTCTCTTTTTTTACTTATAACTGCCAAGCAAAAGGCCAAGGAGATAACTGATTCATTGATCACCTCTTTTTGCAATTTTCTACTGATCACATCCAACATGTTACATTAAGATATTTGTCATGCGATGGTCTCTTCTGAGGGACCAATGAGACCTGTTTTTTTTATCAATTTGGAAAAGTATTTATCTTATTCTGTTGTGTTTTATCGCAACTTCTAATTTTTTTCCATTTATTCCAGGACAGTCGGGTATGCTGCATAGATCGAAGAAAAAGTATGAGCTTCCAGCGAGATGGCATGAAAGACGAACCAGCATGGCACACTAACTCCCTCCGGATTATGAGACCAACCAATGATTTATACACTTTCAGAGTCGATGAAAAGCAAAAGTTCAGCATGGTACCTCAATGACCTCTGGGAGATGAGACCAACCACTGATCGAATATCAATATATCAAAGACCATATCAAGTAGAGTCAAATGCTTTGCAAGATGGAATTTAATCCAGCAAAGAATGGAAATGGATATATTCATTCTATAAAGAAACTTTTATCTGCATAGAGAAGAATTTAACTTACTCTGCCGTCCGTCAGATTAAACCTTTCTCTTTCCAAATCTACCCGGATCACGATAAGACCATTACATCTTTCCCCCGGATGGATTTATGACTGTCCGATAATGCTAATCTAGGCACATGTCAGAATAAGGTTCATTGCATAAGCTACTCCCATGGATTTTCTGTCAATACATGAAGTCCTGGCGTTGCCTTAGTCGATAAAACCATAAATTACATGAATATCTAAATGAAAAGTCACGAAAGCGTTTGCTTCAACGTTTCATACCTTGAAATTACTACAACTTATTTTGTAAATTGTGCAAAACACAGCAGGAATTCAATCCCTACTCTTGCAGCTCAAAAGTGAGAATCTACTACAAATAAACAAAAAACGACATAGTCGAGTTCTTTAAACGTAATGAGTGTACTGTATTATTGGTGGTGAATATGAATATTTACCTGATGTTCCTATCATTTTAGGTGGTCCATTTAGTGTTAAGATTCATGGTTCTCAACCGTTAATCCTTAAAAATAAATCAATCCCCCAAATCTTTATTAAATTGAAATTACATTTTACTTACATATATATATATATATATATATATATGCATGTGTTCGTATTTGATAAATGGGCATATTTGGTCCAACAGAATAAATTATAAAATCGCTATATATTATATAGAAACATATTTGAAATGATCTCCCAACTTTACGCGGCTAATATATCACTCAATTTAGACAACGTAAATCGAATAAACAATCTAAAAAAAATAAGGGGTTGCTGCAGTGATCGAGGGCTGCTCCAAGAAATTCACAAAGATATCATGAGTTGGTTTCAATGCAAACTGAGATCAAGCAATTAATCAAATTTGAAAAAAGTTTTTTTTATGTTTAATATTTTTAAAGTTTTCTAGAATATATATATATATATATATATATATATATATATATATATATATATATATATATACATATATATATATATATATATATATATTGAAAATATTTTTTTTGTTCACCAAATGGGAGTAGCTACCTCTCATTAACTGACATTGTTCTCATACAAAGAGGGGAGTGATTGCATATTTTTTTAGGAACATATTTTTATGAATATAATGCCCAACCCAGCCCATCCCCCAATTGGAAATGGCTGCTCTAAGGTAAACGCAACCACCAATGCAGATAAAGTTAGGAAAAAAAACTTGACCTTGTTGTAAAGAACTAAACATGGACGAACAAAATATTGTAGAACAAAGGTTTCGATACCCAGAGGAGAATATTCTATGAAGATTTATCAACGGTGCGAAATCATGTTGTTGGTGAGTCTATTTCGTTTTTTACGATAAATCAATGTCTGAACTTTAGTCAACGATACCATGCAATAGTCTTTCCAATTTCTCTGTAAACATAATGGCACAGAGCACACTTTTATTCACACCGTTAGCAAAGTAAAGGGCATCTACTATCGAGCCTTATCGTGGTAGAGAAGACTAAGACAATGATTTCGGCTTTCCTTGTGGACTTACCTCAATATTTGGTTGTGATGGAAATGGTGAGAAAAATAGAACAAATCGATTCCGAATGAATTGACTGTATTTTGAGGATTGCTTATCACATCTTAAAACCTCCAGCGCCAATGTTCTTTTGCTGACGTGGGTAGGCCAAGAACAGAACAATCAGGATTCTCAAAGGACAAAATAGCATCAGTGTAAAGCAGGTATCTACTATAGCAATGTGCAGAGGACGAAATAATAATAAAGCACGATTTTCCAAAACGGGAATATTTGTCGTTAAAATGATCAACGTCAACATAAATTGTTAATCTTGCCATTAGTCCTGATGCAAAGGCTGTTTATTTTATTCAAAAGCTAGTGTTTTACCACTCATGCTAACGCGTGGGACCTGTGGTAGTTTAACAGTAATTGTATCTCCATTTCTAGTAGATATATGCCTAATAAAAAAAGTTAACATATCAATCTGTTGATAAGGTTCCCTAGCTCCCAGGTGATTTTTAGTAGACGATATATATTATGAGATAATAAGTAACTTGATTCATCGGTTAGCATACTGTAGCCAGCGTCATTTTTAGATTGATTTTGAAAGTGTTTATATTTTTCAAAGTGACTGTTTTCACGCGTAGACTGTTCCACAGACTGGTAACTCCTAAAGAGAAAAAAAGCGTCCAACTCCTGGAGTTTCTTGTGCTTAAAGTTTCTTGCTGAGTTTTTACATGGCAGTCCATCTTTGATGGACAGGTTTTGTTGTGAAAATGTAAGTGTAATGTGTGAATATTTTAATTGATGTATGTTTCCAATAGATCTGTCCTGATTCTTCGGTAGTGTAGAATCTCTCTCTGTTTTTGCATTCTCCAAGGATAGATGAAGAAGATGTGGGAGCAGTGGTAAGTCAATGGTTAGTGTCACCCGTTGTTGTAACTGACTGCGTCACCAATGACTCATCACAGAATTTGCTCTCTTCTCATGATATGTAGAATTTTATGAATCTTTTTGTACTAATACATAGGAAACAATTCAATATGTTTCTTCCTCATCATTTGATATGATGACATAATTCTACATCTACGAACAATTCTTTGTATCTTTTATTTTCAGTTTTTCTATTCTGACCTCGTTAGATATCATGGAGAAAAATACTTATGGCACCGTTAATGATATTATTCAAAATCTAGTCACTTATTCCGTGGCATATTGTTTATCCTTCTATAACGTTTCGTAAACATTCAGCGAATTCTTGGGAATATTCAGTGGGCAGTCGTGGGTATATACCAAAATGTAGGAAAATAAAAACGGGAATGTTTTGCCCCAAATTCAGCCTGCTTCTTCTCACCCAATTGCCTAACCTTCAACAAAAGGTCATTGAAATTCATTGTTGATTCTCCAAGGTATTATGTTGACAGGTAGATGTTCCATTAGAAGAAGGATTACCCAGAAAGTGTATAGAAAACCTTTAGGCAATCCTGTAGACGTCATCCTCTCTGATGGTGTCATCCGGGGCGGGTATCTACCCCCAACCGCTGGTCCACCACTGTGTGGGAATAGTTTTAATGTAAAATATATAGGTTTGATATTTGCACAATCGCTGTTAGAATTCTGTCCTCGTCTTTCATTATTTACAGAATGTTTGATATACTCACGTGCATTGAATAATAACGCACTTTGGTTCCAACAATGGCGGATTTTAATTAAAAAGACGGGGAAAAAGACAAATATGAAAACGGGTCTGGTTAGTCACTTGATAGAAACCGTCACACGACCAACATCTTTTAGCAGCATGCTGTGTTAGGGATGATCAATTGAAAGAAAAGTGATCAATGAATGAGTTACTTTTAGCGCCTCTTTTGGGTGGTTGTTACTGAAAGGGTTTGAATTAAAAGAAAAAAAAACAATTCCAAAAAACAGAAATTAGTGTTGGCACAAACAGGGATCAATTTTACATGAACTGACCCAGTAAATTTACCCCCACCCCAAATAAAATCTTTCTTAGGCGGACAATTTAAGAAAAAACAACATTCATTGTAGCGTCATCATCATCATCATCATCATCATCATCCTCAACAACTGCTGAAGCCTTTTAGCGGTGGTCGTTGGACAAAATCCTTTTCGCTGAACTTCTCTTTCATGAGCGGCATGAAGTCATTATTCTCTAAACTTATCCAGTTTGTCACGCCTCCTTATATTTTGTCAGCCACGGTTTTGCATGTAATCTCTGGTGATCAGTGGTTGTGTACCATTCACACAATATGAGCTACCCATTGCCATTTATATTTTCTTATATTTCACGACATCCCAGACACCTGTTTTTCCACTAATATGCAATGTCTGGTGATCTCCATAGCATTTTGAGCATGATTCTGTCTTGTGCACGTTGCATGGTTCTCAGCTAAAATTTTAGTCTTTTGGTTAGATTCTATGTTTCAGCTCCATGGGTGACTATCAGGATGGTGCATCGGTTGTATACGCATCTTTTTAGCACTAACAAATTTTTCTTATTCTTAACAGTTAAGCTTGCCCCACCGGAAACTTGCCAACCTAATGTGATTCTTCGCTCGATATCTTCTTTTGAGGAATTCATGGAGATTTGTTTTCTCAGGTAGATGTACTGATCAACTCTTTTCAGTTCTGCATTTTGGATTTTAATTGCTGGGTCGATGAACATTACATTTATTTAACTAAAATTCATTTGAAGACCGACTTTTTTGCTTCCCTCGTTCAGTCTACCCAGCATCATCTAGAAGTCATGACAATCCTCAGCAAATGGACGATGTCGTCCACAAATCTGAGGTTGCTTAAGTATTTGTTGTCAGATTCCTTTATTTTGCCAGTCTAGGTTCCGGGAGATCATCTCGAGGCAGATTGTGGAGAGGTTGAGTGAGGTGGTATCGCTTCGTCTTTATGAATTTCACGAAATACCTCTATCCTTCCTAACAAGCAATGCAGAACAAGTACCGAAATATACACACGATCAACCGCTCCAAAGATTTCCCAGAAGTTACTCCGTGTGAAGTGAAGCAAGCCAACAAACAAACAAAGGAAGCAAAGACCCCTGGAAAAAATAACATAACCATCGACCTATTCAAAAAAAAAAAAAAAAATCCTAGAAGATAAGAACACCGCAATTGTGATTCTTTTAAACTTACTCAACTGCATCGATAAACTTTTCACCAAAGTGATCACCAAAACACTAGATGAAAATCAACCACAGGAACAAGCTGGCTTCAGAAGAAGCTACTCGATCATCGTTGACATAATAAAGAGTAGATTTCAGCCCTGCAATCCTTCGGTACAGCCTGTGCACGTATCACATACGTATATACACACATGCATACGCACATAGATACTCTCGTAGTCAGCTAGCCGGGCTCACTTGAAAATTGAAGAAACGTATTTCAATAGGTTTAGTTGACAGTTTCTTGTAAAAAAAAGTAGAATGTTTAATAAATTTACGTGCATAGAAAGAGTTAATACTTTGGGGGGGAACAATGAATTTTAATTTAAAAGATGGATTGAACGATGAATCTGAAAATAAAGAGAAAGTGAAATTCATAATAAATTCACGTGCATCGAATAAGTAAATATATCTGCTCGAACAATGGATTTTAGTTTCAAAATATAGTAACGATAGAAAGTGAAAAGTAAAACGTATGATAAATTCACGTGCATAGAATGAGTAAATACTCCTCGGTTAAGCAGCCGATTTTAATTTAAAAGATAAGGAAACGATAAATGTGAACGTACCACAGGGGACAGAAATAAAATATTCTCAGTTCCGAAATAGAATCGGTACGCAAAAGCGATTCACTGATCTTCATTGCAACACCGTGGCGAATTAGATAAACTGAAAAGTTCCAATCTATAGAAATACGATAATACTCGTTTCGTCAAAAATCAGAAATGCTCTAATAATTATACAGGGTGTTTGTAATTAAATACAGCATTTAAAAAGGAAGTAACTATTTGGGAAAAATCTTGAGTTGCTTCCCTGAAATTCACTGTCAGCGGATTGGCCGATACGCTCAGCTGTATTCTCAGAACGTAGATAAACAACCAGCTACACCTACTTAAGAATTGAAAGAAAATTTATAAATCTTTTCTACTATTCACATTTATTTCAATTGTTGTTGAGATGAAAATCAGCAACAACCCCGATGAAGGTAAATAGTTGCGAATAGTAATAAAGATTCTTGATACTTCATCTAATAGAATAAATAGAATTCGATAACTGAGACTGAGCTACCTGTTAATAAACATGACAGTATGGAGAATGTGTTCAAAGGTCTGATTTGGACTGGCGCGTGCTAGTGAGTTCCTGTAACACAGTAGTAAGAACAGCCACACATTAATCGAGCATCGATTCTCACCTGGAATTTATTCTTTATCCTCATCCGTGGAAATCATTTACCCAGTGCTGATGGAGACCTGGCCCCGGTTTTGCTGCGATGAAAAGCAGCAACAGTTGATCTGGAAGTAAATATTATAAGAATTTAATAATAATGAACAAAAACTGCTAGGAGTAAAGTTTGTACTGCAGAGGGGCCCAATGACTTTCCTGATGCAATATTTTGTCTAAAGAAACCTGCATAAGTCTTGACAAGCTCAGCCATTTCGAATACGATAGTCACAAAAGCTCACTAAACAGCTCCTCTCTGCCGACTAAGTTGCCCCACGCAAGAGTATCCCCTCTGGTTGATTATGCAACCAGTTCTTAGGATATTCTGAATGAAAGGATACTTTTTGTACAGACAGTAAGATCGTACACGACGGTATATGAATTATGTTCGATGAAGTGTAGAATCAAATTAAGAACAGATTTGTGAAACAGAATTGATATTTCGTTTAACCAATCAACCAGACAACATCCGAGCTAATGCCCAAAATCCTTGACCCGTAGGTCAACCCTCAGTTAAAGCAGGTGTGTCCCCAAAGCAGGGTTTGAGAAACTTTAATGATTTAGATTTTCAAGGTTTTTTTTATACCATGAAAATTCTAAAGCGTGGGTGTATCTCTTATTATTTGTTATTCAAATTAACCACCCAACTTTTGCAATCTTTCGGGTGTATGAAATGCATTTGATTCGCTGGTTGTATGACAGAAGAAAATAAAACACGCCTTTTGATGACAGGAGTTATTCATAATTTCGATACATTTACACAACTCCACTTCAAACCGCAACCGAAGGGTTTTTATAAATTTATGAGAGCAGTTAGGACCAGCTGGCAAAGTTCCCAAGACGGAGACGTCGCAAGTATCTTGGGTTCGCCTACGTGGGATTCACACCATTGGGAAGATGCCACTTAGTTCAGAGTCTTCCCTCTCTGAAGTGTACGCTCTATGTCTGTGAAGATCTATGTGCTTGCATATGCCCTTTCGTAATAAATATCGCTGCTGTTAAACAATCTATTTCGCGTTTTCCGCCAATAGGAAATTTCCTCACTAGATAGGCATCAAGAAAGAACAAGTGTGACTCTCCTACATCATAACGTATGAACAAACAGTCAACATCTCATTGATGCATACATCAGGTGCTGATTTAAATAATCACAATGCCTTCTCTTCAAACAATGTGCCATCAACCCAAGAGAGATGCAAACCACATCACTACAAAACATCGTGTACGGATCTAAAAATAAAAACGCTGACTAATTTCAAATTGCTGTCACCTCACAAACCATAGTAGAGTTGTCGTCAGTTCGACTGAACTAGTTGAGTCTTATGCGTAAGCATACCTGAATCTTTTGTTTGTTTTCCCTAGCAATTACTGCCGTGCCCAAAATTAGAAAAATAATGCCTCAGAGCCTGTCTGAAAGAATCATTGAACAATTGGAGTGACTAAAGTCTGCAGATCCGAGACGAAATGTTTTTCTTTTCAGAAGCAATTTGAAAAGATTTATTGTCGTCCTCTTTCCAACAAAGCTGAAAGGAAACAATTCATTTTGGACAGACTAATTAGGTGATGCTGATTTTTAATTCACGACGGGAGAGAAGATTGAAATATCAATAAAACATTCTTCTTTCACTCTTTGGATTGTCTTTCTTTGTCTTTTTCTCAATTTCTCCAACATTTATTCTCCTTTTTTGTAAAACTCCAGTCTAAGTTGGAGGCTGGAGTTGACTTTGTATTTAACCAATCACAAGAACAATCCTCACCAAATCTGGAGAGTAAACTCGATTGTCTGTACCATCACATTCAATCCAATCGATGTACGGAATTGTTATTTGCGTATCTTGATTTTAAATCACAACATACTGATCGGTACCAACTGAACCAAACCGACAAATCTTACATAGCAACGAAAACTTAGGTTATGTTTTTATCTATTTATTATTAAGACAATACAGAGGTTGCAGGTATCATCTTCGATTGGAATAGAAGTGCTGGTGGAGTTTGTCCCAGTGGCAGTCTGTCCTGATTGGTTCATTTCGTGGATTATATTTTTGTAGCAGCTGCATTTGATCCGAGTATACGTAGGGAAGATTTTGGCTTTTGCTTATCTCTTCCAACCAACTTTATTGCAACCTCACCATTCCTCTGCTTAGCCTCAGACATTTTCTCCAGTTGGCTGATGGGAAACTTATGATGAATAAAAAATGATTTCTAAAAAAATTATGACATTCGTGTTGGTTTTACAGAGATTCAGCATGCATTCTGCGCGTTCTGCATTAAAGTAAAGAAAGATTAGTAGTAGTCCTGTGTTAGCGACAAAACAGGACAATCATATATATATACATATATATATATATATATATATATATATATATATATATATATATATATATATATATATGTGTGTGTGTGTGTGTGTGTATGTGTGTTCTATCTTGAATGAACGAACACGAATTGCGCAAATCAAAAGTAGTACGGACATTTGCCATGATCTGAAGAGCAGCACCATTCCTGAAATAGCTCTATTCATATCAAAAGTTATTGCTTGAAAGGCGCTGTAAAGTAGATATTAAGGTGAATTATTCTTTTTTATGGTGCAATTTCTCGATCTTTTATGCAGCATCATGTAAATCATTAATATGCCTTTCTTATAAACTTCATATCTATCTATCTATCTATCTATCTATCTATCTATCTACAAAATGACAATCATTGTCCTGAAGGAATCGACACATGCATAAATCTATTGATAGATAGATAGACATGCAGTTCACTGGAATTATTGGATACTTTTAGCGTGAGACTAAATAGATTGAAATAATTCATGTCTATGTAGGTATATCGTTCGACACGTATGTACAAAACGATAAATGAAAGAAAGAAATTGCTAGAGGTAAATCTCAAAGCAGTAAAAAAGTGAGAGAGAGAGAGAGAGAGAAAGAGAGAGAGAGAGGAGAGAGAGGAGAGAGAGAGAACTAGAAAAATAAATCAAGCTAAAGATGGAGAAGGGCTAAAAGAAAGAAGGTTTGTGCTTTATTCCATTCAATTTTGATCCGTTTTCCCCAACTGTTGCCAAAAGAATAGTTAATCCTGTCATACAAGTGATTAAAAACGATCAACAAACCAGAAACGGAATAGAAAGGATCAATAAATAAAATGCAAAAAAAAAAAAGACATGTTTATTCTTGCTAGCTCTTCTCTCGCTCTGTGGTTCTCCCCCCCTTGCAATCCGTTTAGAAATAAGCTGATAATATTAGTCTTTATTTTGTCTGCATATGCAGGTCTATCTTCAAATTCCTAATTCCCAGAATGCAGCAAAGTCTATGCAAAAATCGTGCCATAGCAGAGAAAAGCATGATTAAACGAAGAATAATGCTTACTGTCACATCAAATCAGAAAAAAGAAAAACAGGTCTGATTAGTCGATGAATAAAAACTGCTGTGTAACTCATGCCTTTTGGTAGCATGTCTTATTAACGGTGATCAATTAAAAAATAAGAAAAAAGGCTGTCAATGGATGAGTTACTTCTTTGGTCCCTTCATGATCACTAAAAAAGTTCAATTTTTAAAACACTATTGAACACAAATCTTTGGATCAATTTAGCATAAACTTAAATAGTAAATTGAACTCCACACTAAAAGCAATACATCTCTTATGATAAAGAATGGATTTTTAATTTCCAGCCCTCTAGCTCCAGTGATACTGTCTTAACGCACGATACATACATACATACATAGCCATATCTATAAGAACCTATGTTGAGAGTTTTTGTGACAGTTTTTGTTGAGGGTTATGAATAATGCTTTACTGTCACATAAAATCAGAAGAAGAAATTAATTCGCAAAGACAAAACGTGTTCTGGTATTGTGAGATAATTTCAGTCTCTCCTCCCTACTGAACACTTGGAAAACTCGAAATGAAAGAAACTAAACAAAAACTGATGATTCGTATCCTGAAACAAAAAAAACAAAAAAACCCAAAAAAACCCAAACAACAGTTTCTGTTTAAAAGCTGCGATGTTGTTCACACAATTTATAATAGCATTTGGCAACATTTGTTTCCAATTGATTCTAAGGAGAGAACAATGTAAAACTGTTCAGAGATCAAAAAGAAAGAAAAAAAAGACTCTGACAATAGACACTGACTGGTTTCCTCAAGCCTTGCTACGTCATCGTTTGTATTCAAAAAGTGAGCATCAATTTGTAGTCACCATAAGTTTTAGGGTATATCTGTGTGCCTCACAATATGCGATGTTGAAAATGATGAAGATCATTGAATTACGAACGTTTTTTGTTTACGTAACATTTTTTATTTCGAGTATTGATTTGAAAAAAAAAAGGATTCTATTTCAAAATGACAGGGGAAAATGATTTTTCTCCGTTCTTTGAGTAGACAAACGTTCGAAAATATCGAATTAGATTCTAACAAAAATTTCTGATTTATTGGTGGTATGAATTTGACTTTATTATCCATGAACTAAAAGAGTCGGTTAGACCTTAAAAGTCGACCTCACTACCATAGTAATAATGCACATGGATGTATATTTTTTATTATCATATTTAGATTTTTTTTCTTGTTGACCATGGCTCGAATCGTGAGTTCGAGACTGAATAGGTGTCCTTGTGTAGTAAATAATAAATAGACCACTGCGGCACCTGACTCTTACTTGGTTTTGCTCTTTTGGGGGTCTGTGCCAGACTGACTTGAGCTGACTGAATATCTATCTATCTATCTATCTATCTAAATGGCTGACTAACCAGCTGAGTAAGCAACTAAGTCTTCTCTCAATGAGTGTACGTGTGTCTGTCTGTGTCTTTTGGTCACATTTTGGGGGCTAAAACTCCAAAGGTTTGTCCGAGTTCACCATATTGTATGCCCCTATGGTCATGTCGGCCCTTTTTTGGCATTTCATCGAAAAGATCTATCTTTTAGATAGTTTTTTTGGTAATTCCATATTATCCGACTAAATGGACTATTTTTTTTGCAGAAAATTTTTATAGATATTTAGTTTTGCTACACGCGTATGCTACAGTCATTCATTCATGCAAGGGATGTATATCTACCTATTTGTTCATATCTATATAACTATGTATACATCTTTATACTTACCTTCTTACTTATGTCAGTATGTATCTATGTATTTATCAGTCTATGCTTAAAAGAGGTAAGCGTTAGAATGCAACCTCGTATTAGAACCCAGCAATGCCAATTTCATCAAACATTGTATCTGCCTAACTCGTCATTGAACACTCGAAATCTCTGTCTCTCTGTAATTCGTTTAAGAAACTTAATAAGATCTATTCTTAAAAGATATCACTTTTTTGTTGAGTTCGACATCTCACATTCACACGCGTAGTTAAATACTTTTTGACGCCTCCTTTTTTTGGATTCGTATAATTGAATTTGAGATACGAAGAAAAAAAAGAAAAACTTCGATCGCAAAGTTTCACCGCAAACACTTTTCGAGTCGAATATATATTCTTTGTGGCAACGTGACTAATTTAATTAGATTACAGTTGGATGACGCGATAAGAATACTTGACTACATTCCATGATATTGCTTTCGTTGACGTAGTTAGAGATTTAGGAAACATTGGGGAAAGGAGCTAGGTTTCTTGGCGGGAGGCAATAACATTTCCTGAGATTTGATAAAAAACGAAAATTACTTAATTGGTGAAAACAAAATGCCGATTATTATCTATGCAATTCATGTGCACATCCGGTTAAAAAATGAGCCAAGCTTTATTCAAATCTACTCTTTTTGTCTCATAATTATTGACGACATATTTATCAATTTTATTCAACAATGCATTTAGTGTTTGTGTACAAAGAACGTTTTTTTTGTTTCTCTTCAAAATATAATGAAAGGCGGAGACATAATCCTTGCAGCAATTGAGCAAATATGAAGTCTTTATATTTTACAAGAGCTTTAAAATTTCCATGGATCCCACGAGTTACTTTGATCAAATACATCAGGTTGCATCAGAGGAAATTTATGATTTTTATCCAAGTACAACTTGGAACCACATTCATCTTTAATGATGATTCGAGTAAATGGAAGTTCTTGGGGGTATTTCTTGAATAAATACCATCCATATAAGATGTTGCTAAACAAGCTTGCAATAAAGGGCATGAAATAAAAAGACCAACACTGCTTGAAGGTAATATCAGTCAATTTTTTTCACTGTTCAATTTATTCGTGTAAGTTTAAAGAACTGTTATGGACACTGCACATTACGCGAGAAGAGGAGATCTCAGGTCATCTTATTAGAGCGTTTTCAGGCAAGTTCGAGACAAGTGAATTCAGATTTAAGTACTCTCGCCTAAATCACTTTAGTCTGAAGACTAAAGTGATTCACCTAAAATCTCATCAGTTCAAACAATATCTTCCAAAGTTTTCAATGGATTTCCGTGACTTTTTGTCGATGGTGGGACACGAACTAAAGAAGAATTGATGAAATTCTGGGATGGATTCCGGGATTTTTTCGATACAAGATATCTTCATTGAATTTTTTGACGGACCATGGAACTTTTTCACTTTGAATCGGAAAACATACCTGGATTTGTCAAAATTTGATCAATTCTACTTTAGCCAATATTCTACAATTCAATGAAATGTCATTAGAATTCGTGGAGAACTGTCAGAAATATCATGTGTGTAGGAGTGATTTTAGACTAAAGTGATTCGGGCGGAAGTCCCGTACCCTGTAAAGTATGAAGCTTGTTCATTTCAGCAGATTTCGAATCAACCTATTTCCATCTCAGCTAATTCTACATGTTGGTTTTCTTTCAAGGGCTTAGCTGGTGATTTGGGGGCACTGGGGACTTAGCTTCTTGAAACTTCCTTCAGCATTTAGTGCACTTATTACCAACCAGGGGATAAGAAGGCTGCGCATCCGCAGGCAGACCCTTTAGTCAAGAGTATAAAACGAAAATTGATAAAAGCATGGCTAGAAATTTGAATATCTGGTGTGTGTGTGTGTGTGTGTGTGTGTGCTGAGGAGCTTAGTTACTTGAAGTTCTCCCCGAACATTTACTTAGTGAGATTTGTTTTTATAGAATTTTTGTAGAAAGGCAGTATATGAACTGCAATTCAGACAGCTCCTCCCCACTGGGAGCACAGTAGCTATTTAGATTCACCCCTACTTTTCTCTCAGCTACTTCCCTTCGAAAAAGATTTTTCTCGGTGTTAGAAAGTCAGCAATTTCAGGCATCAGTTGATTTTTATTTAAGCTAATATTATTTCAACATTTAGAGAGTTTCTCAGATAATTAGAGTCATTCTTTTGTTCTGGTCGAACGGGAACAACAAAACTGACAAAATAAATGAGTTCAGTTGTCTTAAATATCTTTGTATATTGACATATCTCCTCAGAATCAAAGAGATATATAATTTTCTAATATTGGTTGCAAAAATATTTATATCTTTATTGGACAAGACTGATGCAGAATGAAAAAAAAGCTGTTTTTCTCACGAAAGATTGTTTCAATGAGTTCGCTGTCTCGGTATTGGAAAGGACTTTTTTTATGAATGTAGTTACGATGGAGATAGGCACCTTTGTCCAACTGAATTCCCAATGAATTTCAATGACATTTAGTGCTGATGAAATTGATGAAATTTCCGGATGAATCCAGGGAGTTTTTTTTCTGACAGAAAGATATTCGAGCTGTTTTACTTCACCAGTTTGCTTTAGATAGCTTGACATTGTCACATTATCTAGATTCAGTATATGTGACATCCTTTTGATAGTTTGTTGCAAATTTCCTTCGACCAACATCTTCAATTGTTCCTTTTCAATTGCAGACGGATGTCCTCTGCCCTTCTGATCTTTGAGACTCAAATATCAACCAGAAACCTTTTGAAAACAACGCTGCACCGTAAGGGGAGTTTCCTTCACCACATGCTAGGTAATTATTGAAAGCTGCTTGACATGCAATGTTTGAGGATCATATGCAAGATGAGATGACTGGAATTAAGCTTTGAAACTGGTCAATACCTAGATCAGTAACCATTGAGGAATACCAGGTGCCAGAAAGACCTGGTAAGATGGAAGTATGTCATGAATGATTATCCACGTTCAAGTAAAGCATGCACAGACAATACATATACATAAATACTGTGCATAGGGGAGGAGCTCGAGTATAACTACCAGTTATTATATTTTGTATTGCAGAAAAAGTGGATCAAATTACAGATAATTACAAATATAGATATTTTGAATCGTTCGGAAAATAATGGACGCTTTTTTTTGTTTTTAATGATTTTTGCTGAGTTTCCGTGAACCAGTTCATCGAGCCTTTACTCTTCATCAATCTGCCTTAAATGGCCCAATATTGTCACATTGCCGAATTCCAGTATCAGTGACCACTGTCTGGTAGCGTGTGTATTTTGTTTAATAAACATCTTCAGTTGGTCATTTGCAGGTGAACTTCACCTGATCTTTTGATCTTCGACACTCGAATCCCCACAACAAAACTTTTGAAACCAACGCCCCACTGCTCATAGCACCTTACTTTAATATTGGAAGTTGTTTTAGGCACATTGTAACTCAGTTTATATTCAGAGCAGAGGATTATACACAACTCTCCTTTTTTCATCGTCGGGTTCAAAGGTCTACATCATACATCTACAGATAAATAAAAGATGTATATTAGTGGAAAAAAACACATTTTGATGATCAAAACGAGTTATATATATATTTGTGCAACATAGGGGATTATTGTGAAATGGATACATAATGCGATAGAAATGATTATAAATATGTAATATTACTTTGAAACTTTTTGAAATGGTGGTAATATTCGGTGAATGTATGATTTCACCTAGACAGAGTAAATAGAATAAACAATTAAAGAAAATGAACAACTTCTGGAGAGTTGGTGACGAGAATATTTTCAAACAACCTCATTTAAACATAGTTAATTTGGGTATAAGCCAAAGAAATTAGTTATGCAAGGTCCAATTTAAAGGATACAGCTATGTTCATCATCTAAAACCGGTTGCATGGTCTTCATACAACCAATCATTAGGGACTTAAATGCAAATGCCTGGACAGATACGCTCCAGTTGTGTTATTCAATCAACTGTGACAACGCTTGAAATATATATCAATTAACCTCAGACTCAATGAGAAACCGTTTGCAACGAATATGAGTCCATCATAATTGTAAATTTCTTTGTCGTTAAAACTCTGTATCAGAGCAAGTCAAACATAGTAAACAACGAAATTTGTTATTGAAATTCAGGTTATCCTTTTGAGTTGTCTTCTAACAACTTGTCCCTAAACTGAAAAAAAAACTTTACAAACGCAGTCAAAAGGGGTTAAAAGGCACGTTTGGTTCAATAACATTAGTGTAAATAACTTTTGTCTTAATTACTCTGGTCTAATCACTTTAGTCTTGATTGCTTTCATTCACACCACTCGAGCCTAAATCACTCTAGTCTAAATCATTTTAGTCTGAATCATTGTGGTCCAATGATTTGAGTATAAATCAATTGGCTCTACATCACCTTTGTCTAATCACTTAAGTCTAAATACATTTGGTGTAAATCACTCTGGTCCAATCACTTGGATCAAAACCACTCGGGTCTAATCTCTTTAGTGTAAATCACTATACTCAATATCAATCTGTTGTAAATCATTTTAGATGAATAATTCTAGTCTAAATCCTTTTGATATAATCATTTCTGTCTGAATCATCTCCATTTAATCGCTTCAGTCTAAATCACTTTTGTTGAAATAACCTCGGACCAATCATTTTCATCTACATCATTTCAGTCTAACCCACTTTAGTATAAAATATCACTTTTGTCAAAAACTTCTCGTCTGAAACATATTATTTTCCCACTTTTGTCTAATTGTTTTAGTCTATCTATTTAGTTCAAATCCCTTTTGGCCCAAATCACTTGATTCTAATTACCCAAATTTAAATTGCTTGAGTCTGAATCACTCCAGGTCTAATCTTTTCAGGGTGCCATTTAAGAGTGAATCATTCTCGGCTAAATCTCTTTGGTCTAACCACATGAGTATAAATCACTTCAGTGTTATCGTTTTTGTTTAAATTACTCAAGTCCAACTACTTTGGGCTAAATCACATTGAGCTAATCTTTTTAGCCTGAATAAATTCAATTCAAATCAATTTTCGTCTAGATCACTTTAGTGAGATCCCTTAAGTTTGAATCACTTGAGTCTAATTGCTTGAGTTTGAATCGCTTGAGTTTAAATCACTTGAGTGTAATCACATTAGTACAAGTCACTCCTGTGTAAATCACTTCAGTTAATTGTTTTCATCTAAAGCACATTGTTTTTTATCACATAAGTCTGAATAATTTCAGTTCATGTTCTTTTTAGTGTAAATAACTCCAATCACCCTGAATCACTTGAATCTAAATCAGTTGGGTGTAATCACTTTATTCTGTCACTTTACTCTAAATATTTCCAGTATAATCATTTCAATCATTCAAGTTCAAATCACTTTCAGTTTATATTTTTGGGTGTAACTGCTATAGTTTCAATCACTTCAGTCCAAAATATTTTAGTCTGGATCATTATTGCCTCATTTTTTCAGTTCAAGTCTTTTTAGACTGAATCCCTCTTGTCTAAAACTTTCGTTTAAATCGCAGTCTCATCGCTATAGTCTTGGTCACTTTAGTCTTTATCTCTTAGTTTAAGTCACTTTCATCTAATCATTTTCGTCTAAATATTTCCCATCTGAATCATCTTCAGTTTGAACATCATTGGTTTAATCAATTGAATAAGAATCACTTGAGTGTAAATCACTTTAGTCTAATTTGTTAGTCTAATCACTTTTGTCTAAACCATTTTAATCTGATCTCTGTAATATATTTGCTTTGGTCTAAATCACTTCACTCTAATTACTTTAGTCTAAATCATTTTTGTATAAAACATTTTTGCTTAAATCTGTTTTGGATAATCAATTCAGTCACAACCACTTGTATCAAAATCACTTGTATCATATCCAATCCTGTATAATTCTTTTACACAGAGTCACTCTTGTTTAAAAGATCATAGTCAAATCACCATAGCTTGAATCGATCTCTCTCACACAATATTCCTGAATATCTCAGTGATTTTGAATAACATTTTGAGCCATGGACGAATTGACAAAAACTTAGGATGAATCTAAGTATTTTCCACGATTGAAAAATATTTTTGGATTAAATTTTTGAACTATGTGAATTCCACCAACATTCTGGTTTCAATTGGCAAATAATTGGGATCTTGAATTCATCCTTCTCTATAATCAGTAGACTATCGGAACAAGTGTCACTGGATACGCCCCTCCGATAAATCTCAACTTTAGTGTGACCATTTACAACTACTTCATTTCCAGTAATTTCAATTAAGGCTATACCTGTAAATTGCTATGTTATTGATGAGGGGGAATTATCCGATGGTCGTTCTCCCAAAATCAATCAGTAGATGCAGCATGCAATTGATATACATGCTTAGTCTGATTGGTTAGATTATTTGAGCGTATAATATTCTCTTATTTTTTCAACTGTTTTGTTTTCAAATGCTATTTTCAGTCATGGAAGGTGTTATGCCTTGTCACTGGAAAAATTCAGACAATATCGAAAGAATTGGCTATTTAGCTTGTCCAACTTACGTGTCATTTTGATGCAATGACAAATTTAGTTTCCAAATAAAGGAAAAAAAACACAAAACAACCTTTCCAAATTTAGACGTATTATTTCTCAAGGAAGTCTTGATGCAGACAAAAAATCGAAACTGTTTCCACAAAACGTTATTCAAACAAGAAGGCTAGTAATTTTTATTCCTGGCAATATCCGTCTTGATAATTACATATTTTCACAGAAAATTTAACAATGCCCAATGTTAATGAAATGTCTCGATACAAAAACTATCTCTGTTGCACATTCATGAAATATATTGATGCGAAAGCAATCCCTAATACTTCTTGATACTACTGCTTTTGAAAATGTGGTGAGGGGTGTCAATGCATGTGGTCACGTAAACAAGCTACGTCATCAATAGAATCAACATCAAGTTTCTTGTATCATTAAGATGGTCTAGATTACTGGTTGGCTATCTATGTACGGGATACACTAATAGAACTACAAGGCGGAACATCTAGAGATTTACCTCATATTGTGTTATATATATATATATATATATATATATATATATATATATATATATATATATATATACATATATATATATATATATATATATGTATATGTATATATATATACATATATATATATATATATATATATCAATGATAATTTGTGGAGGGATGGTCAATGGGCAACGAAAGAAAGGCTCAAATCATAGAGTGGTACAGTTATTTGTTCCCGGTTGTGAGATATCTTTATAATATGCCTGGAAATATTTATGCCTGGGTATTTAGTGAAAAGGGTAAATTTGAACTTTTAAATTTACTCCATATTTTCTAATTCATCACCTTTGTTCTTTAGTATTTTATTTAGCTCAGGCCACAAAATTGAAAAGACGCAGACAGACACACACAGACAGACACACGCACACACACACACACACACACACACATATATATATATATATATATAGGTCAATGCTCATAGTTTGTCCACATATCTCCTAGAGAAGTGTGTGGATTTCGATGGGATTCCTTTGAAAGGCTGTCCGTTGGCGAAGGAAAACAGGTGGGGTGTGAAATTTGGGGGCAGGCAGAGGAATCATTTCTAAATTGAGATAAATCTTTGCGTTAATCTTTTTCAATTTTCATGTATGATAGCGTTCATGAATGTCTACATGTTCTCAATACGTTTCTCTTTTAGGAAAATAAGCAACAATAGAACTGGTTTAATTATAGAGGGAGTTCATGTGCAATATCCCCCCCACTGTCGTAGTTATATGTCCCACATAATAATTTCAAAATTTCATGTTGGGCCACAGGATATGTTGAAACTTTCTAAATGGATTTCAGTGTATTCCGATGATATTTTGTTCAAGTATTGGCAATAAGCTCTGGAAGCTCTTTAGATTCATTGTGGATCCATGCACAATAACCCCATATCGACAATAGCGTTGGTAAATGTAGGCGCTCTTGATGTGCTTCTTACTCATCACTCAGTTTTCAATTAGTGTACAGCATTGGCTGAGGTACGCTATTTTGTCATAATAACGAGCAAAAGGCTTGAGTTGACTTTGTTTTTTTCTACCATAACAACAAGAACAACAATCCTCAATTGATTTAGGCGATTAAACTCTTCACACTTATCTGTCCCGTCACATTGAACCAAACTAATTTATAAAAGTAGGATTGCCTTACTGCAATTTAGAATCACGACCAAATGATCAGTGGGTAGATATACCACCGTCTTAGCCCAACTGACAAGTCATATATGTATACGAAGTACGATGAAAATATTTTGTTCATATGATTTGTCATTGAATATGTAACGGGCTCCACCACAGAGTGCATTACATCCAAATTTATTGACATGAGAAAAATCCTGCATAATGCTTTCTTCAAGAGAATCCAATTTTCTCTCAATCTGTTGGAAGGCTCCAATTGTGTTTTGCAAAAAAAGCAAGGTAAGTATCAATAGATTTCACACTGGAGAAGTGACTAAGGGAGGGGCGACTGATTCCTTTTCACAAATTCATTTTTCTACGGAGCCTTTCAGATATGCAATACACGAGTTGCAGTAATTCAGTTGGAATAGAGAGTGGGCTTTGACCCAGCATCAGTCAAGCTCGTCTGGTTGCACGTGATATGCTATATCTGTGTGCTTCCTAATTGCAAGTTCCATCGAGGGGTCAATCTACTCAAAGGAAAAAGCTGGTGCTTACTTCAATCGGCCTCGTTGA
>OY735200.1:3232046-3369546 GCA_963457665.1 Thysanoteuthis rhombus
AATATGCTTATACACATGTACTACAAATCATACTCAATATATATATACATATATATATATATGTATATATATATATATATATATACGTATTTGTGCTGTGAATCAATATATTGTATGCTTAGTAATATAGATCAATAATATATTTCATGGGTGCATATATTTTTAATCATTATAACGGATATAAAGGTGTGAGTGTCTGCTTATACGATCTACCACAAGGTACATATGGTACGCAATGGCATTCCCAGCGAATTCCCGTTAATACATGGCATGAGGATTACATACGCTTCATAATTTTCTACTCCTGAACATTGACAACTCAGACAAAACGAGCAAAAGTCACGATTCATATTCTCTAAAGCAATGAAAAAAATGTATTGAGTCAAAAAGAAAAAAAGGTTAACATGGCAGCCATAAATTTCCACGCGAATGAATACCTGAAATAAAGGTCTCGTTAGTCATTCAATAGAAATCTTAACGTGTGTAACTTCCGCTAGAAATATGCTATGATCACATAAACTTTTTATGAAAGTGGTGATCAATAAATAAGTTATTCTCTTCTTCTGCTGAGCAGGGATCACAAACAATCCGAATTGGAAAAAAACAAAACAAAACAACAAAAAACACGAAAGTGAACGCTGCTGGACGCAAGCCAAGGGATTAATCTAGTATACGCTTACATTGCAAATTAATCACTCGATAAAAAAGCAATTTTCTCGGAATAATAAGTTGTAAATCTTCTAAATTTCAGTGCCGTCGCGCCATCGGTGCAGATTAAAAACTGAGGAAACATGCTGATGTTGACAAGTGAGTCAATGATACTAAGTATCAAGCATCTTGTTCAAAACATATATAGTGCGTTAAGTCAAGGAAGAAGATAAACAAGACTGAGAGTCAGACCATAAATGTCTTGGTTCTTTCTTTCTTTTATCAGAGGGCAATGTTGCCAACTTTATTTTCCAGTTTGCATTTATCATTGAGTCAAAAACCACCTGAAAATACATAGAAACACCCTGATCCACCACACACACACACACACACACACACACACACACACACACACACTCATTTATGTGTATGTGTATAAAATGCTGGAAACGTACACATTATAAATACAATTATAAACGTGACTTTAATCTTCAACATTTGCTTGAAATATTCTAAGTAATACATAAATTCATTTTAAATACGATATCACTTATCATAATATTACTTTTCTATCGCTATGAATCCAATGAAAATATCATTTATCTTATAAGCAAAGGATAATTTCTGATCTCTAAATGGATAGAAAAACATCTACGTTTAGATGAAAAACATTCGTGCGCTAGACAATACCAAGGAAATATATATTGAATCTGAAATTCTTTAATTCGCATTAAAGTGGGAGAGAAAATCTAAAATACAGATCTGGTTAATTGATCAATAGAAACTGTCATGTGACCAACACCTTTAGTCGCATTCCGGTCGGGAGTGATCAATTCAAATAATTGTAAAAAAAGGTTGATTTATGATTTCGCTGGGTGGTGATCACTAGAAAAAATCTGAATTTTCGAAAAAAAAGAAAAAAGCAGGAATACTGCCAAGCACAAATTAAGAGACCAATTTAACATAAAATTAAATTGAGAATTGAACCCTCTTCTAAAAAACTTTTTGGGAGTGGGGAGGAATTTGAAAAAAAATCATTTTTCCAAACATGCTAAGGAGTTGATTTTCAAATTTTCATCCATCTAGCTCGATTGATTGGGACTGTGTATGTGACACAGAGACGTAGATAGATGGACATATAGATAACCTGCCAGCCAGCCGGCCAGCAAGGTTATCTTCAAAAACTGAAGAAACTTATTTTGATGTTGACTATGTTGATTCTGGCTGTTCTGGGTGACAGTCTCTAACAAGGCGTTCAAAAAGCCAGATAAGAGACACACAAACCTTGTAATGTGTGTGTATGTGCGTGTGTTTGCGGGCTGTGCATGAGTTTGTGTGTGTGCGTGTTTGTGTGCATGTATGAATGTATTGAGACTTCAGCAATGCATATTCACTACTATACATCGGATATGTCCAATGCACTACTAGAACAGTCCAGAATGTATACCTGTCTATCGACCGAGAGCCGTCTGATGGTCCGAGCGATTTGCGATGTATCAGTGAAATGTCGCTTCCTATTACCGTGGCCGGACATCAGCGCAATGTATCATTACGACGTGGAATTATTGAAATTTTTAAATATCCTGCGGCACTCCTGGTAGCAAACTTTGAGAACCACAAGCTCAAGTAAAGCATCAAACCAAAAATCACTTCTGGGACCACATGGTACTTTTTATTCCTGCCGCTCTCCACTGGTCCCTGGTACTCCCTGCCACTTCTTAAAACTACTAGTTCTAAAAGATGAACTAACACCATGCCATTATCGATGTTATTAGTTTTCAAAGATAAATAAACTCCCTGCCATTCCCTGCCTCTGTTTGATATGAATAGTTCTGAAACATGAATAATACCCCTGCCATTCACTGACACGTTTCGTCATCGTGTGTTAAACTAGTATTATAAGGAATTGCATCGTTTTTGCATCGTTTTTCATTTTAAGTTCCATATGTTATCATCGGTAGGATACATTGGTTGTATAACCCTTTTTTAGGACTAATAAGATTTTCTTGTCCTTGAATGGAGTTAAACAAGGAACTTCACTAAAAGTTTGACCCTCGAACCGAGAACCATGCAACGTGCATACGAGAGAATCATTCTAGGCCTCGCATGGAGAGATCACAAGATAGCACAGTATATTAGAGAAAAGATAAGAGTCCGGAACATCATAGACACTGTTGGAAATCTAAAATAGTGATGGGCTGGATATGTTGCAAGAATGACTTACCCGCTGGACATCACGACTCACAACGTGGACCCCCAGACATCAGGTGTGAGGCTGTAGCCGTCAGAAAGAAAGATGGCGTGACGAACAATATAAATTTAGAAACTATCGACGCTGTGATGCCCATGATAGAGAAGCCAGATGACCAACGACGGACCCTAATAGGCTGCTGCTGCTGATGATGATAATGATGATGTATCATTTATGGGTGGCAGAGATAGTTTTTGCATTGGAATTTTTCATGAACGTGTGTCAGAGTATAGCAGAGGGGCAGCTGGGAGAAAAAGTACTCGCCTCTTACGTTTGGATAACGTTTTGTGGAAAAGTTTTTTTGATTTTTTGGTTTTTTCGATGATTCATTGAGAAATGATCCGAATAAATCCGAAAAGGTTATTCTATAATTTTGTTTCTCCATTGGGAAACTATGTGTAGTAATTTACCATTGCATCAAGAGGACTCGTAAATTCGAAAGGGTAAGTGCTTCGAACTTGTCCGGGTTCATTTCAGAGGCGAGTCACACCAACCTCTCCGGATTAAAAAAATAACAAACAAACCAAAAAACAGTGTTTGAAAATAGAACTGTTTGAGGAATCAGAATACATAATACGCTCGAATCATTCGACCGGCAAGCATAGCACACAAATCAATAGAATATAACAACGACTGGTTTGTTCTAGGACAACTGCAGCTGGGTAATTGCCCTTGGATAATGACCCCCGGATAATTGCCTTCAATCAATAGATGAGCAATTGTAAAGCCTAATTTGAGGTTGTTGGATTTTAAATAGTTGCGGAACATTTGAGCTTAGTGGTTGAAATGTTTACCATCTATTCTCTGTTGAATAAAGGAAAAAAGACTGTTTTTACCCACCCAATACAAAATGTGTTTCTAGTGTGGGGTCAATTTACAATCCATATTCATGCTAAATTCGTTCCTTAGTTTGTTCCTACTCAGCATGCTATCAAAAGATGTTTCTCACGTGACGGTTTTTATTTAATGACAAACCAAACTTGTCGATGTATATCTCAAAGTCACCACAGATTAAGTGCTGTTGGCGTTGACTGTATAAGCCTTACCTAACACTAGCTTACTCAAAAGGACCCCTTTGTCGATAGAGCAGAATAGTGTCCGTCCACGTATTCACATTAAAGTCGTCTCTGACTCGTTGCCAAATAACATCCAGACTTTGCAACCGGTTCTTGAGCTATTCAAAATGTCTGGATACCTCTTGGACTGATTAGTCGTTCTTTATATCGAAATAGTAACTTTTAACTGTACTTTTGTCTAAATAGCTTCAACTAAAATCACAAAAGAATTTGAAATAGTCCACTCTTTGAGTACAGTTATTACAACCAAATTATGCAATTTTTGCTTGAAATGAGTTTCGACTTGTTTCAACCATTGATATGGTGTGCAAAGAATATCAGGAAGAAAAAATATTTTCATTTGTCAAGAAGTACTGCAAACGTTGTTCACAGAAAAAAAGACCATCATGTGAATAAGTAACATAAATATATTTTAAATACATTTCTACTAACACAAAAATCAGCAGAAATTCTATTTCACAGATTGATTTTGATGAAAGATTCCACCCAAGTTTCATGGATAAGGTATATTAGTGTGAACTCAGAGATTCAATATGTTGGAAAATGTGGAAACTAGTTTGAAAGAAAATAGATAATAATAATAATAATAATAACAACAACAACAACAATAATAATAATAATAATAATAATAAATTATCATAGGATATAATAGAGAAAAAAATAAGATGAGGAATGAACTAGCGTAAACTTAATAATAAAGAGATAGACATCACAGTCAATAATTGAACAACTGTACGGTAAAAATTCAACGTCATGTAAGAGAAATCCCATTGAAGATTAAAGTTGGTCTAAATAAATTTTATCCATCACATAACTGGTGTTTTTTGTTTTTGTTTTTTTATTGGGAAACATCTAAAATAGAGTAAAAAAACACCTAGAAGCATGTAAATTCTCAAAAATCCAGTTGTTATTTATAAACCAGGCAGAATGCCCCAAAATGTCAAAAAATGATTCCCCTCCCCACAAAAAGAACTGTTTTAAAAGAGGTATAGAGGAATACAGATGCCAATTTTCAAGTCTGTATATACAACGGTATGGCCAGGAGCACAAACAAACAAATATATAAACACATAAGCAAATATATGCACACACACAAAAAAATAGAACTTTTTGGCATTTTTTATGGCCGTAGATATTCAATGGTGTTTACTGGAATAAAAGTTGTAACAATATGAGAAAAAGATATGTTTTCAAATAAGATAAGAAAGGTGTCTCGGAGTGTTTGGATAAAAGTATCCATAATGATTCTCTTAGGATAATTCATCCAATATGTATGCCTGTCTGTGTGTGTGTCAGCTTGTACGTTTCTTAACAATGTTTGGGAGTTGTGTTCTGGGAGTGGGGGAGGGGATGGTGTGCAATGTTTATTTCCCGCAGGATGTCGAACTGTTGCAATAATATAAGTGCTGATATAAAAAGGAATGGCCCACAGGAACACGGCAAAACCAGCTATTCGAAAAGAAAAGGTTTTATGATTCACAATACTTATAGCGTTCGTGAAAATAACTCCGTCGGTGCTACCTTAGGCTTGGCCCTGGGGCAAGGTGTCGTGTACACAAGATCTGACAAGAAAAGACGATAACTAGAGAAAAAAAAATCTTTTTATATCTACCAAATTCGCTCAGAGAGGGAAGATGTTGAATCAGAAAAACAAACAAGCGGTATTGCCGCTGGGTTTTATTGTGTGACAGGTTTGAGTTACTGATTCCAGTACAGATGATGATTCAGAAGGAGAGTTGCCGAGGAGGTGCAGCCCCCCTCACTCAGGCAAAGTACAAGTAATTTTGTTTTTTCTTTTATCTAGTTAGAGAAATTTTACTTATCACTCAAATAATCCCGAGTTCCCAACGAGTTTTCCGACGGTAGTTATTGTGTAGTTATACGGCGTTTCAGTTGATCTATTCTATGCCTTTCTCAAGGTGAACAATTCGAAACTGATAGTGGCAGACAGGATTTTTCAAATAGTAGCAATGCTATCACATTGGATTCAAATAATCATTCTTTTTCCTCGTTAGGCTTAGATTTTCCTACGGATGTAAGATTGCCCTGGAATGGATTGCCAAAAACTGGTATTAACAATAAGAAGAACAAAAATGAGTTAAATCGTACAAAAAACCCGTTAAATATTAAAATATTTTTCAAACTGTAGACAGTAATGCCAAGAAATCATAAATCTAACCTAAAAACAGAAAAGAATTTAATTTTTTTTCATTCTTAATATAAGTAAGACGTTTTCTCTTGATTAATTATGAATTATTGAAGATAATGTGGATGGTTCTTAAACTGATCACCGCAAATGACCATCGACTATCAGCAGCAGCAACAGGATCCTTTTAACGTCCATCGTTGGACATGACTGTTTCATAGATTTGCCTGATGTCTGTCCTTGGCGTCGAGGTGCAATTATCTCCTGGACCAATCTAAATCATCTCACCATCTTGAATTCTGCAGGCGACATTCCTGCATACAATTTTTGTGGATCCACGTTTTGAATTGTGATTTCCAGCTGTTGTTTGATAATCTTGTTCCATGACTATCCATTGCCATTTGAGTTTTCTAATGGATTCTATGATTGACTCCTGTTTTTCTCTCTAAGATAGTGTGTTGTCTTGTGATCCTTCCATGAGATATCGAGCATAATCTTCCCTTGGTTAGGTCCCATGTTCTAATCCTATAGATGACTATAACTTTAAGCTGAGTTATTTACAAATAAGGTTTTTCTGCTCGGAAATCTGTCGACCTATACTTGAGTAATATTCACAGATTTGTAAAACAAGAATTTTCTGTATGGACCCTTGTTCAAATTTCTGGATCTTCCTTGCAGCGCTTGAAATACAAAGCCTGGTTTCGGGTCCAATACGGTCAAAGAGGAAATGGACCAAGACCAAGTTGTTGGAATTGAACCCAAAGAGGCCACAGTCCCCCTCTGAAAATCAAATAAACAGTACTTGAAAATCTAAAACAGTCCAAAAAGTTGGCAATGTCGGCTATTCTACTCACTATGTGACGTCACCTCGCATCGCATTTTATCTAAGTGGGAAAAGAATGAAAACGAAAAAGCGAAGCCAAAAGCACGTGGAAATAAAAGAGGTCAAGTCAGAGTCTTTCAATAGATAAGGACATGTGATCTACGTCTTTGCAGCATGCCGTGTTTACAGTGATCAGTTGAAAAAGTGGAAAAGAGATGATCATTAAATAGGTTACTTCTTTCCCATTTTATTGAGTGCTAATCAATAAGAAAATCTAAAACAAAAAAAAAGCATGAATGCTGATACTAATTGGGATCAATTTAGTGTAAACTTACACTGCAAATTAAACCTCCCACTAAAACCCTATTTAGGAAGGAATAAAAAAAGAAAAAAAGTTTTTTGTAGGCCCAATAAGGAATGAAATTTGAAAATGTCAATCCTCCATATCCTACGGAAATGGCCTATAAGTCGGTACCTACGCACATATATAAATAGCCAGTCATCTAGACCAGCTTGAAAAATTAAGAGATCTATTTTGACGGTTTTGTTGACAGTTTTATTCGCTAACAACGATAGTGCAAGGCTCTGAAAACTTTGATGTTCTTCATTATAGGAGTAAGTTTCCAACGCACTATTTATCAATATTAATTTTGGGGACAAAATATTGTCAGATTTGTGTATATTGATAGAACTGCAGGTATGCAAGAGGTTGAAATCTTTCGCTATATAACATCGATTTGTTTGGTGCGACTGCAAAAATGGAAACCTTATTCTTTTTTTTCGATGTATATTTCATCGTCTACTAACCAAAGCAAGATGAAAAAAGCGTCTCGTATCTAATGGAATTTGCCGGATGGAATTCGCTGACCCCTGGAGTAGTCGATTAGCCTTGAGTTCTAAGTTTCACTTTTAGGCAAAGTTGCTTTTGAGAAATGCTTAGTTTTGTAAGCAGATGTCTGACCTATTGTGAATAGATATTAGAGTGGAGAGATGAATCTCTTGCAAGGGATACATTAGTGAACAGGAGTTACGGTTCAAGGAACCAGACATTTGTTTTATCATACCGTCTGTCGGGAAAATAAGGAGACAAATATGCACAACTATTGGTCTATCAATATCACGTCGATATGACATAGGCAAGAAGGGGAAAGTCAAATACAGACACTGAAAGAAACAATTCGATTTATATAATTATAATTGAAAAAATCTGTGTGAGTATGCACCGAGATAACTCGATAACTGGCAATTGTACATTGTATATTGTCAGTTGACATTCACTACATATATTAGCACATCAGGCATTGAATAGTCGAGTTTTGAGTTGTTTGGATCGATGATTCTCGAGAAATCTAATGCACTGCAATTACTCAACAACTAACCTTTGCACGCGGTTGGTATTCGTCATTTACATTATTTGGTGCACAAAGTAGCGCAATGCCGAATTTGAAACTCGTGGATTTCAAGAAATCTAATAATAAAAAAAAAAATCTCCCTAAATCCCCAGATCATACATTTTTTATCTAAAATTATAGATCTAAATATCTTACTCTGAGTAACTGAAATAATCTAAAGCTGCAGTTTCGTACAATGAGTAGAAAATTATTTCATATGTGGCAGGCTGATCAACACAGCATGGAGTCCAGCCTTTTGAAACATGCATTTTTGGGATGGGAACTGCCCTGTTTCTCTAAAATGAGTCTACTCCGTCGAATAGAGTGTTGTACTGTTTCTAGATCATTATTCAACCCCTGAACTAATCCAAATCGGTCAACAGTGAATCGTCACTAATAAGTATTATCATTAATTTCAACTAGTTTTATATTCGTCTTATTTTTGTTGCCTTGTTCCCAAACTCTCAGATTGTCATACATTGAGCAGCGCCCTATCGGAAATAAAGAATGAGCGTCTTGCAAGGGTTGAACTCATGTCTCCTATCTGCAGGAGCCTACCTGGCTATGACAACGCCTTACTGATTGGGCTTAGGTGGCTCACCATTCAAATTTGGCCATATAGCTTTATTCTTTACTTCTGCAAACGCCATACTCCGCCATTTTGTGTATATTTTGAACAAATATTAAAAGTAATAGTAATTGTAATTGTTTGTCTAGCTTCGTTTTCCCTCCTGAGATTGGTGTATCTAACCATGAAACTGACTCATTCTTTACAGAAAATAATCTGGAAAGGTCTCAAATTAGGGGTCATCAAAATCATCGATATTGACTCCTGGGGGTCGATAGGACGATCCAAGGGATCGATAAATGAATGGCAACTTTTATGGTCCAAAGCCGACATTATTATATGAATGAGAGGTACATAAAATACAACTTATTGGTACACACTTTGGATTCATATATTAGTAATTGCTATTGTATATTTTACATTCTGTTCATTGAAACACACTTTTGGATACAAAAGCCTTGTGTTGAGAGAATCAGAGGATATTGCTTCAATGACAGAGTTTTGTTTTTTTGTGTTCTTCAAATTAGGTTTTCCATAGATGCGTTAACTGCGTCAGTATGATTATCATATTGATAGATATCAGACACCACCGAGCGCTTCGGTCTCTTCAGTTTTTTATTTGTTTTGCCTGACTAGATATGTATGTATTTATCTCGCAAGAAGGTCTCACCAATAAAGCAAAATGTTGAAAATTTGAACATCTATTCATTACAGCTAGAAAAATGATTTTAAATGTTCTTCAATGAAAATTTGCTCTAAATTAGTTTTCAATGTTGGTTTACTTTGTGAAGTGAGTTTATGCTAATTTGATCTGTTGGTTTGTTATTGCCTATTTTTTTTGGGGGGGGGGATTCACGCTTTTTAGTGATCACTGTTCAACAAAAAGCAAAAATGTATCTTAACATTGATCATGCATTTTTTCCATTTTTTAATTGTAACAACCCAACACGGCATGTGGCCAAAATACCTAGGTTAAACTTTCTAAGTAGTGACTAGCCAGACCTGTATTCTGCATATCTCTCAATATAAGTCGACTTCGAGGGTAAGATCTGTTCGAAATTGGACATTTAATTTCAGGAAATTGACTGACTCAAATATCAGCCGTGTTCATTATTTTGCCTTACCGTCGTCATGACATATATCCTCTTTTTCCGAATATACCGCTTATGGCACTTGGTCAGCTGGCACTGAAACAATAATTCCTTTCATGTCCAATGCATCGATCGTTTTCAGGTCATAAAAGTGAAATTCTTATCTTTGATCACGAATATACCTGAAAAAATTATTCTATGCGCAGCGTATAATACCTACTTTGAATTTCATCCCAAAACCATGAGTTAAAACAACAGGCATCTTTGTTTGGTAATATGCATTATTTCTATCAACGCTGTTTTCATATTATCAAAAGTATTGACCAATATCAAATGACCTTAATGTAAGTCGAACTGCTAATGTAGGGTCATTTATTTTAGTAAGAAACAATCTGTCCTACGTTCAAGAATATACAATAACCTTAAACTCTAGGTTAGGTACGTTTTTAGAAGATTTGGTATCTTTTAGGCTTTAGCATCTATATGTTTGTTAATTTCTCCAGGTAATTCTGCCTGGGAGTCCATGAGGAATCAAGCATTCTATAAAGAGGTCGATGTTCTAAAAAGTTACGTCCTCGAACATCGGAAAGAAAAAATAACGCTCGAATGATTTCTCTATGAACTGATGTAGCGTTCACTTTTAATATCGATAAGGTAGAAAATATTCACAACCAGATTCTGAAACAGTGACGTTTGGTGTTTTGTACCTTGAGGGATCTTCAAAGTGTAAAAATAAAGGACAAATAAGTCGGCCGATATATTTTATGTTCAGGTTGTAATTTGTTTTTAGTGTCCAGATAATTATTTTTTTATCTGCACAAGTATTCGCAGTTCCTCCCCCTTTTTTTAGGAAACTGTCAATCAATTCTGTCAAAATCAACGTATGTGTCTTCAGTTTTCAAGTTGGTTTGGCTGTATATTTTTGTATCACGTGGACAAGCCGTATTATGAAACCAGACGATGGACCATTTAGACATTTGCTTATTGTTATGTCAATAAAAACATTTCATTCTAATTCACCCCTAAATATGTTTTTAGTTGAAATAGTTCAACTTGCAATGTAAACCTATGCTAAATGTGTCCCTTGGTTTCTGTTCGGCAGTGTTCACGCTTGTTATTTGAAAATCCAGATCTTCCAGCGATCGTCGCTCAAAAAAAAGCAACTTTTAATCAATGATCATTCCCTTTTTTCAATTTTTCAATAGTTACTCCCAACATGATATTCTGCAAAAAACGTAGATCACAGGATGGTTCCTATTGAGTGACTAACAAGACAGGTTCGTTAATAGTATTCTTGCGATGTTTCTAATTATCTTTCATCTGCATCAGTCTTTATCGTTACTTTTTGGTTTACTGTCGGCCAATAAAATATTACCTGGTATCATTGTTCACTGTCTCTAAAGAAGACCATATAAATGTGTAACATTGATTGGCCAGAGAACACATCGAACGGAACAACAAAACGCCCAAGTTTCATCGGAATGAATTGAACGAAACAGCTAATTCACATTTCATTTTTTAAAAGTTTGAAATAGTTGTTTCATCGGATGATGTATTGCAAATCGTTATCATCAATTATTTGCTACTTGTTGTCTTCATATTAATTGTTGTTACTTTTTATTGCAATAGAACTCAGGCTTGTTCTGATTCAGGTGTGAGTAAATAGATTATCAGTGTTTATGGTAATTAAAAACAAGTTTTAAGAGAATATCGAACTCATGACCCTATATGACGGAGAGTGACTTGTCTAATGGGCGATAACTCTTATTACTTTGCTGCTGGAGCTCAGTGGCAAGTGCGAGCTCCAATAAAACGCTCAAATTCAATCTTAACTCAGACATATTCTGCACCATGTTAGTTAGTGTCTGGTAGTTTAGTAAAGGCTTATCCAATAACAGTCTTTTTTTTTGTTATTTTTATTAGATGAAGTATCGTAAATCCTCATTATTAATTCATTGTTACTATTCATCTTAATCATTGTTGCATTTTATCGCAACTAAACTCAGGCTGATTTTCCTCCACAGTGGGTGAAGTAATGAAAACCATTGATGAGTTCAGTAGCGAAAGACGCAACGGCAATCAAGATGAACGTTAGCCTTTCAGCGTCTGCTGTTGGCCATAGATCTCCCCTAAGATTCTATCATGGGCATTACTGAGCCAGTTCTTCATTAACTTCTCTAGTTTGTCACACCATCCCTTTTTCTGTTGGCCACAGTTTCGTATATGATCTCTATGAGTCGGGATGTCCAGCAGTTGTCTGACATCCGTGCGACATTAGCTGCTCATTTGAGTTTTCTAATGGATTTTATGACGTCTTTGACTATTCGTTTCTATAATATAGTGTGCTGTCTTTTAATCTCTCCATGTGATCTTCGTATTTAGCACAGAGCCACAATGGCTGGACAGCGAGATATCCACTGTTTAGATTAATGAAGCGTATGTTTACAATGGTTGGGTGCTCGGTGATGATCGACCTCATAAATAAGTAGTCTAATCAACTGACCACGGCAGGGGCCTAACATACTTATTCAATTCATTAGTTTAACATAAGACTACAACAAGTCTGGTAAGTCACAAAAGCGACGTCACCAACGTATGTTGACACAATGCCATGTGAAATCTGATCACTTGTAAATTTGGGAAAAAAAGGTGATCGATGAATAAATTACTTCACTCGCATCTTTTCGGGGCAGTGATAAATAAAAATGACCGAGCATGTTCTTGGACATGAACGAAAGGATTAATTTCGCAAAAACTAAATTGCAAATGAAAATTCTGCTGCCGCATATGTTAAGGCTGAGCAATCAAAAAGTTGTAAGAAAAGCTGGTCAATGTATAAGTTACCATTCTCACAATTTTGCTGGGTAGTGATAAAAAAGACTGTTTTTTTTATTGAAAAAACAAATCAACTTTGAATGCAGCTAGACACAAACAAAGGAACCAATTTAGCATAAACGTACATTGTAAATAAACCCTCCATTAAAATGTTTTTTGGGGAAAATTTTCAAAAAGTGAAAATGTTTTTTTTCTACTTATTAAAGAGTACATCTAGCCCTATATTTATAGCTTGTATGCATGGTTGGTAAATACATAGCTAGCCAGCCAGCCAGCCAGACCAACCTGAAACCTGTAGAAACCAATGTAAATATAATAAAACTGCTGATTAAGTTCATGTAAGTGAATGGATACTGATATGGGAAAATCGATTTTTGTCTGTTTTCGTTTGTAATTTGATATCAAAGACGTTGAACTATCGAAGTCATTGAATTTAAATATTTATTACATTCTCCATCAAAGAAAAACTTAGAGACAAAACAATATAACGCTTCAGGTAACATATTAAAACTCTCAAGTCAAAGTTCAAATTGAGGATTAAAGTTGACCACACTAAATATGTCTCTATGTATGAGTCAGAGGTTTAAACTTCAACTACGAGGGAATTCCTTTTCAATAATTGAATTTTCTGAAAAAACATTCAAAAACAACTTTCTCTCAGAACCCAATTTGAAAACCAGTGATGCACACCAAGTTACCTAAGGATTAGATTTAGTTAATTGATTTTTCTTTCTAACAAAGTTCCCCATCCATCGATTATAACTATTCATGGTTCAGACTTTTGTCTTTTGAACAATTTTTCCCAAATGTTAAAAACCTTCAACTAAGAGAGTCATAAAATTGTCAACATGCTTCTCTCAGTTTTTAGATCGTTCCAGCTTTCTGGCTGGTGGGCTATATATGCATCGTGTATACAGAAAAAACAGTAACCTAACAGGGCCTGAAGCACAAAACACTTTTGGTAACAAATTGCAACTCTCAAGTCGAGGTTCAAATCGAGTATTCGAGCCGTTCTGTCCAAAGAAGCTGACTAAAGTAAATATTTTTATACGTTATCAAGTTAGCTACAGAGTAAATTCAGTTAACTCATTTTTTACTCTATCAAAACTTTCTATCAATCGACCAGACCTATTCGTGGTTCCAATTTTCGTCTTTTGAACCATCTCAGACGTGTCTACTTATGCATCACTTACCAGGTTTTTACTTATCATCTCCAAGAACAGAATTCAATGCATTGGTAATGATAGAGTAAAGTCAAATTAGAACAATTCAGCCCGACTTGTCGCAGCACAGAAACCGATGAATAAAAATCTTTCTTCCTTCTGACACAAATACGACATTCATTCATTCGATCTAAGGCGGTGATTAGTTGTCACAGTCATCATCTTAAAAATAGAAGCTCGCCTTCCTTGAACAAGACATGTTTTCTGCAATAAGTTTTATTTTCTCTCTCTTACGAACACGATTTCGTGATGGCTTCAAATATCTCATCTGTCTTTGTTCTATCTGACATCTATCTTCAATATCTATGAATTTCAACAGAATTCTCCACAAAGGAGACATTTTGTTGAATGGAAAGACGTCGATTATCCTATGAACTCTCCTATCCCGTAGGGCTGTCAAAACTTTTGTCTCTTTGAGTACCTGGTTCATATGAAGGTTTTGTCTGTAAGTTCTTTTTATGATATATTTCGAATGTGATAGTCGGTTTTCTAAGTGAAAAGACCAAAGAAAACACATTAAAGTGTTAAGGAATATATATATATATATATATATATATATATATATATATATATATATATATATATATATATATATATATATATATATATATAAAATGGACAATGGAGAAATGCTGCAGTTATGGAAATTGATTGTATTTATTTCCATCATATGTTTCGGGAGACTGATTTTCCTGTTTTCGAACGTCAAATCAGTCTCGTCAACTTTTCATCAGACTCCTGGAACAAATAACGGAAATAGATTGAATCCATTCACCTAATTTTTGTGTTCTTGTATATTCTAGTAATTTTATCTTAAAGTTGAATAATTCTCATGCACCATATATCCTTGTCCTCTTTCTGTTGGACAAGTTGTTTTGACCATTATGTATCATATGGCCAGACCATTCTCCTCGTTCATGTGTTGATTTGTGCTCAACTTTTCAGCTCCATACCTTCATCGGGTGTACTGATGATAACACCGTATCCAAGTATTTTTTTCATCAAAAAACAGATACGACGTATCCAGTCTAATTGAGCACGTGATCTTAGAAGTAATTCCACGTTCTAGAACCAACACAAGCGGCGACACGTTGTGGATAAATGAACTCAAAGACGAGGAAAATAGTCATACCGTATCATATGTTATCATATATATATATATATATATATATATATATATATATATAAATGAACACAAATTTTTGTTTTATTTTCCTCGTCTTTGTGTTCATTTATCCACAACGTGTCGCCGTTTTGTGTTCATTTATCCATGTATATATATATATATATATATATGTATATATATATATCTCAATAAGCATGTGCGTGTTTGTGCGTAAACAATTTTTCAAATCACAGTAAAATGTCATTTGAAATACTTTTCATTAAATTAGATTTTGAATTTGTTAACGGAACCGAAGTCTGAATTTTGAAAATATTGACAAATATAAATTGATCTGAGCGTTACTTTCATTGCTATTGTCTCTCAGCAATGGATGAGTCGAGGGTTCTTGTTTTTTTTCTGTTTCCTACAAAGATGAAAATTATAGTTTTACTTGAAGCAAATTGTATTATCATTCTTTTAGAAACCAGAGGAAGAGCTTTTATTCAATCATGTGATGAAAACTTCTTGGGGAAAAATGTCCGAAAAATTCAGTAGCCATTCTCTTTCTTTTCTTTCAAAATGATAAATGCAAGAAAATTAAGATGGAAAACTGTTTAACTGGTATAAGTTTTTTGCTTTCTTTGATATATATATATATATATATATGTACACACACACACACACACAAATATATATATATATATATATATATATATATATATATATATAATGAAGTGAGGTTTGCTACACAGATAGATTTATGTTTCTACCTTGTTTGGGCTTTTTCCACCCAAAGAAACCAAAACAGAGGAGAAGCAAAAAGTGTTTGAGGGTCGAATGTTTAAATCAACTTAATATTTAATGTTGAATGTATCGAGCACTTTATGAAATAAACCGATCACACATTAGATATTGTTTATATCATGTAGTGTTCCTTATAAATTTCGGATTTACATTCGACAAATAACCACGTATCGGGCTATGAAATATTGATCCATCCTCATTTATACGTAAATATTAGAATTAGAAATCATCGACTGCCCAAATTGTCACCGAAGCTTTCAACGTAGTTTTTTCTTCGGTTTTCAAGTTGGTTTGGATAGTTGGCAGCCTCATTTTCTTATATGTCTGTCTGGTTGGCAATGTAAACATGGATTATTTGTAAAAATCCCACCGATGAAGCAAGAGAGCTGAAAATACGAATATTTATTTCTCATATTGTCTAGACGATTCAAACATCCTTTTTATTGTTGTTGTGGTGGGTTCAATTTGTGATGTAAGTTTGTGGTAAATTGGTCCTGAAAAAATTGAAAATTTCAGTAACCACTGCCCTATATAAGATAAGAGATGTAACTCATTCATGGATTATTCCTTTTCCAATTTTTAATTGATCACCCCGACTCTATATGCAGCAAAAAAAAATATTCATCAAATGATAGCTTTTATTGAATGACAAATAAATTAGAAAAATTATATGTACCCTATAGACATTTTAAATGTTGGTACTTCTAGTCATTAAAATGGCCTAATTCAAAATAGAGGTACTTGATACGAAGATTGCCAAAATTATTTTATTTATTCAAGTTATTAATTGCAACTTCAAGCCTAGAACTAACCATAACTATAACCACTAACATTACACTGAATTTTGTCATCTGCAGTCATATTTAATAAAATACCATTTTATAAGTTAAGAGGTTTCTGCTTTTCTTTATTCCGTAATATTTTAACCCTAGCAACAACTAGTCCTTTTTGCTGAGAAGTTATCTCATTGGAAATTATTGTCATAATGTAAAATATACGTTTTCCAAACAATTAACATTTTTCTTCTCTGAATATTGTTATCAATATTTGTCAATCGTCTTTATCGAAATGCCGGGTTTATTGCTGAGTTTTTCACTTTTAACCGACTGAGTCATTTTTTTTTGCTGAGGACTTCATTTTCAGAAACTGTCAAACAAAACTGTCACCATAGCTCTGTTTAGGTTTTGAGTGGGTCTGGCTTCAAATGTATCTATGTACCTGTCTATCTATCCATCAATCTATATGTTGCTCGGACGGACCTCTCAAATGTTGCTAAATGGCTAAAAAGATTAGAATGAAAGCACTTCTACGTCTACCGTCTAAAGGACAAAGACCCCCAACTCCACATGAAATCACTAAAAGAAGCAGAAATCAAGCCAAGAACGACTCTAAGTTCAAGCCTCAAATTTCAAGAACTAGAAAACCACATAAACATCAAAAAGAGGTGTATCTCCCTGTCATTTACCTACGAAGCTGGAACATGGAACCTAACCAGATGATCAGCTCTCAAACTGAACACCATGCGACGTACATTAGGGAGGATCATGCATAACCAAGTTATATCTGAAAAACAGAAAGAAAAAGAAAAACAAGACGATACTATAAAGATCATTAGAAAGCTCAAATGGCAATTGGCCAGCCATGCTGCAAGAATAAACAACCTTAATACGTCATGACTCACAAGGTGGTTCTCTAGATTTCATATGAGAAACTGCAGCCGGCAAAATAAGATGATGTGACGATTTAGTTATGAAAATATCGTATTTGATATATAGGCGTATATGATAGAGAGTTCTGGGGAATATTTGGGAAGGTCTATGCCCCGCAACGGATGCTCAGAAGCTGATGATGATGTCAAGAAAAAATAAATTCTCTCTTAAAAAAACAAAACAAAAAAAAACAACCCCTAACCCGAGAAAAATAGGTTTTTAGTGAGGGCAGAGTTTACACTTGGTATAGTTTGCTGTTTGTTTTTTGGATAATTCAGACATTTGTTGTGATCGACATCCGACCAAAGGCGAGAGAAGTAACTTATTCATTGATAAGTTCTCTCCCCATTATTTCAATTGTTAACCCCCGTGTACGGCATACAGCCAAATTATGGTGGTCATGTGACGATCTCAATTTTGTGATGAACCAGACCTGGTTTTTTTTTATTATGTTTATTGTTTTTGTTTATTTGTCATTTTTTCGTTCACTGGATCAACAATGCAGACATCACAGAAGGACCCTAACATCAGTGTGCAATTAGAAACTGCCAATCAAAACTTAATCAGCAGTTTTATCACCCCAACATAGGTTTCTATCAGTTTTTACGGTAGTCCGACTTGCTGGCTGATCCGCTATATGTATAATGCGTACTGGCCACACCGATAGAGATAGAGGGTTAAAAGTCAGAATATTTACCCTCTATTAAGTCTACTGAAGAGGTTTTTTTAATCACAAACCAACCAACAAAAAAATGAGAGATTTCAGTGTAGGCTCAAGTTTGTAATTTATGTGTATGCTAAAATGATTCTCCAGTTTGTGCATACACCTGTTTTTTTTATCAAGATAATCTTAGTGATCACTACCCAACAAAAGATGAGAGAAGTAACTTATTCATTGATCATCCCCTTTTCCATTTTCCACTTGGCATGTTACTTTAATATGTTGTTCACGTGACGTTTCATATTGATGGAGAAACTAAACCTGTTTATTTTTCTGTCAGTGTAACCTTATCTTAGTTGGACTGCCTTATAACGCTAAAGGGCTCCCTCTCCAATATTATGACTTGATAGCTTGACCAAAACAAGAACATGATTCACCAATTTCATTTTCCATGTCAGTAACTGCTACGCAATTCCAAACTGTCAACTTGAGTAGTTACTATAATACAAGTGACTTTTGGTCCCCGCCGCTGACATCAGGCCATACCAGTGCAGTAAGAAAATGTAATCAAGTAGATGGATTAGGCGAAAATCACCTACAGACAAGTCTGGCTGATGCAGGGTCTTATTTTGAAGATGGTTTCTGCAACTGTTTTATTTATACGATAAATACATTTTTTGTTGTACGTATGATAAAAAAAACATTATAACATAAATATTCGTAGATATGTAAGACTAGTCAGTTTGGTTCAGTCAGTAAGTGATCTGCCTACTGATCACTTGTCATGGTTTCAAATCACAGTTAGGAAATGTTGATTTTAAAAAATCAGTTTGGTTTAAGATGACAAGACAGACAAACGGAGGAGAGTTAATACCCCCAAATTTGATTAGAAATTTTCTTGTTCTAGTTACGCTTGGAAAACAAACTAGATTCTGGCCTCCGACTTGGGTAGGAGCTTGACAAAATCTTTGCTCGAAAGTAGTGTTACCCTTCAATATTTACCATTCGATCACCCTAAAAACTAATTATGAGACGACGTCTTTTTTGAGGTGTTTAAATGCTAAAAATATCACAAGGAAGCAGGAGGAGGAGAAAGAGGAGGAAAATGCTGCATCAGGGAGATTCAAATCAAATTAACGCTCCAACCAGAATTGAATGACTACGATAAGAAGAAACGCTTGGTTTCCTGATGAGATGGTAAATAGTTTTTACCTTTTACTTTGGAAGTGTGCTCTGAAATTGTGTTTATATCAATGTTTCTGTAGAGATCTGCAGCCATTGATCAGAGCCTGCAAGCAGACCAACCATTCTCATGTAAATGAATATTGGGAGACATAGAACACTGGGAAAGAAGAGATGTTGAACTATGACTCCAAAATAAAAGCCAAAACATGGGGAGTGGTTACCGCTCTGACTGCCACAAAATCCAGGGAAAAACTCACTCAGAACTATGGATGGTTCTTTTTGCTTTTGTCATTTCCCAATGATTCTCAGATTCGCACTCGTAGAACTCGTAGAATATCGATTAAAAATCAGGGTTGAAGAAGAAAAATCAGACTTTCGAATACTGAAATCTTCAGGAACAAATCTTACGTACTAGTGTAACTCTCCAATATATCAATACCTAGGGAGTAATCAAATTTCTAACGTAGACTTTAACAAATACTATTAACCAGCGTGAAGTCAGGTCAAAGATCGATCCCTGCTACTGGAAATATGTAACTCTGTGCAACCTGCCACATGATACCTAGAACTGTGATGGGCACTGCCAAATATTACCGACGACCCAGATCAACAAAAAAGTCATGGGCCAGCGTGGCAGGGCATGGCATAACACTGCCAATGGTTTGCAAGATCAAAAGTATACTGGCCATTCCTGTTGGGTCGTTGGTCCTAAAAGACCAAGTTTCATCACTTGTTTTGAGTGAAGATGATGTGCTCAAAGAGCGACTTACCAAACAGAAAAAGAAAGTCACCAGGAAAACAACACTATACATCAGAACCTACAACATCAAGAAACTCTCGAAAGAAGTGATCTTGAACATTAAATTAAAGACATCAAACGGAACATGATCAGTATTAGTGAAATGAGAAGAAATGGAGTGGAACTAAACGGCAAACTTTTTTTTACTACCATGGAAGGGAAAAAGGGAAACAAAGAGGACTCAGCTTTCTAATAAAAAAAAACAACGGCAAAAGACAATGGTGTTAGATTCAATGTCTTCTCTGACCGTGAAGCCAGTGTCACTGTACAATTTGCAATGAGGTACAAGCTGAACAGCATTCAAGTTTATGCTCCTACTTCACTATCAATCGACGAGGAAATAAACAACTTTTATGACGACTCGAATTCCATACGAGAAGATAGCAAAAAATATTTCACCATCCTTATGGGGAACTTGAACGCCCAAGTAAAATAAGGTGATGGAAATGTGTAGGCAAGTACGGATCCAAAATACGGAACAAAAGTATGAAAATCTCATTAATTTTGCAACAGCAAACGGGTTAAGATCACAAATACATTCTTTAAAAGGTAAGCCAATAGAAAGTGGATTTGGAGGAGCCCCAATCACCAAACCAAAAGCAGAATAGACTACATCTTAGCGGAGAAGAGCGACACTGTTAATGATATATAGGTCTTAAATGAAAAATAAAACAAACAAAAAAAGAAAAAATGTGGGTACCTCGAGCCCCCACCAACAACAGTAGGAAAGATAAAAGCAACAGAGCTGAGCAAAAATATTGAAAAGAAACGAAGGGGAAAGCAGAAAAAGATACACAACATCAGTCATTGACAACGTTCTTGAAAAAGGTAGGGGATCGAAAACTATTGGAAAATCTCTCAGTACAGGACAAAAGCAAACAAGTAGTGAGCTCGTAACAAATGGAAACCTGATAAAATATAGAGACTAAATGATCGAATGTACCCAGGAATTTTACAAAAATATCTCTTCCACCAAACAAAGGATACAGAAAAAGAAACAAGAAAACAAACTGAGAGTACATTATTTCGCAGATTTTCCAGGATTAATTCCACTTGAAGTGAGGCAAGCCAACAAACAAAGAAAGGGAAGGCCTTTGGACCCTGTAACATCACCATTGACCAACTGAGAGGGCTGGAAAAATAATCATTAGCGAACTAACCATTCTAATCTACGTATGCCATGAAAAAGAAGTGTCCCACAAGAATGGAACACTGCAATCATAATGCTGTTATATAAAAAAGGAATCCTTGAAAATCTCAGAAAGTACAGACAGCAAAGCCCACTTAATTGTATCTACAAGCTATCCACCAAAGTGATCGCAAACCGAATCTCTAAAAAGCTACACAAAAACCAACTCGAGGAACAATCTGACTTCATAAAAGTTACTCGATCATCAACGATCTTCATTCGGTAGACCAACGAGAAGAGAAAGCAGAAGAATATAAAATGCCCCTAGCTGTAGCAATTGTTGACTTTGAAAAGGCCTTTGTCATTGAAGCAATGATATAAGATGTACACCCTTTATGTATGAAACATGTCTACTAACAGACCATCCCTTCTTCACGCTACATGAAGACCGAGCCCTTTCAAAAAAAAAAGTAATGGGACAAGATGATATCAGCTCACCCAAATTATTCACAGCCTGCTTTGAGATGATCTCCCAAAACCTAAAATGGGAACCCAAAGGAATCAGAAAAGATGGCGAATACCTAAATAACCTCAGATTTGCTGACATCATCCTCCTTGTAAAGAAACCTTCAAAATCTTCGAATAATGCTAAACAAAGTAAATGAAGCAAGCAAGAAAGCTTGGCCTCCACATGAAGTTCAACCAACAAATTTCATGTATAACAAACATGTTGGTGACAGTGAGTCTCTGTGAAGTCATAAAAAAGAGTATAAGAAGAAATAAAGCGAAGAATCACATTAGGATGGTAAACTTCCAGTAGAGCAAGATAGACTCTCAAGAACACAGCCATCCTAATAGTCCTAAGAAGAAGGATATAAAATACATCCCCAAGATAGTCACCTATGGAGCTGAAACACGGAACCTAACAAAACGATTGACCTTTAAACTGCGAACCATTCAACGTCCACGAGGAAGAATGATACTCAACCTCACATGGAAAAATCACAAGACGGGACAGTGTATAAGAGGATAGACAGGAATGGCAGATATCATAGAGACAGTTAGAAAATTCAAATTACAATGGGCTAGTCATGTTACAAGAATGTCAGACAACCACTTGCAACCATAACTCCCAACGTGGATCCCCAGAGGTCATATGTGAAATATGGCCGACAGAAAGTATGGTGTGATGAGCTAGATAAATTCAGAAAGTTCTGGCTCTGCGAATCTTCATGAGAGGTCTGGTGACGAACGTTAAAAGGCTGATCATAATGACCGTCTCTTGGGAAGACTGTATAGAGGAGACTAAAGACAGAAAAAGAGGCAAGAGTGAGGAACTGATAGCTGAGAGTTGGAGAAAGGGATGGGAAGCCCGCTACGAGCCAATGGAATTTGGCAAGTCCGTCACTTCACCGACTCCTCAGACTCTTAGAAATCTATTGACTGCAGAATGGAAAAGCAATAAGAAAAATATTTGCAGCTACCGAGAGAGCTTCACAATGGTTTTGGTTGGAAAAGGGGACATGTGGCGTAACAGGCCAACAACAAAAGTCAGGGCTTGATTAAACTCGGCTGGGTCATCTGGGTGAGGGTATATGGTGATTATCCTTGGGCATATTTCCAAGTTGCACCGTACGGTATAAAAAAAAAACACATTCTTGTCATGTTTAACCTTTGATTTACTGTATCAACATGATTTCAAATTTCGATGCTACGGTTGTGCAATTATTGACTGCAATTGCGAGTTTTTATTTTTCCTAAATTCGTTTTATAATTCATTCGAATTTTTGTTTTAGCTTTCAACAGTTTTCTTTGAAATTCAATTCTCTCTTTTATTATGTACAAAAAATACTTCTTTATGTTTTTGAATTTTATTTCCTTCAAAATTGAAGTGTAGGTGGCATAACGGTCAACTGCATAGAGAATAGAATCGCTGATTCGAGTCTTAACAATGGTTGGGAGAATTTGTGTCCATTTTACGCTGATTCCGTTTGCAAAGGCATGAATCTGTTTTTTCTACACAGCTATGGGTGGAGGGTGCCGTTGTTTGGGGGTCCTTTGGCCCTGTAATGTAGTCCATCTTAGGAATCGGGTAACAACTGCTAAATGAATAATTGGTTTGGTTTTCATGAGCTGGTCGAGAAATACAGACAAATTCATTGCGTCAGGTGCCACACGACAAAACAGCACGTTATATTAGAGAGAAAACGGGCATCAGCGATATCCCAAGGGTAATTAGAGAGTTTAAATGGCAATGGACAGGGTATGTTACGAGAATATCAGATAAACGCTCGACATTGCTATCCCCTAAGGGGATCTCTGGAGATAGTATATGAAATTTCAGCCAGTAAAAAATAAGATGACGTGATGATTTTGCGTGATCTTTTTGGACAAATTCAGTATTGATGGCGCTGGGACGTCTAAGAGCTAGGAACTGCCAGACCCTTGGGAGAACAATAAAGGACTTATCGTTGCTGTTGTTGATGATGATGATGACAATGATGATCAGTTGACCGTACCAACTGACAACCGAACAGAAAAGCTTATTACGAATTATATCAGGTCCATAAAACCAAATGAAAAAATGTCTCGATAAATAATGATTTTGCCGACGTATACGTAATTCAAGTGAATTTTCTCACTCCTACTAATTTTGTGTACTCCTCTCAAGAATTTTAAGTTGTTACTTAAGTTACATTATTTCTCTTTAACAAGATGTGTCTTTAATTAATTCCACATAATTTCCTCGTGATTGCAACATCATTGTTCCTGAATCTATTGATTGTCCTCCACATGAAATAAGTCCCTGAGTGTCTGAGACGCCATTCATTTGGCCTTCCTAACCTCGCATCTCGCTAATTGAAAACGGACTGATCGAGAAGAATTAGAATAAGAAAATTTGTGTCTATTGTCTTCGTAGTTTTGTCATATATTCGGTCATGTTAGAAATTAGTTGAAATGATTTCATTAACAAGTGATTATTACTTTGATATATATATATATATATATATATATATATATATATATATATATATATATATATATATATATATTTATAACATAATTGATTTTCCAAGGGATGAACTATATTTAACAAAAATTACAAAACGAATTAGTTGTTGAATGAACACAGAAAAAAAGAACAAAAAACATTACCACATCGAACAATAACTATAATGTTTGAAAGATAAATAACATTGCAAATTATTTAAATTAATTTATTTTGACATGAATATGATTTTTTATTCTCATATATAATTTTTATAAATTTGTATTTAATGTAAATTATGGATATTAGTTAACTATCAAACCTTGAAGCGATAAACTTAATAATAAACTGTATTGTATACCACCAGTGCTTTTCAGATAGACTTTTCATAACTGTAACATATTACTGAAAAAAAATCAAATGCAGGACTTAGAACGTATAGATGATTTTTAACAAAATTCAAATTCAGAACACCGGAATAAATTAGACGAACTGAAACACGGTGTGTATAAGATCTCTAATTGCTTTATAAAGACTCACTTGACAATTGCAGAGAAGCGAAAAATAGATTGGTGCAAGGGTTCCATATATATATATATATATATATATATATATATATATATATATATATATATATATATATATATATATATAACATTTCGTTATTTTAAAATATGTTATTCAAATATGTATGGGCTGGTTATTTCCATAATCCACAGGAAACAATGTGCAGTCTATTGCTGACGAGTGCAAAAAGCACAAAATGTTTGCATTCACCGTGTATATGTCCCCAAAATTTCTTTATAATGAATTTATTGCTGTATTCACAGCGATAAATCGTGAGCATTGTGATTAAATATGAACGATTGATAAGATCTGTTTTCGTACGTTTTAGATATGTTTTTTTCTTTTTTACAAATTCGGAATGAATATATATTCTCTATTTATATAAATAATCATAGATGCTTACAAAAGTGACATATAATCACATTCATTAATATCAACCACTGGCTATGATGCAGTTGTTTGAAAGTGAGTCATTGGAGATGGTTCGATTCTCACGTGGTACTACTCTACATTGGCACACTACCCCACTGAACTAAAGATTTTCTTTCATATCTATCAATCCTTTTCGTGCACAAACTTTCCTTCCCTGAATTTGACATTACGACACTATTCAGACGGAAAAAAAAGCTATGAACAGAATTTTGCTTATTGGGGAAGGATGTTGTTCTTAATCAATTCGAAAATACAGTAGAAAAAATAATAAAGAAGAAGAAAACGTCTTGATTGTTAATCGATTTCAGTTGCCGGGTATCGGTCCTGTGGTTGCTTGACCGAAACTAGTTGTGAAAAAGAATTGCAAATCTTATAGTCTGTAAGGTTTTACATGTGAGGGACAATAAACTAAACGATACAAATTATCTTTCATTTCACAGGAAATTACTCTGCTAATCAGGCAAGAAAAATGAAAAGCAATCCTTCCAAAAGTTTTCTAGTTCAAGCCTATAATTTCAATCACATAATTACTTGATTTGATTACGCATTGCTTCTGGTTGAAGGTAGATTTTGTCTATTCCTCAAACTACGTTTAAACTGAATACTCGATGATTTGATAGCGCTGTATTAACTTCGTTAAAATAACCCTATTTAGTTAAATCTGAATTAAAAATATAAGAATGCGTTTTTTCAAGTCCATTCCTAACGATTGCCTTTCATGAAATACATGTATTTCCAGACGTATTTTTTTGTTATTATTACTTCTTGTAGGATATAAATGGTTGTGGTAGAGACATTTTTTGCAAAGCGGAGACCAGTGAAAATTTCCTTATTAGAGAGTGATCTTTTTTTTTCTACCGCAACTACCGTCCAAGCATATCTGTAATTTTCACCATTTCTCTCAAACCAACTCACGCTACCAAAGGCCTGACGATATCCAGGCGTCGCAGAACCAATACACCCTAAACTTGTCTTGTTTGTCACGCCATCTCATAATTTGCAAGCTGCATTCTCGCAAATAATCTCAGGGGATCCACGTTATGAGTCGGGATATGCATGAACACATTCATATATATATATATATATATATATATATATATATATATATATATATATATCATTTATTCAATGTCAAATATGTGGTGTTTTTTCATAAAGCGTTCGATACATTCAACGTCAAGTTCAGTTAAAGTAGAGCTTTAAGTATGGTGAAGTAATGTATCTAAATATACACAACCAGTATTTATATGCATATACAGTCGATATATTTATATGAAAGATATATACATGTTATCATTGTAATTAAACATATGTCTTTCAAACGTACACACACTCACACACACAAACACAAGTGTGCTCATATTTGTCGGATCATAATCATTCAAGTTTTTCATACGAATCCTTCGTATATGTATGATAGAATAAAGAATTGGTCATGAAAACATGCTTATATTTCTGTCCTATTTGGACTTTTCCACGCGACTGATTCGATTTTTTTTAGATCCCTATTTAGGAAGTTTATGGACAGGTGTCTATTTTCCTTGGTTGAGAACCTTCCTCTTATTCTATTTATTAATTTTTTTTTCTTTTTTCCCCTTGTTTAGCCGTTAGTCACTGCTTGTTTGCTTTACATTGTGGAGATTAATTACTGTCTGGTACTTATAAATCAACAGGGGATACAGTAGACACTTTATTAGTGTGTGTCTAACCATCAGCCCTTTGTGGTATGTTTCTCTCAAGAAGTATTCTATTCCTACTTTTCTCAGCTCCCCAATGTTGGGGCTCATTTTAACATGACCTTATACTTTGTTTGATTCTTTTATATATCCTCCACTTTTTATTGTTCACATGTATTTGAGATGATTATGGAAAGATGATTAGGTTGTCCTTTTGGAGGCTGTGGGGATAAAAAGATAATACTATGTATGTTAACGGTCACTCTGCTACAACTATTATTGAGAATGACGAGAGGAATAAAATAGCTTGGGTGGTTAGTTTCTGTACTTCACTGCCTGGGCTATTATAGTATGTTGTTTTTTTTTTTTTGACGGACATTTTGAGCGGTGCTGGCATTTTAAGGCTACTTCATTTTTCGTATTAGATAATTTTGTCTCTTTTTGGTTATATTTGCGAATGTGAAGATTTTAACTTCCATTCAAGCGTAGGTAACGAGGGGTTTCAATGTTCTGGCACATACATGTTTGAATATTTTCTATTTACTGTTGGTGTGAGGTTACTACATGTAAGTTCCCAATATTGTGCTGACGGGTATGGTCTGTTTTTGTTTTTTTTTTGTTAGTAAATGATTGGGTCATCTTACTTTAAAGGTTGTTTTAGATTTTGCTCCTGAGGGTTATTTTTATTATGATATTTCTGCTTGATATACAAAATTTGATTTGAGAAATTTGTTTTGCAAAAAGCATCTGTTGCTGTATGTACACTTGCAGTCTTATTCATTTATATTTTATCCTCTAGTATTATTTCTAATTACTCTATCGTCATGCTTTATGATGAACCTATAAAAATTATCCATACAACTATGACTAATTTTCAGTTTTGTTAAATATTCTACAGTGGGTCGTATTTAAAGCTAGTTTCATCAAAGCTGTTGTCCTTTAGAGCTGTAGAGTATTCATATTTTACATTATCAAATATAATTTCGTTTGATAAATTGTATATTGGCTTGGTTTCTTTTGATTTAGGGATCTTTTTAATGATTTTGTTTGGGTGGTTATATTTTGTATTGATACATGTAATTTCAGAATTTCCTTTTTTTTTGGTTTGTGGGTCTTATCATTTACATTGGGAGCAACATCTAAAAAATATAGTATTTTTTACTCTAGCTTCAAGTCCAATATTTTTCATTTCTTTAATGATGAATTTTTGAATTTATTCGAATTTTTGTAGCGAATCCTTAATTTCGTCATATTTCAAGTTCTACTCTAATCAAAGTTAACCTTTGATGTAGAATGAATCGACAATTTTATAAAATAACCCATTGCACATCGTATATTGCATTGTATTATATCGTATCCCTGTTTCGTTTTATATATATCGAATGAATACGTAAATTAGACAATATTCATGTATATGATCGATCTATTGTCTTCAAGTATTGGACACTGTTGGAATAATGATTTTGGGGAATGGTTTATACGACTTGCAGTATATATATGCGTGTGTGGGGGTGGTGCTCTTGATGTTGTTTTTCAATACTCACTTTGGAGTGAAAAAATATACAGATAAAACATGAATTTTGGAAAATTCTCAGACTTCTTCAAACTGACTATAAAAAAAAAACAACACCAGAAACTCAAAAAAATCACTAGAAAAATGAACCGACAAAAAATCTATACTTTTCAACAAACCCCTCTTCCTTCATTCACACATAAAACAATATGTGATAATTCCATTCTCTTGGTCATTACAACTTGGTTTGATGTTTTTTCTTTTCATTTATTTGTATTTAGCTTTTATGTTCATTTTTTTGACAAGTAGGGTGGTGCATTTTATTGAGTTATTTTGTATTTACCTTTTCCAACAATAAAAAAGAAATACATATATATATATGTGTGTGTGTGTGTGTGTGTGTGTGTGTGTGTGTGTAAGCTTGTGTCTGTGAAAATATAAAAAGCAGATTTCTAAATATATATTACTGGCGTAACCGATAAAAGAGACCCACACTAATCAATTATTGAGAGAAGATATCATACTTCGGAGAGGGTGTTTGCAAAAGCAAAATAAAAATAACTGCTCTAGTGAGGAAACACCCCTTAGGGCCTTGTATTAGGATAGACTCAATAGTTGTAACTTTCAAGTTTATGAGTTCTACAGTTATCAGGTGTCACTTCGCAGCTGGAAAACATTGTTATCTTCTTTCGTGTGATACGATGTGTATAGCTTTTTTTTTCTCTCAATATACAACGTATATTCTAGGCTTTGTGAATTCCTGTGAAAACATGAGGAACATATCTTTCAAAACCCGTTCATGTAGAAACAAGATGGTGATTCGCTGTCACAGTCAATAATTGAACAACCGTGGCGTCGAAATCTAGAGTCATGTAAAAAAACAACCATCGAAGGATAAATCCACGAACACACATATAAAAAAGGAATAGAATCCTTCACCAACTTTGATGGCTACGGTTGTCCAATTTCCAGGAAAATTGAATCGATCTATTAGGGACCGTTAACCATAACTGTCTCACGAACTATCAAATCAGGTTTCTTCAGTTTTCAAGTTTGTCCTGCTGACTGCTTAGTTATGTATGTATGCATCGAATATAAGGAATATGACGGAAACGGCTGGATACGTCATTAGGTTTATGTATCCCGCATACCGTTTATTTTCCATTTCCTATCCAAATAATTTTAGTTGGGGGCATCAATTTTCAATGTAAGCTAATGCTAAAATGATCCCTCAGTTTGTTTCATGCTTGTTTTTTTTTTCTTTTTCCAATTCAGATATTTTAGATTGATCACAGCTCCACAAAGGCAAGAGCACTACATTCCTTGAAAATCTCTTGTGTCACTTACTTAATTAATAACTTCAATTCGACATACTGCCTATAGATGTTGGTTATGTGACAGTTCTTGTTGAGTTACTATCCGGAGCTATCTATCTGATTATCACAGTCAGCTCATATTTTCGTTTTTATCTTATTTTATTCATGTGTATATCTTGATATCGAGGGATTTGTTCACATCTATCTCTCTATCTATCTATAAAGTTGTTTAGCTTTCTATCCTTTTCTCTATGTCTGTTTTACCGACACAGCAATTCATTCATCAGGCTACATAAAGACTCAGAGCCCTTTCAATTCAAAAAAAGAAGTGAGACGATGTGATACCAGTTTTATTCCAATCAACTTATGCCTAAAACAAAAAAAAAGTCCCAGAAAAGTGAACCAATGCAATCTTAATGCTATTATACAGAAAATGAATCCCGAAAGACCTCAACAACTAAAGGCTATGAAGCCTACAAAAATGCATCTAGAAAACTGTTCACTAAAGTGATCCCCACCACATCACAAAGATACTAGACAAAAACCAACCACGGGAACAAACTGGCTTCAGAAAAAGCTATTCAACCATTGACCATCTCCATTCAGCAAGCTGACTAGAAGAGAAAGCAGCAGAATATAGAATACCACTAGCTGTCACATTTGTTGACTTTAAAAAGGCCTCTGATTCTCTGTGAATCCCCGAAGTCATCCTCTCAATGATACAACAAGTATATGCCATATATGCCAAAGCATTGCAATATATCTACTGACAGAGCACTTCTTCAATCAGGCTGCATAAACACATTGATCTCTTCCAACTAGAAAAAGGAGTGAGACAAAATGATACAACTCACTCAAACTTTTCACTGCATGTCTTGAAATGATCTTCCAATAACTAAAATGGGAACACTAAAGAAACAGAATAGACGGTGGATACCTTAGTAACCTCAGATTTGATGACAATATCTTCATCTTTACGGAGAACATTCACGGTCTCCAAATAATGTTAGACAAAGCAAATGAAGCGAGGAAGAAAGGTGGTCTCCACATGAACTGCAACAAATGTTACGTACCACAAATCTACTGGGGATAAATCATAGCAATACTTAGAAAAATTAAACAGCAATTGGCTGGATATTTTGCAAGAAATATAGACATTATGACCCACAACGAGGATTCTCAGAGATCACATGAAAAATTGTGGCCAACAAACATTTAGACGAGCTAGACAAATTCAGAAAGTACTGGCTCTGTATGGCCCATGAATGAGAGGAGTGGCGAATCTTAGGGATGTTCCATGTCAAACGACGGATGCTAAAAGGATGATGATGATGAAAAGTCTCTCCTTAGCTATTATTCTATCTATAGAAGAACACAGGGACACAGACAGACATATAAATATATAGACCGATAGCATTCAGTATTTTTTTATAGATGAAAGTTGCATTTTACGGTCCATCTCCTAATTACACAATATGGATAATCAAACATTTATCAAAATATCATATAAAATTTGTGTTTATGTGTGCATGTTTATTTATGTGTATGTGCGTGTGCATGTATAAAATACTTGTAGAATGGAGACAATTTTTTAGAATATGGAATTAGGATCCTCTTGTGGCGAGACAATTTAGAGAATTTGAAAGTATTCCGTTGAAAATTAAGTGCACAAGAGTATAAAAAATATACTAAAGAAATGGTTTTTCCTTCGTTTTATCGATTGTGTACAGAGGTTGGGAAATAATCCACGCCGATGTAAAAACTGTTTACGAGCCAAAAACCAGAAAAAAATACATATTCAGAATCATCAAAACAATAAAAAGAATGCACTTAGTTGTCGAAATGATTTTCCTCTTGTGAACATGTTCAATTCGAACTCAATCGAGACTCAGATTACCAAAGGAATCAGGCACTTAAGGCACTTAGCTATATGTCCTTGATATGAGAGAGTTGAGGTTTTCATACTGATCGTCGACTTAAATAATCTGCGTGAAACTCAACTAAATCTAATAGAATGTTGGTCATCGTGTAGAGACTTTTATTGTGAGTATCTTTTTAATTACACTGACTCAAAAAGTTGCTCTGAAAACCGCTGTAAATAGTTACACCAAACTTTCCATATGAACTTGATTTGACCAATCAGATTTTTTTCTAAAAAAAAAAAAAAAAAAAAAAAAGATTTCCCGATTTCTAAACATATAATAAGAGCTTTGGTATTAGAAATGAGGGAGATTTTTGAAGTCAGGTACAAATTGCTTATATTAAGCAATGAGTTTAACATATTTTATGAGTTTTTGTATCGCAGTTGGTTAATGTGTTCATTTTTGAAATCGAGAGATTTGTGGTTGATTCTACCGACAAGTACTTTTAACACTAGTAGTTATTGCTAAGGACCTTGTGTGTACATATTTATATTGAAGAAAATAAGACGAATAAAATATATCTACTTGAATAATGTATTAATATAATTGTAAAAACTTCGAAATATTGACTATTAAAGTTTTAACATATGAACAATCTAATTTGCCAAAGTCTAGTTACATACAACTTTTGATAGCTATTCATGACATTGCAATGATAATTCCCATTTAGTTCATGTGAGAATACCCATTTTTGATATTTCTAAAGATGTTACTATTATATCAGTACATTGCTCAGGCACTTACACACACACACACACGCACACACACACACACACACACACATACACACACACTCGCTCACTCACACACACAAGAAATGGACATATTTGGTCCGACAGAATGAATTAATACAATGCAATTAATAATTCATTTCTTAAATACATACTGCTGCGTTGAAAGAGAGGAAAAAAGACCTAGAATAGACAGGACGAGAATCCGGGTTGAAAGCATTTATTCGGGCCTTTGCATTACCAGCGGCTGTTTAGCGGCTACCCTATCAGTGGCAGGTTTGATTCCTGCAGCAGCCCTATTTTCTTTAATTGTTGAGTTGATTTCCGTTGTCTAAACTGAATGATGTATCAACTATACAACAATGGGAGATTATTTCAAATAAGCTTCTATGTGATATAACACAATTTATAATTCATACATATATATAATGAGATAGAAGATTAGCTTCAGAATGATTCGATTTATTTTGGATTCCTATTTAGGATGTTTGGAAAGATAAGTATTTCCCGGGGTGGAAAACCATCCTTTTATTTTAGTTTTATATATTTCTTTTTCCCTGTTTTATATATATATATATATATATATATATATATATATATATATATATATATGCACGCGTGTGTGTGTGTGTGTGTGTGTGTGTGTGATAGAACACAATTCTATTAAAATGTGGAATTTGGATCCTTTTGTTAAATTTGCCCCTTTGCAAGCATTTTTTGATAAAAATCGGTAGATTCCCTCAGTAATAATCTTGAAAGCAAAAAAAGGCACAAAAAATCTGCTTCAAATGATGTTTTGTTTTCTTTTACCAATTCAGTTCGAAACTGATATTCAACGACGGTATAAAAAAGAATGTACATTATCAGATAAAAACGAAAAATTTAAGAATTTTTTTCCATTTTTGGACATAGCCCTACCCATAGATTTGCAAACTCTCTCTATCATGGGCGTCTCAAGCATTACTCTTCCATATATTTCTTTTAAAGCACTCAAAAGATTGTGCAAACCTGCCCAAAACTAACGCACCCATTCAAAATTATCCAATATTGAACTCTTAATCATGAAAAAATTTCATGCAAGTTCAAATTTGGGTCTCGGAACGTTAAAATTGTTCCCATAGAAATCATTCATCATCATTTCCTCACTTTATGCAATTCCAGCTTATGAAAGTAATCAATAGGAATGCTCTCCTTGCAGATACAAGAGAAAACTGTATCTATGAATTTTAAGGTTGTTTGTGAGGTTAAAAGTAGTTCAAGTATTTTCATTGTGTATATATTGATTATGTCATCTTTTTTTTTTAAGTCAGCTCTATTGGGAAGAGAAACAGAGAGACAGACAGAGAGAGAAAGAAAGATACAGCGACAGCTCTCTGAAGATATGGCCTAATCGATGATAACATGGGAGATGCGAGCTTCTAACTGAGTTCGAATTCTGGCTGTGGTATATTAAGCTCACTTCTCTCTAACCCTTTTGAGAAAAATATAAATTCACTTCTCATAAAAATTTAGATAAAGAATTAACTGCCCAACCAAATACAACTAATCTCATGTTATTGGTCTGAAAAAAAAATGGAATACTGGGATTAAATCTCGGAACATCAGACATCAAAGTAAGCCCGGAGAACTTTAAGCTCTGACGGTGTATAAGAAATAATGAAGGTGAGGACGATAGTCTGAGTTGAATATATATATATATATATGTATATATATATATATATATATATATATATATATATATATATATATATATATATATATATATATATATAGAGAGAGAGAGAGAGAGAGAGAGAGAGATGGACAGACGGACAGAGAGAGAGATAGAGTGGGACAGAGAGAGAGAGAGGGAGTGATTCCTTTATTTCATCATGTATATGAATATATATGATATATTTCTGTACCTTTTTTGGATTCTTTACAAGAAGCCCAAACAAAGCAGAAGCATAGACGTGTTTGTGTAGTAATTCCTTCATTTTGCTACATTCTAAGCTCTTTTCTAACGAAACTTAATGTTTAATGTTAAATGTATCGGACACTTCATGAAATAAACCAATTGCACGTCAAATAATATATTACTGATTCATATATTGATATAAATACATATATACATATACATATATATTTATTTATTCATTTGCATATATTTATATATATATGTGCATATATATGTATGTATATGTATGGGTACCGACGTATATATTCATATACATATATACGCATATATACATACGTATAAAGAACATTGATACATCTTTATCAACAACCTTATATATATATATATATATATATATGGTTGATGATAAAGATATATCCATGTTCTTTTTGATTCTGTGTTTACAGATAGACTGTTTTGTACCTGAAACAGACAATATCAATCTATTAATAGTAAAATGTGATCTCAGTAATTACACTGCCGCCAATCTTCCTGCGAAGGGAATGGAATTGCTATTGTTAATCGACGCCTGGAAACCGTACATCAGTGAAGTTTTTGTTAATACTCAAAGCAATTCTAAATGCACACATGATTCTCAAACGAGACCCCACCACACAAAAGAAGAAAAATATTTGCTCCAAGCATTTACACAAATGAAGAACAAATGATCGAAAAAACCTGGAGCAACAGTTATTCTATAAGGACGTGGACCTCACAAATCTACTCTTTCTTTCTCTCAAATGTATATATCTATATCTATCTATCTATCTATCTATCTATCTATCTATCTATATATATATATATATATATATATATATATATATATGTCTCTGTGTGTGTTTCTGTGTGTGTGTGTATGTGTAGATGTGTGCTAAAAATGGGCCTATTGATTGAACAGATTATGAATGCATTATATTATATAGAATGTTATTTGAGATTATCTCCCTTTATTACACAGTGAATGTATCTCTCGCCCAGGACAACGTTAATAGAATAAACAATTAGAGAAAATGAAATGAATTTGCAACCAATAAGGTAGCTGCTTCAACGTAGCGATACTCTTGTCCTTTAGCTAAACAGCCAATACAAATGCAAGGCTGGCACCTATTTCTCACTTTGTTTATTCTTGGTCTATTCATTGCTTTCAACATGACGATTATGTACCAAGAAATGGACATATTTGATCGGACAGAATGAATTATAAACTGCTTTATATTATATAAAAACTTATATGAGATGATATGATATCTTTGTAGTATAGAATAATTTATAATTCATTCTGTCAGACCGTATGTGTCCATTTCTGAATTCAAAACTGTCGCATTGAAAGAGACAATTATATCTATCAATCTATCTATCGATATATATATTTATATATGTGTGTGTGTGTGTGTGTGTGTGTGTGTATGTGTATGTGTGTGTGTGTGTGTGTGTGTGTGAGGCAGGCCTGTGTTTGAACTCTGTTCGACGCCTTTTATGTTAACTTTGCTCTAATGCTCTTGGGAAAGGCATTGATCTCTCTCCCCTCCCAGCTATGGACAACATAGTTGGGCAGATTATGCTCTCTTGCCTTGCGAGGCGACCAGTCTAGGAGGAAGACAAGTCTGTTCAAACCAGGGATTGGAGCCTCCTTTGATGTGGTTTAGCGCCTAAATTAACGTCTCTCTGGTGGCCCCTGTAGCCAAGCTGAGGCCAGATGTATTGCTCTCTTATTTCCTTTGAACTACATCAGCGAAACTGGGGATCCTGACGACTAAGCACCCTTAGATCTCTATACGGTTCACGGAGGCATACGCCTTGTAAGTGACGTTCCATTGTCTGCAGAGAAAGAACGGAATCTATCTATCTATCTATCTATCTCTCTCTCTCTCTCTCTCTCTCTCTCTATATATATATATATATATATATATATATATATATATATATATATATATATATATTGGAAAATGATTAAAAGATATTTTGAAATTGAATTCAAAATATTATTTTTCCAACTGGAGTTCATATTTGTTACTATTCAGCCAAGCCTCTGCGGCCAACCTCATCATCAATAATTCTGAAACACACGCCCCAATAGGGGGCGATTTGAAAATACTGGTGTTAAGGGGGCAATTTGAAATTTCGGTGTCAACAGTAAAAGGCATCTCGTAGCTAAAGACTGCGTTGCGTTAATGCTTAATTGATCGATTCCTGATTATACTACTAATCCTTAATCATACTATATTATCAATTTTCGTATAGATTCCACTGTAACTAATGCTTAACTCATTAATCTTCTGAGGTATAAAAGTGATGAGATAATTGCGTAGCTGTAACTAAGTTTCCCATGCAAAGAATGAAATTACACACATTTCAGAAAATGCCTCGATCTTATACATCGGTATTTTTACAAAGAAATTTCTTCATGAAATGAAAGGAAATTTTTTTTAGTTTTCTTCTGGCCAGGGGAACATCAGATCTTCGAGCTGTCTAGGTGGTGCATGGAGCAGTGAAATTTAAGAGACACTGAAATAGATTCTTCGCTTGTTGAAAATCGTAATCTTCGCTTGTCATGAGCCAATCAACGCACAGCGTTCTATTCAATTGTCAATCATGAAACTTTTTGGGCATTTGTACAAAATGAATCTATTTCGAGATGAAACTTTTGTCTGCATCTGGCGTTTTTAACTTGTGTTTTCGACCTGAAGATTTACTTGTGCAGTTATGTTTTCCCAAAACATGATTTTCAGATGACACTATACAAACAAAAACACAGAAAAATATTAGCTTTGAGAATGAAATCTATTGAACCGCAAATACAAACCCTCCCATATTCGTGATCGAACAACCAAAAATGACAGTTAATCTTTGAAGAACTTGACATTGCTTTCTTATGACATTAACTTCGGACATAGTATAAAAATAATCTTTTATGTTTAACTTGACGAACTATTGGTATCTATAAGATAGATCCTCTTTTCATGGGGCCAAGATTTCTCTTCCTGCTCCAGAGAAAAGTTCAATGGTCTTCGGATCAAATTGAGTAGGTTTAGTACTAAAATAATCAAATCACTAGAAATCAATCACCAGACGAAGCTTGTAGGAAAATATTACTAAAATACATCTTTCTATCTGCTCTTAATGTATGTGTTTGATGTATCGAATAATTCGTGTCTAAGGGATTGCTATCACAAAATTTTCGTTCAATGTCAATTCTCTATTTTAGGAACCAAATGGCTTTGTTAAGTACCAAATTTTCAGAAAGTGGGTCTTCATAAGTACCAAATAGTAACCCTGTCGCAAATACAAATCATTCCATTCCTGCGATCGAGCAACCCGAAGTGACAGTTAATCTTTGAAGAACCTGACATCAGACTCTTCGCTCAGACGACATTAGAATTGGACTTGGTATAAAAATAATCTTTTCTCTTGAACCTGACGCCCTGTTAGTTTCTAAAAATGGATTCTCTTCCCGTGAGGTCTGGGGTCAGAAAAAAAGGCGAACCAAGATTTTGTGGCAGACTTACACCCCGGCAGTCCGACAGCGTTTATGACAACGCATATTGATTGAAAACTTATAATCGATATCAATAAAGCTGCACAAATATTTCAAAAATGTTACCGCGAACGTCTCGAGTTGTTGATAGTTACAGGAACCATGGAGTTTTAAGTGAATTATAGTAACACAATGATATTTTTGGAGAAGGATGACCTCTGTGTCGGGATATATAGATCTCAAGGGGCAGAGGTAATGCCTCTATCTATTTGACCCGCCAGAATATCCAAGTGTTTGTAAAAGCAACCGCTTCGAATTAGATTAATCTTTACAAACCAAAAGGTTGCCTACCAAATATAGGAAGATGTTTATGGTGTTCACAGAATAGATTCAATATCCAAATGGATATTTTAGAATAGAACACTGGGATTGGAAGAGATTCTGATGAAACTGGATATTGAATTATTCGTCTCAAGATTCCTGCGACAATCTCTCTCTCTCTTTCTCTCTCTCTTTCTCTCTCCCTCTCTCTCTCTCTTTATATATATATATATATATATATATATATACCAAGATATATATGGCTACTCTGATATATACGTATTTATCTATACCCTCTGATGGCGAAGTTTGACACAAAGCTGAGTTTAAAGTGAGGTCCAATACGCGTTTATGTGAACCATGGTAGAATTGCCCAAATTTTACTAACATTGTCACGAAGATGTCAGGGTGAGCTCATTCCTCCCCTCTTAGTGACATGGAGAAGTACTGCCCTGGAGGCAACTGAACTCCCGATACTGGATTTTTTTGTGACCACAGGACGACTTTTGGGCCAAACCCTTACAAGGTAAACATGTATGTCCAAGAGATCTCTTTTAGAAATCTCTTGGGATGTCTATGTCAAGAAACTCAGTGTAAATGAAATTTTCCGGCTTTTACAACCGTAAAGAATATCATCTTAATACAAAACCTGCATAGAAATAAATTTGCTTTGCATGATTGAATAGGAACGATGTGAAGTCTAGGTGATCCGATAATTCTGTGTTTTTCGTCCAAACAATCATTATTGATTAAAATTTAATGTAGAATTATGATCGACTGTTTTATGAAAGTGTACAAAGTGAGAAAAATATAATCTTTAATGCTATTTTCTCTTTCATTTCAACATTTTGAAAGATCCATACATCAATTTCCTTAGTTATTCATGAAAATAACACTTTCAGTCAGGATTCAATTTTCCCGTTTCGAAAATCGGATATTCTTTCTGTATGATACATTTACTTCCAGTCTGGTTATCACAAAAGTAAAATTGTCTGATTCTTACTAACAGTGACACATCCCAGAAGACTTCTATAGAAGGTCTATAGACATGTATACCCCATACTTACCTTGCATAGATTTGATGTAAGCTGTGTCTTGTAGTCACAAAAATGTCTACAATGACCCGTATTGGGGGCTCAATTGCCCTGGGGCAGTACTTTCTCATAGCTCTAAGAAGGGAATAACTCACCTTGGAATTCCAGGTGCTGCATACTGCAACAAAATTGTTCTGCAACCGTCTCAGCCGATGTTCCGTCGCTGATCAACAGAACATCTCACAAAGCTAGAACGGGCTGTTCAACCGGCCCTTTCTCACACACACGTTCTACGGATGACCCATGGCAATATGCTCTCCTAGGAACCACTGAATGTGTATCAAATGGCAACAATCATATGAGAGAAATAGGAATGGACATGAGCATACCCTTAAAAGTAATGTCTAAAGTGAACATTGCTTTTTATACAGAAAAGTTATTTCGAAAAGCTGTCATTTAAATCTAGATGCAACGCCTTCATTCTCTATCAACGTCGAGGGGAAATAACGAAGAAAGATCTATGCTTACATTTGAATTATAGTTTGTTCAGACAATTATTATTATTACTATTATTATTATTATTATTTTTATTATTATTATTATTATTATTATTATTATTATTATTATTATTAGGAATCTCACACCAGTTGCCTGGTGGTAACCGCTGGAGTTTGAGTGACAGCAAGTCTCCTCAAGTCTCCAGCCCTCCTCTCCTCGTACTCATAGATCGCAGTAATTTTGCGATTTACAGTTTCACACCGGTTGCCCAGTGGTTATCGCTGAAGGCTGAGTGACAATAAGTCTCCCCAGGTCTTTAGCTAACGTCTCCTCTCTCTTTCGCATATCATGACAGAGCTACGATTCGTTGCAGTCCTTATATCTCTAGCACCTTCCTCAGTATCCGTCCAGTGCCCAGCAGTGCTGTGGTCTGTACGGTCTCTATCCTCCCCCTAATCCCGATCTCCTCCAGTCTCTCCCTCAGCGTTTTGGGGACAGTTCCTAGTGCTCCCACTATGACCGGTACTACCCTGGTTTTCATGTTCCACATTTTCTTTAACTCCCTTGCTAGGTCCTGGTATTTTTCCCTTTTCTCACCCTCCTTCTTTTTTACTCTATGGTCTGCAGGTACAGCAACGTCTACTATTTGGCAGGCCCTCCTTTTTTTGTCTACTATTACTAAGTCCGGCCTTCTTGCCTGGATGAGGTGGTCAGTTTGGATGTCGAAGTCCCACAGTAGTTTGTGGTTGTCATTCTCCAAAACTGCCTCTGGCTTGTGCTGATACCACTTTTCCCCATGGTTGAATCCCATTTGTTTACTTAGTTCCCAGTGTATCATCGTTGCTACTCTATCGTGTCTATGCTTATACTCCTTCTGGGCGAGTTGGCTACATTCACTAGTTATGTGGTTTACTGTCTCATCTCTTTCACCGCACATGCGGCATTTGCTGTTTGTCTGTGTTCTGTCGATTTTTGCTTTTATGTAGTTTGTCCTTATGCTTTTGTTTTGGGCTGCCATGATGAGCGATTCTGTTTCTCTCTTAAGGTTTCCCTTTCGTAACCACGTCCATGATTTCTCGTCTGCTATATCTTTTATCTGTCTTTTAAACTCGCCGTACAATTTTTTCCCTTCCCACTTTTCTTTTCTAGTTTGCTGTACTGTTCCATTGTTTTCTACTTTATTGTTTGTCGCACTATCCCTCGCGCTCTTTATGATTTCTTCACTATTTGTTTGCACATATCTATCTAGGACTACTTTAGCTCTCTGGACACAATCTTCTATGCTGATGAGCCCCCTACCACCATCTTTTCTCTTAACGTATAGCCTATCTGTATCATCCCTAGGATGTAATGCTTTATGCATCGTCATAAGTTTCCTTGTTCGCCTATCCATTGATTGGAGCTCTTCCTTTGTCCATCCTAGGAATGGTCCTGTATACCTAACTACTGACACAGCCCAGGTGTTCATTCCTTTTATTAGATTTCTGCTATTTAATTTGGTTTCTAATATTTTCCTTATCCTTCTGAGGTATTCTCTCTTAATTTTCTCCTTCATCTCTTCCCGTTTTATCGTGTCACATTCAAGGACACCTAGGTACTTGTATCGGTCTTGTGCAGTCAATGCCCTAATCTTGTTGTTGTCCGGAAGTTCAATTCCCTCAGTCATTGAAAGCCTTCCTTTATGCATCACCATGATTGCGCATTTTTCTATCCCAAACTCCATTCCTATGTCCTCACTATATTCCCTTACTTCGTTGAACAGAGTCTCAAGCTCTCCCCTGTTTTTTGCAAACAATTTAATATCGTCCATGTACATTAAGTGGTTGACCTTTCCTTTTGTTTTAGAGAAGTGGTATCCTTTGCTGTTTCTCAGGATTCTGTTAAGCGGTATCATTGTTAGAACAAATAATAGTGGGGACAACGAGTCTCCTTGGAAGATTCCCCTTTTTATCCCTACCTCGGCTAGTTTGTCCCCTGCGGCTGTCAAATCTACTTTCCAGTCTTTCATTGAATTACCAATAAATTTAACCACCGGTTCGCTAATTTTGAACATTCTAAGGCATTCGAGTATCCAGCTATGTGGAATCATATCGTATGCCTTTTTGTAATCTATCCATCCCATTGCGATATTCTTTCTCCTTTTCCTTACTTCTTTTAAGATCATCTGGTCTATGTAGAGTAAATCGTTTGCCCCTTTGGTTCCTATCCTACACCCTTTCTGTTCTTCTGGTAGTAGCCCCCTTCTATCCATTGACATGTATATTCTCTCTGCTATTTGCCCGGTCAGGATTTTCCACATAAGTGGTAGGCAAGTGATTGGTCTATAGTTGCTTGCTATGTTCCCCTTCCCCAGGTCTTTTTATTATTATTATTATTATTTTTATTTTTTTATTATCACTGAGACTGATACTAGTATTTGAATCAAGTTTATTATTCTAACATATTAAGCCTTCCGGCTTCATCGAAGTAGTAATTTTCAATTTTAAAACCACACACATACACACAAACAGAATTCTAAAACCACACACACACACACACACACACACACACATACACACACACACACACACATATATATATATATATATATATATATATGTATGTATGTAATCCGACAGAATAATTTTACGTTATTTCTTCTTGAAACTCTATTTGGACTGACATCCCGTTATATTCTAGATCTGATAGTAAAAGAGAGATTGATAATTGACTATAATTTTCTTTCATTTCCATACTGTAGTTTTGCTATTACTTCATTGTCGGGTAGTTTTATTTGATGAGAAAACGTCTTTGATTCCCTAGGCTCTCATCAACGCTTATTCTGTTTATGTTGTTAAGAGCAATCAAAATGCTATCAATCATTTTGAAAGCAAAAAGTATATCGTGCACTTCTAACTGGCAATCTATCCGTCTAAAATTATGACTCTGAAAACTCATTGAATTTAGATAATGTGTGTTTCGGTAGCGATCCTTTTTCTCTTCATATTTCGTTAAAAACAACGGACAAAATTTGTCGGGTTAACTATTTATCTTGTTCTTCGCGCCCGTGATCTAATAACAAAACGACTGATCTGCAGAAAGAAAAAAAAAATAAGTAAAAAGTTAACCTGGCAATTTATCTGCCGTTTCAAACAATGAATATATATATATATATATATATATATATATATATATATATATATATATATATGTCTCTGTGTGTATGTGTGTGTGTGTGTGTATATGTGTGTGTATATATATATATATATATATATATATATATATATATATATGTGTGTGTGTGTATAGTTTGTCTTTGTATTACATCTGTTGACTCTTTGGTGTGACTCGTTGAAAATCTCTGTTTTCGCTCGTCCTGAAATAACGTGTCATTCAATTACCAAAGTGTGAAAAATCTTTGGCTCTGTTACAAAATAAACCCGTTTGAGTAGAAAACATCTGTGTCTGGCATTTCTAAGTTATGTTTGCTACCAAAAGTTCCGGCAGCACTGATTTGTGTTCCCAAGACTAAGAAACTGTTCCCGACTGTTGGCAAGAATCTAGAATTGGCTATCAACGCTTGTGCTGTGATATTTAGAGACGTAAAGTCTCCCGGGCTCTTGTCTCCAATGACGGATAGATGGAACGATGCCATCAACTTCTGTCTACGTTGAAAACCTTCGGTCTTCTAAATACTCGAGTTGAGAAATCTTGTTTTAAGGGGGATGAAAAGGCTTCAGATGTCAAATCTGTACATAGTGAATATTTAACTTAAAAAAAACGAAACAAATTGTTTTGAATAGATATGTCTGCGGTTATTCACAATATCGCCAGGAAATGATCATTAGTAAACAACAGATTTGATTCCTTCTTTTTTTCGGTAATAATTTGATTTTTATCTTACTTTCTTGATTTCAATGATTTTCTTATAAATATATTTATATTTATACGAGGTGTTACACCTAAACTTTGGGAATTTGAACAGCAAGGACGATTCCACTGTAGTGTAGACTCAATCTTTTTGAGTATTTTCCTTTGTCGAAACGGGGTGTTAGGTTGAATAGTAATACACGAGCTTTTGAATAGAACATTCTATGTGTATGAAGACGCTTCTATAAAAGATGATGATGATGATGATGATGATGATGATGATGATGATGATGATCATCATCATCATCATCATCATCATCATTAGCAGCAGCAGCAGCCATTATGAGTCCACCGCTGGGCAATGGCTTTCCTGATTTCTTATCATGACGGCTGCGATTGCGCTAACCTCTGCCATGGCTTACCAGCAAACCTCTTCTCGTATTTCCATGTGTAAAGTATTTTCGTACTATATATACTATCCCATGGGCACCAATTAGTTATCCTTTTGTTACATTTGTTGCCGCCCCTTCTTGTCAAGTGTACCGTCCATCTCCACGTTTGTTGCTTAGTAATGTGTTCACTATCACTTTATCTAGCCTTTCTCTCGATCCATGTTTATTTTTATCTATCTCTCACAGTGATCACAAGCATTGCTCTTTCCATAGCTCTCTGTGCGATTCTCAGTTGTTTTTCAGTTCGTTTCATTGGTTTCCAGGTTTCACATTCGGTACTAACTGTTAGTATTATTCATTTCTTGTAACCTTTACGCTATGGATAATGACATATTGAAAAGTACCTTACTATCAAAAGAAAACAATTATAATCTATGATTGATAATATCCTGAGAATGATGCAAAAAGATACCTAAATACTAAATAAAAAATCAGCCAATTTTCTTATTTTGATCAAACATTGATTACGTAGCAAGATGTTTGTGGTTTACTTTCATCTCCAAGTCTGAAAACAGGTTATTTCGAGATGATTCAGAAATCAAGACCAGAAATCAAATTGAAGGGTTGTTTTATGATAAGAAGTCGGAAATAACTCGTTATCAAAGGAAACTAACAACAAAAATTCTTACACACATCTCCAAATAAAGTATACATCAGAAAAAATATTGACACAGTAAAACCTCCATCAGTTATGTATTAGAAACCGCCCACCAGAATTTCCACAAAAGGTGTCAACATAGGTTCCTACAGTTTTCAGATAGGTCTGGCTGTCTGTCTGGCTGGTTGGCTGGCTATGTATGTGTACCATGTGCACAGGACACAATGCATAGAGGTAGAGAGCTGGAAATTTAAACATTTCCTCTTGATTATGTCTATGGAAAGCATTTTCCTTCAAACCAACCCATAAATTTCTTTTAGTGCAGCTTCTGTTTGCAATGTAAGTTCAAGTTAAGTTGATTACTTGATTTTTTTTCTTCAAAATCCAAACTTATTGTGATCACAACCTAAAAGGTGAGAGTAACTTATTCATGGATCAACCCTTTTTTCCGATTTCCCAATTGATCACTCCCAACACGCTTTTTTAGGCTGTTAACTTTTCAGGCTTAGTGATCACTGTACAAAATAACCTGAGAGAAGTAACCCATTCATTGGCAAACCACCCTCCTTTTTCAATTCATCACCCCCAACACGACATTCTATCAGAAGAAGCTGATAACGTGACGGTTTCTATTGAGTGACTAAACAGAAATGTCTTTCTGAAGTTTTCATACATTTTTGAGGTTGGATGCAAAGAGTCCGCTGGCCGTTCGAACTGCAGGAGCCATTTGGCGAAGAGGCAAAAGGAGAGCTAGGGAAGGGGTAGCTCAACCTGGGCACAAGCCAGGGCTTGATGAACCCCGGATGTTCTACCTGCGTGTGGGAGTTTGATTGTTGAAAGACCCCAAACACCCAATCACCTCAGGGAACGTCGCTGATGATATTCATAGACGCATCCTAAAGTGATGTACGTAAGAGAAAGAAAATATTTAATAGAAAATAAAATAATGAAATTATTTTCCTTGTTTCTGTGTCCAAGAAAATAATCTTTACTTTAACTGAGCTCATATTCAAGTAATCTTTACACTTTTTATATCGATTGTTATGGTTGCTACCTAACATCAACCAAAGCAAAAAGTTTCTTCGAGCTTCAAGTGACTCTTGTTGTACTAAAGCAACTAAATGTCTGAAATTTTACACATTTATTTTTCGTTATGTTTAGAAATTAACAAATTTTCAAATTCTTTTTAAAAATCCCCTTGAACGACTTTCTTTAGGGGTCCAAATTAAAATATGGGTTCATGCCTAATTGGTCCTTTAATTTGCGTCCGGTAGTTTTCATACATGGTTGTTTAAAATTCAGCCTTTTTACTCCCCAACAAAATGTGATAGAAACAGAAGTAACTTATTCATTTCATTTTTATTTGATTGATCATCCCAGAGACAGTATGCAGTCAAAATAATGTTGGTCACGAGACGTTTTCTATTCAAGTGATTGACCCGAACTATTTTAGTAAGTTTTGTTAACATGATATTTCAAATTTTGAGTTAGGTTGACATCATCATCGTCGTCATCATCAGATTTTAAGCGTTCGTTGCTGGACATAAACATCCAGAAGATTTGTGTTTCCTCTCTACGATTGACATGGCAGAGGTAGTAGTTTTAGAACTTGGCTTGTTCATCCGGTTCTCTGACATTCTTGCAATGTAGCTACCCAATTGTCATTTGAGTTTTCAAATAGCATCTATATCTCGGACTCCTTTTGTTTTCTAACATACTGTGCTGTCTTGTGATCCCTCCATGTAATTTCATGCACCTTGCACGATACTCAGTTAGAGGGTCAATCCTTTGATTGGATCCCATGTTTCAGCTCCATGGGTGACTATCGGGAAAATGGGTTGGTTTAACTAAATTAATGATCCCCCAGTTGGTTTTAGAGATGTCTTCATTATTTCTTTCTTATTCAATTCAATACATTGACTATTTCTGAAACAAGTGATTATCGATTTATCATCCCAAATCATTAAATGCTGCTTAGTTATACAGCGTAATCGGTGATGATTTTGATCCAAACCACAGCTGTCTGATAATCGATTTTCTTATCGCAAATAATCAATCAGAGAAAAATCAGGAATCGAGAAAAATTGCAATTGCATGGAAAAACAAAACATGTGGGGAAATCGATTTTGTAGGATTCTCTTTCATTGATTGATGTTAATGCATAAAATTGAACTTTTCTAACGTTAATGCCTGATAATACTTTTGGTATTTTGAAACATTAAAATATCTTTGATGGTGGGAAAGCCTAGCTAAAAATGTCAAACAAATTGTTCATTTTGTGATAAATAGATAAAATTTGGAACATTTACAGCCAGTGGCATCCTCCTAAAATCTTGATTTTAAGACATTATGATTTTTCAATATGTCACCGATGGCCATCGTTTGTTTCTGTTGAGTAAAATAAAACCAAGATTCATCCTGTTTATAGTATTTCCATATATAAATACATCGACTGCAACCAATCGCAGGGGATTTCATCTTAGTTTCACTTTTCATCTTATGCAATAATTTTTGATGATAAAGAATTACCTATGTTATTATTGTTGATTATAATGATGGTGGTGTTTGTGTTGGTGATGATGATTGCGATGATTGCGATTATATATATGTTGGTGATAATAGTAGTGGTTATGGCAATGATATTGATGATACTGATGGTGATGGTTGTGTTACTATTGATGATAGTGATGTTCAGTGATATATTCGTTCTTACCTCATAAAAAAACCCCAGAAATCCCCAACAAATTTAGGGGAGTAAACACTTCAATGTTTGTCACATCATGTTAAACCAAACTGAGGTTCAAATCATTTCCTTACTGTGATTTGAAATCTCGTCCAGGTTATATGCAGGCGACTCTCTTACAGTCCAAGCTTAGTAGTCTTACAAATATACGAGGGCTTATTCAATTCTAATAAACAAATATATCTATAAAAGTACATTTCTATAATTATTCATTCTCTAATGCTGAAGTTGCAGTAGCTGCATCTCAAGTTGGAATAGAAGTTTCCATTAGTCATTAAAACTATAACATTGACCATTTTAACAAACCATAAGTATAAAAAGGAATAACACAAAAACCGTTTTCTTTTAAAAGTAGCAGATTAGAAATATTTTTGCCTTTGTATTTGAGATCTGCAATAACGACGGCACTGGTTGGTTCTCATGTAATAATGTGTTGTTGCTAACAAAGGTGTTCAAGCATTTGAAGGTTTACGTCTTTAATCTTTATCACCCATCTCACAGTGAACTGAAATTTGGCATCTATTGCTCGTATTAGCTTTGATGAACGTCCAACGAAACACCTACAGCGACATTCATAAGTGTTTTTCCTTTGCCAACAAACACGCAGCCTTTAATAAAGAGGCGAAAAAGTGTAAACTTTGAAGTTGAATTTGTTGCAATTGCATGAGAAAGTTTGTTACTGTTCTCGATAAATACCCGAAGAAAGAAGGGTAGCAGAGTACGAACACAAACCTCCTCATACACGCGGAAACACGCATATTGCTTAACTTCTTTTTCATCTTATTATTTGAAAGGCTACTCAGTTTGTTCCTCTATTTCAAAGTTGGAAAAATATTCCCAACTTTGAGGAGCCAAGAGTCATTAATTCAGGAACGGCTGTCATGAAAAGAGATGTTGAAAATTATCAAAGACTGGATACGTATTAAATAGTTGGAAATCAAAGAAGATATTTTTTGTACAAGAACAGCAAATTCAGGCAGTAATCATTAACATCATCATCATCATCTTCGTCATCATCAGTAGCAGCCAATTAAAATTCTTGTTTGACGTAGGCGTCCACCGTGTTGTCAGTTTTTTCTTGGTTTTGTAATGTTTTGTAATCTTTCCATGTAATGTTTACTGTGATTTTTCCTGTGCACGTTATTCAGTTTTATGTCTGAGAGCCAATTCTTTGGTTCAGTTCCATGTTTCAGCTCAGTTAGCAACTATTGGTAGAATAGAGTGGTTAAAGAGACTTTCTTTATTAAGATCAATCGTAACTTTTTTCCCAAGATTGTACACGCCCTGCAAAAAGTTTTTCGAACCTAGGATGATTATTTGCTTGATTTTGTCGTCTTTTGATGATTCTATGAAGATTCAAGTCATCACACATTGTTTTCTTTAGAATGTCTCCGATGTAATTGGTGTCTTAAAAAGAATTTTTTCTGAAAGAATATCGTAAATATTCGTTCCATAGTCAATCACGGGAATAGTTCAGCTTTTGATTTTAGCCAAGAGATCATTAAACCAATCTCAGTTTATAAGACCGTTACTATTCTTTAGAGAATCTAAAAAAAACAATTTATGGTTTATAGAATACGTCATTTCCGGCAAATGAAAAATATTTGGGTAAAATATCACTTTTCCATTTCGCATTGTTCTGTCATCAGATCCAAGATTTTGAGCAGTACTGCCAGATTTGAGAAGAAGCAGGGTTATAACCGAAAAAAGATACTTTTACAAATAAATATGTGGGGAAAGAAACAAATTTTAAACAAAAAAAAATTAAACACAAGAAAGAAATAAGTGATCTGGCATTTTTCACTGACATTTGAGGCGTTGCCTTGTAGTCAATGAATTGACAACGGAGTGAAGTGAAAAAAGAAAAACAATCAAAGAAAATGAACCAATAAGTTACAATTATAAAGAATAAGACCGAAAGTGTTTCGCTTCTATGAGATGAAAAACAAAATGATTTTTTTTGGATTGATTTCTGATAACTTCTTACTATTTTTGTCTTATGTTTACTAAATTTATCCGTGTAGATATATAGAAGCAATCGAATTGTGCTTTCACAGAGGGAGCCATTTCTCTCTCCCCGGAGCTGTTAGAGTATAACCGTTGCGTGAAAATTTCCTTATGTGTGTATAAAAAATGCACAAGTACACATACCTATATATATTGGTACATCCATATGTGCCATTATGACGATAGGAATCACACACATAGAAAAAGAAATTATCCGTGGCAGTTGAACTTTTCAATGTAATCGAAAGAGTCGGGACAATTTTAAGTATTTCCCTAATGCAAAAGCTCAAGTCAATCCCAACAGTGAACAGACACCATTCAAACGTGCACTTGCAGTGTTTTTATAATTGACTGAGACGTTTTGTTGATCCTGTGTCCCAAACCCTTCGACTTTGACACCGAACCCCATATCTGATTGAGATATCCACAGGACAACTGCATGTGTGCGTTCGCCTGCTTAACGCTGTAAGCAGTCGTCTGAGCATTTAAAACCACGTGGCACATGTGTGTTTGCTTTGAATTTAATCCATTGAACAGATTCAATAAAGGCCCTGGAAAACCTGGAGAATATTTGAATACATTTTTCTGTTTTTTCTTTTTTAATTTCTTTTATTATTAGACAAAGCATTGTAAATCATCACCTTCTTTAAAAAAATTCTTGGCTAATTCTTACATCCATCTTAATTTTATTAGTTGCTTTTTATTACAACTGTTTGCATTAAAAAAGCTGTTGAAACTATCAACACAAGTGTGATTTCCCAAAAAAGAAATTATCGTCGTCTTTGCCGCCAGTCGTTTGTTGAGATTTCGGGCCTCTTTATTCAACGACTCCTTGCTTTTTCAATTCAGTCAATTCTGCGAAAGCACAACAATCTTTTCTTTTTTGAGTCAGACTTGGATTTTTCAATCAAAAGTGTTTTTGTTTGTATTTTACCGAAGAAATCGCAACCAATTTTTAATTTATCCACAAAACTTCTCTTTAGAATTGTCTTCAATCCAAGAATGTTGTAATACCAATGGACGTCCGTAAGGGGTATATTGTCAACCCCTGGAAATATACAATAACTCATTCACTCTACTCATTTACAATAATCAAGAAGTGTAAATAATGTACTCGAGAAGAGATTTCCGGAAAATTATTGTTCCAGTTTTTGTAAATTATATGTGTTACCATGCAAACATTAGATTTAAAATTCGAAATTTTGTTTTTATATAACTTTTGATTTCTTTGAGATATTAAAAAAAAAAAATAAGTTTCCCGATTCCAAGCCTGCACTCTTCGGGAAAAATGCAATTATTGGGGTCCTTTAACCCATGGACAATTTTTACCGAATCACTTTAACAATTGCACGGTCGGAAATAAGGAGTAAGTGACCACCAGAGGTTTTCCCTGGAAAAGTGCCAGCCGATGTCCATGGTGACGCACATCATTACTGATCTGAACCTACTCTACCTAAAAACATTTGTCTTTTATGTTTTTTTCATCAGAAAAGAAGTCTTGGAAGCAGTACCAACATTCAACAACGTGTATTAGCGGAAGCAGTACCGACATTCAACAATGTGTATTAGCGGAAGCAATAATCATCAAACATAGGAATATCGCAAGAGATTCAATAAGTCCCGTGAAAGATCTATGTGTACAGTCATATACGATCTGATAACCTGACCTGCACTAATAAGAACCAAATATGAAGTCGGATATATGTCCATGAGACGTCAGATATAATAAAATATACAATATGATACCAACATATCCATCTGGATGAAAAAAAAGTTCTTTTCTATATTCTCTGACAACTACGAAACGACAGACATCCAAAAAGGTTTGAGGGTACAGTTGCCATAAGGGAATGCAAACAATCAAAATAAGGATTCAAGCCAGAAAGGACCATTGTATAATTATGATTCTTGATTTAAAGATTCAGGCGGAAAATTTCAATGTTGATTAAACATTTCACGGGTTGTTAGTACACAGTTCATTAGCTCCATTTGTTGTAGATAAAAGAATCATGAGGGCTTCTCATAACTGAAAAATGGTCTCTTCTTTTTTCCAGTTTTCGCTGAAAAATCAATGTATCAAATCTCTTAGGATAGTATCTAGCGATTTGATACCATTTAGAAATACACTAACTAAGGTAATGGCACTTTAGTTCTGTTCAAGTCATCCCCTTTGACAGTTCACTCTATTATCCCAGCATTTTCAAAACAGTCTGCAAAATCCCCTTTGGGGGTTTATCCTCATCTGCCTCGTCACGTTCTCCTTAACCCTGTTTACAGCCTGAGATTCGTGTAGCAATAGGGGCGGGGAATGGGTGATTTGATTCATCCTTTCTGTTGAATTTGAGTTTTTTTTAACTTCATCTTAATTTCAGTTCGTTCTAATACAGCTTTCAATTCGGGCCATTGTTTCTATGGCAACAATTATAATAAGCATTGATGATTGATGCAATCTTTTGTCTGAAAAAAAGAAAAAAAAACTGCTCGACGGATGACTTACTCTCTAATTGAGGATACAACAGCCATACAATAAGCAAGTTCATTCAATGGCGTTTCACTACCGACTGAGTCACCCCACCAGGAGAATCTGTTCAAGCATTGGTTCAGGTTATCTTTGACTGACTGCCAAGTAAAATCCAGGCCATGTATGCGGTTTTCAAGAAATGAAATTGATATTTTCCAAACAGATTTCGTTCGTTTACGTTGGTCTAATTGGAACATGTAATTGGACAATTCATCAGACTGATTTGTGAATATGTGAGAATCTTTGACAATCAGACCTTGAACTATCTACAGGAGAGAAGGTATTACAGCTGGTCTGTCTCGTGATTTAAATAGTGACTCATCGCTCGCTAATAACAGATGTCAGCGTCATAGCTCGATAAAAACCAGGATTACAAATGCTGATTCCAGAGATGAACATGTTCTCATTATTTAGAAGATTGGCATAATACCAGACTTCATATCTTCATTCACCACCATTTAATCTTATTTGAATAGTGACTTACCAACTCAACTGAACACTGGAAAAAAAGCAAAAAGACACACCTGTCGGAAGGTAGTTATAAATTCAATGAGCATGAGAATAGTAGTTAAACAACAGGTATTTTTTGTTTGTCCCACCTCATTAAATAATTATAGCTATCACCATATTTTGTTTATTTGCTAAATAAAGGTAAAACCCGTTTAGAACATTTTAGCAACTCAGCTTGGAGCAAAGTTTTTTTTAATGTACTGGGCATTATTTTGTCTGACACATATATTGCAAACAAAAATTACGGTGCGTTGTAATGGCTATAATTATTTCGTATAGTGAGGACTAACCAAGAAAAACCCAGACAACCTGTGGAGTTATACCAATAACACGTTTTAAAATTTCAACCAAAGTTCCAATGGAGTCTTTATTGCTCTGAAATACTGAAAAACAAAACAAAACAAAAAACAAAAAAACAAAAAAAAAAACAAAACAATCGAACAAAAGTAATTAAATGTAAATGGTAATTATTTTAAATTTTTATGACTACTTCATCCTAATTTATTAGTTGCTTTTTGTCAAAGCTATTTATCAAGATGAAGTAAAAACTAATCATAAAAAACTAAATAATTATGATTTATAATACTTCATCTAATGGAAATTCAAAAAACAAAGAAAACAAAAAACAAACGAAAAACGTTCTTCGTTCGTTTATTAGATTTCTTATCTCGGCTCTGTTTCTCTTTTTTCTCTTTTTTCTCTTTTTTTTAGTGAGAACCAAAAGGCAACTAAAGAGTAAGTGTAAGAGAATATAATACCACATTATTCTTTTTGTCTTCAGGGTACAGACAGAGAGAGATAATTGAATGTATCTTTTTTTACGTTCTTAATTTGTACACGATACTAATTTTTTTCAATGGCTCAGACATCTTGAATGGTTTTGGTTCAGTTCTGACCAGATAATTAAGAGCTATTTGTAGACTTGCGCACTTCAGGCCAATATTTTAAGGGCTACAAGAGCAAAGACCGAGACAAAATGTAACGGAATAAACAATCCTGATATCTTTGTTTACTTGTCGGCCCCTTCCAATAATATTTTTACGCATCTTAGAAACTGTTAATCAAAACTATCTATGTGGAGTTCTATCACTTTTCAAGTTGGTTTGGCTGATTTGCTATGTATCTATCACGCATATACGTTGCATCAATGGCATTACAATACTGAAAATTTAAAATATAGCCCTTTCTTACGTTAATAACAAACCTTTTTTTTCAAATCCTTGGTAGTTTTTAGTTGAGTACAATTCGAAATGTGAGTTCATGCCGAACTGGTCAATTAGTTTGTGTCCGGAAATGTCTATGATTTTTTTCTTTTTTGAAAATTCATTTTTTTTTTTTTTGTGATAACTGTCAAGTAAAGGGTAGTTTTGGGGGCTGAATATAAGGTGACCCTGATATCAGCATCATTTATTAGGCGTAATATATTCTTTTAAAAGTGATTTTGTAGATTTTGGCAAAAGTTTTCAAGATGAAATGTCCATATAAATGAAATATATCAGTATTAGTTTGAGTTAATGTTTTCAGTTTTGAAGTTGCACTTTATAATACTGCAACACTTACATTCAAAGAGGGGAAATGTTGCTGTGTAGTGATCAGAGATGATCATCATCAAGCATGCTATCACTGTAAATCTTTGCTGATGTGAACATCATAATACTCTCTCCAGTAGCTCGAATAAATTTATCCAATGAAATGTTTCTAGTCCTCAAACTCCATAAACTTTAGGTGGCCGATATCATGGAACTGACGGGCCGAAATTACAACCCCTTTTTCTATGTTAACTAAAAGTCAAATGAAACATAATTTTTCTAAATGTTTATGATTTGATATGCTCCAAATATGACTGCTATGATTTCCTTGGAATATCAACATGACGCACTATAAATGTCTCCTTAGAGTTAACAATATTACTGATAAAAATATTTGACTCTTCCACTGGAACGAATACATCTATATTCTGAGAAAATCACAGTACGTTCATATGAGAATCTTTTAATAGGGATACTTAATTCTAAATAATCACTGAGATCCGTCTTCCAAGGAGAAATGCTCCATTGCACTAGAACAAGTTGCGTTGGACATTTGGCTGTTCAGAACTAGTAACTCATGTGTTCTGTGGTTATTTCACACGTAAGATGCCCTGACGAAAAATAAGATTGTAACACCCTAGATATAAATTTTAATTCATTAAAGATTTAACTCTCAGGTATCAAAACTGGGCTACATAAATGATCGAATGACCTGATCAATACGTGCATAAGTTCCAGAAATAAGGGTCTATCAACAGTACACAGACCTTTTACATTGTACATCTTTTAACACTGTCAATAAAATAACAGAGGATATAATGTTTGATTATGAGTCTGTTGATACACTTCATATTTTGAAACCTGTACACTTGTTGATCTATATGAGATCATTTATCTCTAATCTTGAGAAATCCATACATATTCAATGTGTTGTGCGGGTTGAAAAAAAGGGTCTATCCATTTGAATGGTTTTGCTTCTTAGGTTTGATCTGATGATTAAAAGCTATTTATAGACTAGCGCACTCCGAGCCAAATTTTTAAGGGCTACAATGATGAAGATCAAATTAAAATTTAACGAAATAAAGACTCCTAATACCTTCCTCCACTCGCCAATCACATCCGATCATTTTTTACGCTCTTTAGAAACCGTCAATCAAAACTATCGGTATCAAGTCTCTTCAGTTTTTAAGTCAGTCTATCTATCTAGCTATGTACTTATAGCACGTACAGGTTGCACCAATGGTACTGGAGTACTGAAAATACAAAGTGAGTAAATAAGGAAGTTTGTCTTGTGTAGCATTGTTGTTTTGTAACGTAAAACACGTTTGAAATATCAATTGCAAATGTATACATTATATGTACTAATGCGTACATATGCCTGCATGTGTTCCGATGTCTGGGTTCTGCTGGTAGTATGTGTGCTTCTTAGTGTCCATATGTGTGCAAATTTTTGTACTTGTGTATAAGTAACCGCTACTGCGGGAGTGTATTCTTGTTTGCACCGTTATGTGTTTCGATCTTCATGTGCGTATATATAACGATTTCATGGTTTAGTGCATTTGAATCCTCAATTCAGGGCTATATGATCCTTGAATCCTGTCTTGTCCTTGAAGTCTGTTGTGTTTCGAACTGGTCGCTGCGAGAACAGAACACAACAGAAACAACGGGTAACATAGTGTCAGGAAATTATTGAGTTGGGAACAGTGAAAAGCCTGAACACGTCCAGAAAAGAACATTGCACATCTTTTTATAAGTTGTTTCCTACTGCGCCATTTCTCTGCCAGAGAAGCGGGAAGTGCATATTTTTTTATGATTGGTATCTGCTGCTCAGATGTAGCTGTCAAGATAATCTCATCTTGCATGCACGTACTCTTGTGGGAAAATTCAATTGAAGAAGTCTTTTTTCGTAGACACTCATCTAAATAATCATGACTTTCTAGCTTCGAGTTAATAGTATTGAGAGACCTCTTAATTCTATCAATTATTTGAACATCTTTTTCTCTACAGTTCAAGTCTCTCTCCTTTTCTCTTCATCCCAATTCATAAGGGATCATTCAGCAACAACCAAATCATTTTTAGCTACCGGCCCTAAAAAAAAAATTCTTCACATTTTTAGTTTATTCAAGCCAGCCGATGTAATTTTCAATTTTGATTGTTCAGCTATCATGTGACAAAATGTTCATCCTATGTTTATTTGCTTGATTTAATTGTGCACCACACCCCAAAATACGAATTGGAATAATCAGACTAAAACCTCTTGTGTGTTTTAATTGGAAGCATCTAAAACCTTTGATTATGCACTGAAAAAAAGTCCCTGCAAATTACAATAAAATATGTCTTTTTGTCCACAACCCTATACACGTTCTATCTGACCAAGTTACATTGATATATACACTAACATCCATACATCAAGACACACAAATAATCAAGTATATACTAATAACTGCTTTGATGACCAGCTTGCGATTCTAGTCGAGCCAAGTGACAAACGAGCCTCTCATGTTCTATCATCTACTTTTACATTTGTTCTGCTGGATTGTGCACCTCCTGTCTAAATGTACTTTGATATTCTGTTATTTAGTAAGTCTAGAATCTAATCTTCCAAGTGAAGAGTCTTCTGCATGCCTAAAAATTCATAATACGAAACAATGACATGAGCAGATATTCAATTATGGAAGGCATGAAAGCTAAACCGTGTTTGTACTCATTGGTCATTCAAGCCTAAAAATAGTTGTAAACGATTCTAAAACGTCTCGATTAGGCTCAATGCGATATTTTGCTAAAGGTGTCTCCAACTGAAAAACGTGAACCCAAAAAGTCGACATAGGCTTCTTCATTTTTTTTAGTGGGTTTGGCTGGCTTGTTGGCTGTGCATCTCTTGAGTACTGACCGCACAAATAGAGCAAAAAGACTTGAACCTTTTCAATTCAAAAGTTAATTTTTAGTTTCTCTCCTTTTTGCAGTCTGAGTCATGATCCCATTCTCAGAGCATCTCCTCTACCCCAACCCTGTTCAGTATTAAATTCAATTTTCAAAGTATGACTGACGAAAAGGAAAGTGTTATAGCCCGACGGAAACTTTGCTTATTATGATTTAGATTTGATGTTGGACAGATCATATTTATACATCTACAGCATGTAGTTACTTGTTCACTCTATCCATTTATCAATCATAGCATCCGTCAGAAAACTAGACACAAATGAAGTATGACAGCCGCTGACGAAGTCCTGGATTCCTTAGTATGCGTAAGCCGAAAGTTTTAACACTGCACGAGACTCGGACTTTATTCTTACAAGTCCTTATGACCACCACCTTGGCACTGTAAAATAATCAAAGGATAAATGGCTACGGTTCTGTCTCTACTGACAAAAGAACATACATTCCTGGACCAATGGCTGAGCAAAGCGTACTGAAAACCTGGAATGCTCAGTCACCTAAATACCCCACTTTGTCATTGCTGGTGTATCACTTTGGAAAGCAGAGAGCGAGACATCTAGCATTGACCACATTTGCTAACTGAAGGTTATAGTCAAGAGGAAAGCTAAGAGTGATACGTCTGACATCAGTTTAGCAGTAGGAACAGATGGAAGGACGTCAAATTGGGTGTCAAACTGCCTTGGAAGGACCTCAATCCCTGGTTGGGAACCATAGTTGTCATTCTACAAGATTAGTCGCTTCCCCATGTCTACCAAGTTCAAAGAGTACATTCGGTCCTGCTCAGAAAGAAACCAGGGGTCAGAGACATCATAGAATTTATTAGAAAACTCAAATGGCAATGGGCTGGTCATGTTTTGAGAATGAAAGACAATCGATGGACATCACGACTCACAACATGGATACTCAGAGACCACATAGGAAACAGAGGCCAACAAAATATAAGATGGGGAGATGTACTAGATAAATTTAAAAAATACAGACTCTGTGACTCCAATGATATAGATATGTTGCGGATCCTGGGAAAGGTCTATGTCCAACGACGGACGTTAAAAGACTGATTATGATGATGATGATGATGATTTTGCCCATAGCTGGAAGCAGAAGAGATTGGGACTAGTGTGAAGAGAACATAAACAGCCTCAGCTGGAGTTAGAAATTGTTCGCATTGTTGCCACTACGTCAATTACATCCCCACATCAGAAGTGATACTCTCTCGCCTTAATTGCACAGCTTACAGTGAATGTAATTAGCTGCTGGATGCATAGGGAATTTTTGTCCAAATCAGATAAAGAGTGTCTCACACTCTTCGCCCATTCGAGTCGAACCGGGAATTTTCTTCGTCTGAGGCAAACGTACGAACCATCACACTAACCGCTCAGACTATTTTTCAGTCGCATCATCCTCTTAATTTGTAAGAGTCAAATCACGCATTCGTTAAAGCTATAAGCAGTAATTAAATTCTTGATCTTTAATGAACTGATCGGCAAGCGGCGGCGTCAGACACAAAAGATCTTCATTCAATTATCGACAAGTTCCAGAGTTACTTAACCCCAGAGATCAAAAGAGAATCGGTGGTAATGGTGGCACTTTAATTCGAGTCGCAGAATATCGCATCAATAAATTTGATTATTGAAACTTTAATTTTGAAGCAAATCCATCTGCTGATTACCAGTCTCCAACAGAGGTTCCTAACCTGGGGCTGCGGCAGATCCAAGTGCCACAAGTAGCTCACAAGAGTGTCACGTAAAGGCGCGTATACCGATTCCACCATCAACATTCCGTTTCCTTATAATGCTGTTAAGAAATATGTATGAATGCTTGCATGTACCCATAAAAAATGGCAGTGATTTTTATACATAGATTGGCACTAAAGAGTTAAGAACTATTTTATGAGCAAATCAACTTTTAACAACTCAAGTATTCTATTTTCTAAAGATCTCAACTCAACGCCAACTGAATTAATATGTGACCAGGTAGGAAAGTTTGAGAATTTCTATGATGTGATCTTCACTGTTATGTCATTACACCCTATTTTACTTTTACAATCCTATAATTGTTTTCAGAAGCTAAGTTATTTTTATTTCCCATGGAGCGATCCAGTACGAATTTTAAGTTATATCTGGAATCGAACAGGACATCTGTACAACCAATCATACCATTAAATACACTTAATTGTGAATAGGCCTTTTATTAGAATAGATACGATAATGGATATTGTGGTAAAACAAACGATTGAAATACGTTTTTTTTTTCCTGCATTGCATTTTTCCTTTATGATTGACCATCTCATGTTCTACAAGCCTATAGACAGCAAATTCAGATTATCAAAAAGTATTTCACGGAAGGTTCGAAGGCGCAAAATCAAATCATGCTGAACGACCATAACTGCCAAGGGTGTTTTTTCCTACGTATATGCATTTTTTCTGTGTTTGTGTTCACCAGCGCTCCTGACCACACTTTTCCCCTCGACTTACGTGAAAATTGGCATCAGTTCTCCATGAAACCACCCTAAAAAATGATTTCTCAATTCTGGGGGAAACAAAATTTCTTTTTCTTTTTAAAAACCTTCTTGAGCTTTATTTTGATACGTTCATCAATAACATCTGATTTCTCTGTGTTTCTAGATGTTTTTATGACTCTATTTTAGATGTTTTTATGACTCTATTTCAGATGTTTTTATGACTCTATTTTAGATGTTTTTATGACTCTATTTCAGATGTTTTTATGACTCTATTTTAGATGTTTTTATGACTCTATTTTAGATGTTTTTATGACTCTATTTCAGATGTTTTTATGACTCTATTTCAGATGTTTTTATGACTCTATTTCAGATGTTTTTATGAATTTATTTTAGATGTTTTTATGACTCTATTTCAGATGTTTTTATGAATTTATTTTAGATGTTTTTATGACTCTATTTTAGATGTTTTTATGACTCTATTTTAGATGTTTTTATGACTCTATTTCAGATGTTTTTATGACTCTATTTTAGATGTTTTTATGACTCTATTTTAGATGTTTTTATGACTCTATTTTAGATGTTTTTATGACTCTATTTTAGATGTTTCCCAGTGGTAAATGAAAGCAGGTGATGTCATAGATATAATTAACTTCCAGCATATTTATATTTTGATGGCATTTTTTATGATTTCAAATTTTGATGCTGCAGTCGTCCAATTATTGACTGTGATGGTAAGTTCATAAACTTCTTCCTTGCATCCATAAGGGTTCAATTTTTGCTGTAATGATGCAAGAGGACTTGATCGTCAATCACGTTTTTTTTCCAAATTTTCAACAGATCATCCCCAACGAGGTATTTGTAAAAAAGACCCTGGGTGTATGACAGTTTCTATTGGATGATTAACCATACCCGTATCTATATCAATTCTCACAGATAGAATGGACGTGACATGTTTACGGTTCTCTACAGAGTTTCTTTCTCATCTAATCTGAGCAACGACATTCTCGCAAGATCTTCTTTGCATTATAAATGTACACATGCAATCTTGGTGGAGATAAGCACACCTGTCAGGGATAAATGATGCCTCGTTTCAGAGAGCAGTAAACATGTTTTTTTCTTTCATTTCAAAGGGACAAAAATATCTGCAAAAAATATCAGCCACGATCGAATAGATGGATATTGCTTCATAAGAAGACGTGACAAAACACCTGATGAACAAGCAATGGATAGATATTCACATATACAGATCTCAAACGTACGCTCAGATTCACACATTCACAACCCCAAAATATATATATATATATATATATATATATATAGAGAGAGAGAGAGAGAGAGAGAGAAAGAGAGAGAGAGAGAGAGAGAGAGAGAGAAAGAGAGAAAGAAAGAAATTGTCGATTTCTGTAAAAGCGGATAGTCTTAATTGTATTAGATAAATACATTTTTCATCCTATCTCTATCTCTTTTCATCCCTCATCTTCTCTCATACATCGTTATTTCTGAATTGTTCTGAAGTTGATTGTTTAAATTGTTTTAAAAATAATTAGTTGACATCAAGGCAAGGTATGAACACAAACTAGAAAAAATGAACAAAAATAAAAGTTTTTCAGTTATATTCAAGATTGTGTGTTTAAATCTAAGATTGCTGCCACTCTACATATATATATATATATATATATATATATATATATATATATATATATATATATGTATGTATGTATGTTTGTGTGTGTGTGTGTATGTATGTGAGTATATGATGTTTCTGTGTGCACTTCACAGTATATATATATATATATATATATATATATATATATATATATAATCTTATCAGCTCATAGTACGATACCTTCTCAAGTTTTCCAGACAGAAATTCACCTCACGAATCAATATTATGATAGAGAAACGAATTTTCATTATTGATAATTTTATTTCAAGCAAGTGTGTTTTTACACACATCAAATCATATGTATTTAATCTGCATATTATACCACAAAGATAGTATGGATAGGTGACTGGGTCTCTTCACCCATGTTGGCCTGGTTTTATGAAAATACTTCTTGAAATAATAGGATGATATGGTATTTGTTTATCACAATTTGTTATCCAGAGTTTTCTAACGAGGATTCAAGATTGAAATAAAAATCGTTTTTTTTTTTCTAAAATTCTTATATCAAAAAAGTGAGAATGATTCATACGGCAGAAAGGTGTAATATGTCTCTTGTTCTCGGGAAATGTATTTCATTTACCCAAAACCTAATTCTAAAAATTACTTTTTCTTTCAATTCGTTGAAAGATAGTATATTTTACGGATAGAGATTGGATTGTGCTGTATTCTTGAAGAAGTCGGTAAAATTGTTTTCAAAACAAAACTTTAATTTTCTCCATATTCACCTAATATAATATAAAATTCACCCTCATATATGTATTTGATATATGGATCTCATATCTGTGATAAAAGATTTAATGAAAAAGGAGGCCATTATTCGTGATATTACAGAATTTGAGACCACTAAAGCGAAACAATTTCATAGAGATGACATACAATCATAAGATGATCGTTGGAAAAAATATTGCTTTAAATGGGTCATATTTTATTGTTATCCGTTGTTTCCATCGTCTTCCATTTTACTGTTCGAAAAACATTTCATATGCATCGACCTATCATGATATATTGGGTTGGTTTATATTGGATTCTTTTTTATTTCATCGCTTACATCTCATAAACAAAAGAAAACGATTTGCCGTCGATATTTGCTTACTAAAACAAAAACAAACACTGAACTACATCAACATTTTGCATAGACTAGAGTTTTGCATTATTTAATGCATTCATGACTAGAGATTCAATAAGAGACTCAATCCTATTTCTTTTAGGTAGACTTACGCCTCTGTTATGAATCCTAATGAAACAGGCCCTGGTTAGTTCTTCAGTAGAAACTGTCATATCATCAACGTCTTTTGATAAGCATGCAGGATTCGGGTGATCAATAAACACATCCGAAAAGGAGGGAGTCATTGGATGAAATATATTGTTCGCGTTTTGCTGAGTAGTGATCAATAAAAAAAAGTTTCATTATTTAAAAAGCAAGCAAAAATGCTGCTGGACAAACAGAGGGATCAATTTGGCATAAATCTACATTACAAATTAAACCCCCACTAAAAAATCTTTATTGTGGTTTTGGTGGGGTTTTAAAAAAATGTTTTTTCTCGATGTTTCAAGGAATAATCATTGAAAATGTCAGCATGCTAGCTCCATTGGTGCAGCCTGTATGTAGGTGATGTATCCAACTAGGTGAACTAATTGAAAACAGAAGAAACTTTTTTGACAATTTTGGTTTGTGTTTTAGTTGACGGTTTCTGAAAAGGTGAAAATTCATTTTTTGTAATGGACGGATATTTCCATAACTTTGACAGCCTGATAACAAGACATTGATATGTACTTAGACGCAAATTCGAAGTGGAAAGAGAAAAACGACATCTATATCCTTTATTATTGGAACTACCAAAATAAGTATTTTAACACAGTCATAATGTTTCCATCATATTGTTGGAATCAAACACTAGAAAGTACCATAAACCAATGGAGGAGTCAGTGCAAGCAGTGAAAGTAACCAAGACAAATAAAATGATTCATAAATAAAATAGTTTCTAAGCGATTCCTGCACATCTGATAAACACTGCAAAGATACTGATCCAGATATTATTCAATTTGTTTCATCATGGCGTTGCCAGTGGCGTAACAGGTGATGGCGTTAACAATGGAATCGACTGTACGATTTCAAACTCAGGCCAAGGTTGTCAGTGTTCCGGTCACACCCCCTCCTCCACTATAGGTGAAATATCAGGGCAGTTTCAGCTTTCCATCTTTGAAAGATATCGAGTCTAGGAAAGAGACAGCCCTGAATTCGAATGCAACTGTTTAGAAAAATTGTGACAATGGATGAGCTAAATTGGCCACCATCTTCCCAAGAAACTAATCGTCATTGGAAAAGTTGTGGACAATATTCAGCAGTGGACATGACACGTCTGATTTATGTCATAATGCATCCTTCCAATAGTCACCTATGGAGCTGAAACACAGAACCTGATAAAAGGATTGAGCTGAGAACCATGTAAAAGTACACAAGAGAGAATCATGCTCAACATCAGATGGAGAGATCACAAGACAGCGCCGTAGATTGGAGAAGAATCGAGTTAGAGATATCATAGAAACCATTATAAACCTCAAATGGCAATGGGCTAGTCATGTTACAAGATTGTCAAACAACAGCTGGACATCATGACTCACGGCGCTAATTTTATGAGATTATATACAAACCTGTGGCGGACAGAAAATAAGTTAGTGTGACGCACTAGACAAGTTCAGAAAGTACTGGCTCCGTGACGCCAAAGATAGGGAGATCTGGATGCTGAAGAACTGTTGCTGATAATTCATTTCATCTTAGAAATGCCAGTGGCGTGACGGTTGATAGCGTAGACAATGGAATCGACGGTTCAAACTCTGGCAGAGGCTGCTAACGCTCACTTCACATTTTCCAGAAGGCATTAATCAACCCAACCCGTCCCCTGCTATGGGTAAAGGAGCATGACTATTTTGCTTCTCCATCTTTGTATAACATTCGAGAAGAAAGACAACCCAGAGTGGCAATGAGTGACCTCAATTAACCATCACTGTCCCAATAAACCAATCGTCCCAATAAACCAAGGAGTAGAGAACAAAGAGGGTCAGTAATGGACGAGAAATGTCTGATTCCAATAAACTTAATCTCAATTGCTTTTCATTGCAACCACTTAGACAGTTACTCTACTCTCATTAATAAATAGCATGAAGCAGATATAAACACTAGGCCCCCGGTGAAACTAAGACTCATATCCCTTTTACCTGAAGGAACCTGTCTATGTATGGCTACTCAACTGATGGGGCTCCCTTGTTCACTGTAGGCAGATGGGTAAATATAAACCCGAGACTTTCTTCTTCAATTTTTGCCTGGTTGTCGGATGTCATACTAATCAGTATTTTCACTTACATTACCTTATTGGAATATAAATATTTACGAATTATATTTACCCATGGAAAATTAATTCTTTTTGTGTTAGGCAATTGTCAGCAGGTTATCTGTTAAACCTTATTAAATTCATCCTGAGCGCCCTATTAATGTAACCTTGTAGCAAACTAGATCAAAATTGGTATATATATCTCCATGTATGGTGTAGAAATACAAAGATCATGGCTTCCACGAACAAGGATATTAGGAGGGTTTTTCTCATCTTTCAGGCCCTCAGGTGCCTGCAGGCCCTATACATTAATAATCCTAAGGCCTGCACGATTAAATTTTTGATTAAGTGCGGTGTGGGAGTGACGGGCCCCGGGAAATGCAAGGGTAATTAACATATAAATAAGACGAACTGTAAATATATCTTTTGATAATTCAGAATTCAGTTTCGGGTTTTTCCGTTATCTACGATGTTAAATAATTCCAGTGTTTTTTCGTTGAGGCTATGAATATGCAAATAAATTCATTGAAATCTCATATTCATTATTCATCAGTTTTATCGGCTTTAGGTAAAAAGTATTTCGTATTAAACAAGTTTCATTAAATACAGACTTAGAAAAGAAAATCAAATAACAACGTGCTTTCCACAAATATATTTGTTGTTCGAGGTTCCAGTGGCATAACGGGTGCGATAGGGACATCGTACTCTACGAGCCGATAGCTTAATAATCAGTCTTATCAAATCACGTAATAACAAATAGCCAGCTTGACCAACTAGGAAAGTGTGCTACAGATTCTTCTCTTATTGATCATCTATGTGTGTGTTTCGAGTGCCCTTGGTTATGTTTCAGGGCTACAATCTTGAAATGTTGCAGTACACCACTAGACCCCATCTAAGAGACGCTTCTTTTGTGCTTTGTGCTTTCTTGGGTCTTTATGGTCAAATGCCTAAATCTTGTGCTGGTACTTGTGAGATAGTTTCAAATATAAGATCTCTTATTTAATATGATTCGAAAAAATCGTGCTGACACACGCACAGCATTTATGCAAGGTAATTATATCATTAATATTTATTATTTCACCAGTGAACCAAGTGTTCCTTCTTGCTAAGTAACGTGTAATCAGTTTAAAGATTTTCCAGATGTTACTCCGTGGGGGTTGGAGCGAGCCATCAAACAAACAGGAAAAGGATTGGCATGCAAACCGGATATCATCTTGTTTCAATATATTTTTGATTTTTATATTTGTGGATGCGTTAGAATCTATTGTGACGATTGCCGTCACTGACAGACAATCTGATAAATCGACATACCAAATGATCACACTACATCAAAAACGCACCCCTATCCCTTTTATGGAATGAAGGATCATAATCGTCCGAGTTGACTAAGGAACTTGTATTTCCAATCAGAAGTTGGAATATAGACACGTATTCTGTTAGTTCTCATACGATATTGTTAAATTTTCAATATCTCGACGTTCAAACAAAACGCTGTTAACTCAAAAATAGGTTAGTACCCTTTCTTATTATTCAAGTAACATTTTGACAAATAAATATTGAAGATTAGAAGAGTCACTTTGATTCACTACAATATATATTTCCTAGATTTTACATATATATCTGGAGAAATTAGATGTTTCTAGGTATTTTAAGATTATTTTCTAATTCAATTTTAGATGTAAATTTGTAAATGAAACTGTTTGCACAGCTCTTGATAGATCTTCACACAAGAAAATTTCTAGCGCATTTATGGTCTGATTTCCATTTCAGTCCTGCAAAGTTGCAACTGTCTAAGCATTAAAGAAGTATTTTTTGGAATATATCAGATAACTTTTGCGCTCTCGGTGTATTTTTATTCTCATCCCTCTCCAAGGTGACCTTCTCCTCAAAAAAAAAAAAAAATTAACCATAAGAACTAAAGGGGAACATCAGTTATTGAACTGCAACTAATGTTTCAGTCGAAAAATATCCAAATAAACTCAGTTATAATAAACTAAAAATGCAATTATTTCTGTAGCGGAACGGTGTTAAATTTAAAATCAGCGAAAACTTCATTATAATTCCACAAAAGAGATGAACATTGATTACAAAGGCATGAAAACCTATTGATTTTGTTTCTTCTTTTTTTTTGTAATCAAATTCTTTAATCACAACGCGTACATTTTTCAATATATAACGAATTTGCAAATTTCAAATCTGGGCAGTATCCATGAAGCCGAAATAATACATTTATCATCATGGTTTACTGGATTCTAAGAAAACTACAAAGTGTTTCTCAGAATTTTATATTACAAAAGAGAAGGTGCAGGTGGCTTAACGGGCAATTCAGCGGAGGTGAGTTTGAACTCTGACTGAGACAGTTTGTTCTTGAAGAAACATGGATTCATCCCGATCCCCTTGTTGTGTCATCCCTCTTTATCCCCTGTGACACATTTGACTTTGATGAGCTCCCTCCATTGCACTCAGTTCTTAGCCACAGGCTACACCTTTCCCCATGATAGGTTTATCCTCTCAGCCTCCTTTGTTTATTCTACTCTAGGGGGTCTCCCAGGCTTTCTCTGCCTGATAGTGTCCATCTTAATGTAACTTCTGCGATCCGGTCCTGCTCTATTCTCAGCACATATCCCAGCCATCTTAAACGTCTGCACGTGATTTTTTTGGTGATGTTCCGGCTATCTGTACTACAGTTGAAGGTCAGATATTCTGTTCGATGAAAAGTTCAGCATATTCGTCCGGGGCATCCATTATGAAAATCTCCCACTCCCCTCGTGTCTGTTTTGATCACTCACCAGCTTTCTACCGCCAAACAAACATGACATTGTTTTTATACAAGATATTACTCGTTTTAAGGCTTTATTCCTTTCCCCTCCAGATATAACAGGGCTGAGAGAAGGCACCCTGAAGCTTTCCCAGCGTTGATTTGATGTCTTTGGGGGTTTTGCTGTCCTTACTAATCAGGCTGACCAGGTTGGTGAAATCTTTGAAGGGGTTCCCACTCACAAGAACAGGTGTCGCCAAGATAGTTTATGTACATCACTAATAATTCGTTGTAGTGTTAGTTGTGACCCAGACTACGGTTACAAGGAAGAGAAAGGGAGAAATCAAATAACCCTCTCTCATTCGGGACTTTACAAAAAACTCTGAGAGGATATTGCCCAATTGATGTTACCGTACTCAAAATGTCAAATCATCCTCAGTTATGGGTACAAAGCTGAGTAGACATGGTCCATCAGCTGTGCAAGTTTCGGAGACGGACAACATTGAATATAATCCAGGAAAATCTAATCCTGCATCCAGCATGGCGATAAGTAGATCATGGACAGAATAGAGAACACGTTCCTGAGGTTCGGGTAAAACTCCGAGAGGTTTTTCTCATCTGAAGTAGATTTCAAAGGAGCCATTTATTCACTGGACACAAAAATTTGCCAGAAACATATTTTCACTGATTACATTTCTCAGTTTACTCAAGCCCTCGTATGGAACTGGAGTTTGACAAAGGTCCATTCTAGTCATTAACTTGAACTAAAGTCTGACAAAAGTTCAACTCAATCCTACATGTTGATTGGACTTCTACGAAAAGTCAACCACCGGCTTCGACTCGAACTTGAGTTTGATAAAGAACAAGTAAGCAAAGGAGAATGATCAGATGAGTGAAATAACTCAACCATTCTATCCTCCAACTGACGGAACTTTGAGTATAGAGGAGAGACAAGACTGGTGGCTTCAGGGTCAAACTTCACTCTGAACGAATTCAAAAAAAAAAAAAAAAGTAAAAGATGAAATGGTTCCTCTCCTCATTGGGGATGGGGTTAATATCATACAATGGACAGTCAGGACTGAGAAGAGTATATAACAAAGAAAAGAAAATGATTATCGTAGATATAATAAAAGAATTGCCATCATAGTCAATAATTTGACAAACGGACCGCTAAAATTAGAAGTCATGTGAACGAATTCCATTGAAGAAAAAATAAGGCCAGAATAGATTCTATTTATGACACCAGTGACGTTTCCCAGTTGAAAAAATCTAAAATAGTGTAAGAGACATCAGAATTCCGGAAACCTTTGTGTTTATTAACAATCCCGTCGAAATAAGGCTCCAAAAAGTTTGAAAAAGCTTTGGGTGCCGAGATGAGGAAAAAAAAAATTAAAAAAAGTATTGCAGAGTACTGATACCAAATTTTAAGTCTGTATTCTAAACAGTATGACCATGAGCGCTAGGACATACATGAACAAACCGACGCACATATGAAGAGGATGTAATTCTTTGTCATCGTTGACGGCTGCAGTTGTTCAAAAGAAAAGGGAATAATTTAATTATGATAATCTATTTGGGCGACACCAGATGATTCAACGTGATGTCCATAGATTTCTATTTTCTCTTTCTTTCTCCCTTCTTCCTTTTCTCTTTTCTCTCTATTTCTTTCTTTCTTTCTTTCTTTCTCTCTCCCCCTTCTCTCTCTGTTTCTTTTCTTTCTCCCTTGTATTGATTGATGACGTTGATTAATGGGATAGAATTTCTCTTTCTCTCTCTCTCTCTCTCTCTCTCTTTCTCAATCATTTAAACATTTTAGCTGAAAGCTCGATTTTGTCATTCTTGTTAACTTGGGAAAATCAAGTCAACTCAGTAGGAGGCGAAGGAAATAATTCTTTCATCCAATAAAAAAATCAATATTCACAAAAAAAAAAAAAGTCATAATGGGATCCACCATTAGGGTCTAACAGGATCGGTAGATTTCGGCCAGTTGGTTGAATCTGACCTGTAGCCTCATTCCATCTCACCCACCGACTTCATTCAATGAGTAACGTTGCACACAAACATTCTTGGTTCTTCGTGTCTATCTTTATATAGTGAACAATAAAATCCAGAATCGAAAAATAGAACAAAAGTCCCATTTTTTCTTTAGCCTCGATCAACGTTTTATGACAAGTTTTTTTTAAGACTACGCATTCCAGTAATTCTATTAATATGTTCAGCTACATTTGAACAACAATATTTGCGATTCTCATTGGTTATGTGGGTTTATGTTGATAGATACTCCCATGAAGAAAAAACAAACAAAAAACATTAAAGTAATTACATAGGACAAGCTGTTTTTATAATCTAGTAGGATCATTGTTCCATTTTCATTTCCCTTTTGACCACAAGACATAAAAAAAAAACAAACATTTCTAATTCGGTCTGTCTCCAAAAATAACTCCCTGCACTAGACGAAACTATGAATATCATTGACTGAAGAATTAGAATACACGCTGAAATCAAATGAATTCTCTTATATTCTTTCCTGTGGTAAAAAAAAAACGTAGATTTATTGAACAATATATTCGTGTCAAGATCTTTTTTGGCTTCCATATTCGCCGATACAAATTATTTGAAATCCAAATAGAAATTCATATTTTCGGGAATGAAATAAACAATTCAAAAATAAATTCATCCGGTGCACTTTTGAGATGAAGGAGAAAAAAAGAGAATATCCAAGAAATGTGGATTATAAAGAAACTGGTGTTTTGTGTGCCTACGAATTCTAGCTGTTCAATTAATACATTCAGCGATATACGAACCACAGTACTCTGCCCATTGAAGATTCATAGTTATCATTGATTAGGTAGTTTTGTGTAGTAACACACTCCTGCAGTGAAGCACATTAAAGTAATTGAAGAAGAAACTATCTATAGCGTCGTATAATCATTGTTTATTTTTTTTCCTACAGCTTGACACGAAAATAGTTCTAATCCAGTCCGGCTCTGAGAAGGTTTACCGACCCCTGTAATAGTCATTTATCCTGGGAAAGACTAAAAACACGGAATTAGCGGACTACTTCCCAACCACATTCCTTTTCAGTCTTTTAATTGGAATTCTTTTCTGTGTAAGTTTTATACTATGTTGAAGTCATTGACTGACAATGTCTGAAAAACATCATTCACTATATATACGTCCGAGTCAATTCTTAAAATCGATAAGTGCGAGGTTTTACAAGGCAGTAAACAAACACAATGGAGATCTGGAGTTGGTTGGAGGCTATGCAGGTGTCCCTCGCTTCACGTAATTTTGTTTTTAAGAAAAACCCCAGACCGCCATAAATCTGCTTTATCTTAATTTATTTCTTGTCACTGTTAGCAAGATGTATAATTAAGTATTCGAAGAGACTAGCTGGTAAAACCTAAATAGATTAATGGCGACTACTTCTCCGCTTTAAGCCATCTCAGTTTACGAAATACTTCTCAAGAACGCTGTGCTTCATAGAGTAGCGTCCGCCTTGGGTGCGATTGGCGTAGTCAGTAAGGGTGCAGTCAATGGAATCAGCAATCGAATTTCAAGATCGGGACAGGTCTCGTTATGTTCACTTCGCACACATGCTCTTAGAGAAAGACAGGACTCCTTCAATCAGTAGCATGGGCTGAATACCAGAGCAGATTGAGCTCTTTAGCTTTGGGTAAGGCAATAAGTCTAGTTGAAAGACAACATACGAAGACTAAGAATGAATGAAGCCCCTTTCAAAGTGGTTTGATAGACATCCTCCCGGCAGCTCCTGGTCAAACTCTTACCAGATGCATTGGTCTCGACATCAGCAAAGACAAGATTCTGACTACTTAGCACCCATGAATTTACTATTCATCCAGGCATGCACCCTGAAGCGAATTTTTCATTGTAGAGACAAAACGAGGCCCACTCGTTCATTCAGTATCCGCTCTCACCTTCAAACTATGATCGTCCGTGCCAAATTTGGCTAATTAATCATTCTTGGATGCTTGAAGGGTATAAAATACGAGTGCATTCTTTTTCGAAGTAACCTTTTATTTCCATCTCACGCAACTTATTGATAAAAAAAATAAATAAAGCAAAATTGTGATTGAACATTAATAATGCAACTGTTTCACCTCTGAATCAAAATAACGTAAGATGTACAAAATTGATTTATTCATTGATATGTAAATAGATGTAAAACAGAAAATGATGAAGTCAGCCACTCATAGACTTAATCAGTCGCCTTCAGAAAAAAAAATTCATCAGTATCCTTTAAGGAATATTCTAATCTGATTTTAAAAATATATAATTCCGCTTTTAATAAGCAAATCTCATTAAAACAAACTTTAAAAACATTTCTGCGGGGATATTTTTGAAAATTCAGTTGGCTAAATACTATTTCACATATATATCAGTCTCTCTCTCTCTATATATATATATATATGTATGTATATATATATATATATATATATATATATATATATATATATATATATGTATATATATATATACATATATATATACATATGTATATATATATATATATATGTATGTATATATATATATGTATATATATATATACATATATATATATATATATATATATATGTATCAGTATGTATATATACATATACTCTAAAAAAACTTTATGAAATAAATCGATTACACATCAGAAGTTGCTTTATATTATTAATATGTTATTATATCATGCTATACTGCTAGCCTGATCTGTACCATATGTACTATGTGTCATTGCTCCTAGCCTACCCACCAAGTTGAGCACTCCAAAGAATACATTTTGTAATCGCTACAAGTATGGAAAAACTTAACATCGAACACTCTTTCAAGAACATCCCAATCCCAAACAAACGCCACTATCAAATAAGGTTGCTGAAAAAGACGGAAGACTTTATCAGACGTATGAGGGGGAAAACCTTTTTCTTCGTTAACCAACCCAACACACAAACTGATAACAAACGACACCACATCTATAAAACCAAAAAAAGCCCTCCCTAGAATTTCGAACAGAACCTACTCACAACCATTACCAACATCAAATTCAGAAAGTATATCAACCCACACCAGAAACATTAATGCAAGAAATACAACACATAAAAAAAACAACAAAATATTCATTAAAGGAGACAAAAGTAACAACATATACGGGATGAAACTCCAAACTTATAACCAACGCCTCACCAAAAACATCACATAAAACTTCAAAAAAATTCAACATAATTGATTATAACTAATAATTATTAGTTGATCAGTATGAGTATAGAAAGAAGAAGAATAACGGATGGATTAAACATCAGTAACAGAGTTGGTAAATTACAAAACAAGGATGCCTACAAACTCATGAAAGATCACAAATAAGATTTCAATAACAAACCTGCAACTAGGCTCATTAATCCTACAAAAACATAGATAGGTAGAATTAGTAAAGACATATTAGAAAAAAACAATTATAGCATAAAAATCAATTAAAGCTTAACCAGTGGATCGGAACCATTGATACCATCGCTTGGTTTAATAATATAAGAAATTGAAAAATTGTACAGCTTCATGCAGTTCTACATCATGGATTTTTACCCATCCATATCCAGAGGTATATTCTAAGAGGCCATGGAATTTTCTAAAACCTGTACCAACATAAGCAACTGGGACATTGATATAATTGCACATTGCAGACGTACGGTACTGTTCCACAATCAAGAACAATGGACGAAAAAAACGACGTCTGTGGATTCGATGTCTCCATGGACAGCCTCGATTCGGCCGAGATGTCAGACCTTATTGGTTTGTACATTTTGTATAATCTTACCCACAAAATAGACACTAAGAAAAGAGGATTGTACCGGGATGATGGATTACTAATCATTAAGAATTTTAATGCACAAAAATGCAAAAATATTAAAAAATACATAATAAAAGAAATGAAAAAAAATGAACTTCAAAGTTGAAATCAAAGCTAAATTAGAAATTGTAAATTTCTTAGATATTACATTCAATTTAACCAATAACACCTATGAACCATTTAGAAAAGAAAATTCGATTATCAAGTGCATCAGTACCAGTTCCCACCATCTAAATATGATAATAAAAAAGATCCCCAAATCCACAAAAACTAGATCAACTAACAATTTTTCCGTTAAAACAATATTTAATAAAGTTAGAAATAATTAGACCCAAGCCTTAAATGATTATGGTTTCACAGAAACAAATCCCAAGTATGATAAAAAAAAGATAAATCCAATGGTAAAAAAGAGAGAATTAAAAAAAAACAGGAATAGAAAAATCATATGGTATCCACCCCCATTTGACTTACAAGTAAAAAATAACTGAAGCAAAACTTTTATTCGCTAATTGAAAAACACTTCCCCCCAAATCACCCACTGAGCAAAATATTTGATAGAAATACATTGAAAATTAGTTTTAGTCGTACAGAAAATTTTAATAGGATTATCACTAAACACAACAATAAAATTATTAAGTAAAGAGAAAAAATCAGATTACCATTGCCCAGATACAAATAACTGCCTCCCTTCAAACCAAATGCCTTAGATCCAATAAAGTATACCAAGCAGAGACATCAACTCGGGAAAAACCCTTAGAAATAAAATATTATATCGGTATATCCAACACACCATTTGAAATTTAGATCAGCTAATCATACATCATCATTCAATAGCACATCCATATCAGCTCATTACTGGAAATTACACCAAATGAACTACAAACCAACAGTTAAATGGAAAATTCTTAGACAATCTAATACATGCCAAGATTTAGAAAATTCTTGCAATCTCTGCCTAAACGAGATATTCGAGATTTTAAACTTTACGAAAATTACAAAAAAAAAACCCCAAGGAACATTTACTGAATAGAAAAAATGAAACAATACTAAAATGAAGGCATCGTTTTATATTCCTATTAATAAATGTAAAATGACAGCAACTAATAAATAAAAGTAATATAGACAATTCACTCCCATGTCCATTATCCTTAAAACTTCCTATCACTATTTTATACCTCCAATCATGCCCAAATAAATCATAAAATAGAAATTGAGAATAATAATATCCACTAGAGCTACATAAGATATCAACAGGGGGAATAAAACCCAATGCCCAAATACCAAGCTCAAGATAAGAGCGACCCCTAAAAAACGACATAGCATCCTTTCAGAGATGACCCCTAGATCAAGTTCACACCCCTTGAGAAAATGAATAACCCTTACTACTCACTACCACACTTACAAGATTCTAACCAAATTCCCCGAAACTAGAATTCAAAAAGATAGATTATCATTCGCCTGATGAGGCCGGGAGAGGGCAGAAGCATGAGTTAGTGTGTGTAGCGAATCCACATTCTACTATTTATATCTATCCATCTCTCTCTCTCTCTCTCTTTTTCTCTCTCTCTCTTTCTCTTTCTCATTCTCATTCTCTCTCTCTCTCTCTCTATATATATATATATATATATCTATATATATATATATATATATATATATATATAAATAGAGATATATATAGATAGATGGATAGATAATAATAATAATTAATGCTCCTCTATTCAGGGTTGAACACTCTCTAAGTGAAGTAACTCATCCATTGTAAGCTTATGCAATTCTCTTCCATAGGAATAGAGCACTCTGAGGGATGAGGGATTTCTGTGTAAACAAATATATCGCCTAAATTCAGCCTTGCTAATTGTCCACTTCCGTAGTGAAGGTTTCAATCCTGTCTTGCGGTACTGGATGGTGTAATGGAAAGTCTATAGGCACACTGAAGAGATGTAATACATCGAAATAGCTGTCTGTGGATGACATAATATATATATATATATATATATATATATATATATATATATATATATATGTGTGTGTGTGTGTGTGTGTGTGTGTGTGTGAATAAGTAGAGCCTGCAGTTTAATGGTTTTCAGATTTACCAGTCAGTATGATCACCCATGCATTGCCCATACGAAAAAAAATCGCTCTCCATATCGCTAACCAAGATATTTTATATCCAAATTCAGATATTTCAGTGCATTTGGATATGAGAAATCTTTTTTATGTTTTCTGTCAGTTTATATATCTTTTCCATGAGGCTCAGCAATTTATAGATTATTTCTAGCAGAATCTGGATATAATTAGATTTTTAGGCAGAATCTTGATATTTATACATATCTGATGCAGTTCAGTCCCTGAACTTATAACAATCAAATGAAATATCAACGCTTTACCAAATCCCACGTGTGTTACTTGCCTGTTGTATTTCCGATTGTTTCGCTTCTTTCATCAACTTACAAGCAAAATTGTGAGAGAAAAAAAAATCAATTTCTTTCATCGATAAACACGTGGATATTTTTTGGAACAGACCAATAATTGTAGGAGCAACAAATTAGAAGTTTGGTCTACATAACATTTCTGACAGTGTATCTGTGCTCAGAAACTGGAAAATTATTTGAGTCAGATTTTTTCTGTGGCATATTCATTTCACGGCAAATATCGTTTCCCATTTAGAAAAATTTGTTTTACCGTTAAAGGGACACTTCAAAATCTCCGCTTATCTTTACTATTTCAAATCTGTACCGAATATTGTGGGTCTCACCGGAAAAATGTTAGTCATCAATTTAGGGGAAGATTACTCTAATATTTTACATTTAAATTCATTAGTTCATTAGTTCTACTCTTTTTATGTAAACGAAAAAGTATACTTTAGGTGTAAGAAAAGAGAGTATTTTTGAAAAGTTAGACTACATAACTTAGTTTTCAGTGTATGTTCAAAATTCGTTTCTTTGAACCTAGCAGTCCTCATACGAGATTTTTTCCCCAAAGTTTTAGATGCTTTCAATCTATTACACCCTAGAATCTCCAAAAAAATTGTTACTTTTTACAAAAGAAAGTCTTTCAAAGGTTTTGCGTGGAAGTAGTCTATTTACGAGGAAAGTAAGCTAAACTGGACACTTACATAGATTAAATTTCATTCTTTAGATAAGCATACTGCAACGTACATTCAGAACTGATTATTTCTCAAAAACGCGAAATTTTCTGATGAAAACAAGGTTTTATAATCATCTAAAACATCAAAATAGTAAAACAAAGAAAAACAAAAAAATTTTCATAATCTTCCTTCACTGTCCTTTGACTTTGGTGATATTTGAAAGGAACGACAGTTTAATATTTAGTGTATCTTTAAATGCTTCCCTCAGATATCTTGATACGTTTGGATAATGTTAGAGATATTATTCAGCAAAAACTAGATACTTTAGTATTCCTCCTGCCTTTTCTTCGACTCATACATCCTGTTATTATCTGAGATTTCTGGATATTTACTTTTATCCATTAAATAATCTCTCAATCCTTACGATTCAAAATGTCATCGACAGATACGGAACTTGGAAGAAAGCGTGCGAATTTGAATGTGCCACAGAAATTGAAGTTGATTGAAAAATTGCTTTTTACTATGATCATTTTCAGCAGTTCAGAACTAAACCTAGACGATTAGTTTTAGGTTTTTGAAGATATGATTGCTGCAGAAAAGAGTACATTCAATTCACATTGCCTACGGTAAGTGATTCATCAACCGTGTGAGGACGGAAAATCATTTCAAATAAGAGTTTTATATAATACAACGCGGTTTATGATCATTATGTCGGATCATATATATCATTTTCTTCACACACAGACATACACAGACACACACACACACACACGAACACACACGAAAACACACGAACACACACATACCAAGTTGTCTTTATTTACGAAAAGGATGCAGATTATTGCATAGTTCTGTGATATTACAACAATATTATCAAGTCACAATAAGTACGTAGTACTAACAACGATTAAACAATATCTAAATACGTGAATTGTCAATGATACAACGAATGATAAAAGCTATGCACCAAACCTCTTCATCTTTTTGAGAACGACTGTATATTTGCTTTTGCGCTCCGCTAGTTCTCTCTATTATCATCATTATCATCATCCGATTGCTGGACAAAGGCCTTTAACATCACCTTACGTGACGATTGTGAGTTCGCTAATTCCTGCCATGTCTTACCGGCAAACGTTTTTTACTTGGCTCTCCATCTTGTGTCCGGTATTTTATAGCAGCATCAAGACATTCCATTGTCTCATATATATATATATATATATATATATATATATATATAGAGAGAGAGAGAGAGAGCAGGGGGGAGGAGGGGAGGGAGGGAGAAAGAGGAAGTAATAATTGTACAATAAGTGGTCAAATAAAGAGGGTCAGTGAGAAGGGGGAATCATATGAGAATTGTTACGGAGGACTTCGCTTAACTTTATCAAGCCACCTTTCTCTCTCTGATACTGATACGAACTCTCCTCTTCCTCTCTTACTGACCAACCAAAAACACACTACTGAATAGCCTTATCATCATTACATCCCTCTGATTCAAACATATGAACAGCATACAGCTTTCTGCAACACTGAACGTTCCTTTAAAGAGTTCATCAAATCAACGAAATGCATAAAACAGTCCTCGTGATGATGAATCTTTGACATTGAACACTTGTTTCATTTTTGAATACTTTCCACTTTCCATATAGTCAAATAACCTCCACTACATCCACACAACAATATATTTATGTGTGTGTGTTTGTGTGTGTGTGTGTGCGTGCGTGTGTATGTGTGTGTGTGTGTATGTGTATGCGTATGCCATATTAGCTGTTGTAACTTATATTTTCTATTGAAAAACACCCAATATACAATGACACCTGTGCGTGATATTATATAGATATATGAATATTTGTATGAGACAAACATACACATACGCACACACAAACACACACACACACATACACATGCACACACACACACACACACAATATATATATATATATATATATATATATATATATATATATATGTGTGTGTGTGTGTGTGTGTGTGAGAGAGTATTCGTTTTTTGATGCAAGGCAAATCGAATGAATGTTTGTAGTAATTTGACATGGTAGAAATAAAAGATTTGGACAAACGTGCGTCATGTCTCAACAATTTTCATTATCTTTAAAATAGGATGTCATACATTTTGTTGTTTTTCACAGGTAAAAGAAATCTGAAAATGCCTCTTAAAAAAGGTGAAATGCATAAGAAATATCTAAATGTTCATAAAAAATCTGAGTTATAACACATATTTTACTTAATCTTTCATTCGTCAAATTACTACTATATATAATCTCCTATTTATACACGATTGATATATCACTCGCCCTAAACAATGTAAATAAAATAAACGATTTTAGAAAAATGGGGCTACTGAGAGAATTGAATCTGCAACCGATAGGGTAGCCGCTTCAACGTAGCGATGTTCTTACCATTGAGCTAAACAACCTACCAAAATATAAGAGCCAAATAACGGCTTTCAACCTGAATTCTCATCTCGTTTATCTCCAGTTCTTTTTTGTTTCTTTGAATGCCACAGTTGAGGATTAGGAAATGGATATATATTATCCGACAGAAGTATTATGTATTGCAGCATCTATGGAGGATTAAACCATAATACTAGCAAATTGTTCAAAGAAACAAACTTCCTAAGTCTTGCTATCTTAGGCTTTTCCATACAATATGGCTATATACAAGGAAAAATATAATTATAGCTATGTAGAAGGAAGAGATATTGAAGAAGGATTTCACTGAACTCGAGTGTCTTCTATTCGTCATATCTCTCGAATGTTTTTTTCTTGAACATAACAGGATTACCAATTGTGATCAGTCACTTTAAGGCCTTAGGAAACCTATTTAATGTTTACGTTTCTTGATGTCTGAAGACGATGACACACTAGAAATGCCGAATATTCATTTCTTAGTCGATGATATTGGCTGTCTTAATGGCAAAGGCGATTTTCTTGGGAAAGATATTAAAGGAAGGAAGAAGAAAGAGATTGGATACTTTCAAAGAGGGAAGAAAAAAAGAAAGATCAGCTTAGTCATTCAATAGAAACCCTCAGTTGACAGTTGTCTTTTGGTAGCATGCTGTGTTGGGGCTGATCAGTTGAAAAAATTGGTAAAAAAGTTATCTATGGATGAGTTACCATTTTCGTATATTTTGGGTAGTGATCACTGAAAAGTCTGAATTTCCAAAAGAAAACTTGAATGCTTCTGGATACAAAATAAAGAATCACTTCGACATAAATTTACATTGCTCATACCCCCGCTACACACACATTTACGAGTATGATTTAGAAAAAAGAAAGGTTTTTGTAGACATAATGAGTAAATATTGAAACTTTCAGCCTTTTTGCTCCATTGTTGCAGCCTGTAGACATAATGCATTGCAAATCAGCCAGACTAACTTGAAACCAGGAGAAACCTACGTGACAAGTTTTGATGACAGTTTAGGTTGATAGTTTCTGAACTTGCAATTCAGACGTTAGAATGAAATGTGAAAGGAAATGGTTTCGTCAAATTCTATGGCCTCAGATGTTCACGCATCTTAAGTAACAAGAAATAAAATTGTTTGTTGGAATCAACCAACTTTGGTTCAAGTTCACATTCATAACCAGTGAGGATCAAACTTTCTGCAGCCAGCGATTTTGAGCCTTGAATTATATCTTTCAACAGACAGATAGAGACGCTTTAACGAAATCATAATCTATATAATAGTATTAGAGTAAAATGACTATTAAAATGTCCGTGTTGTGTGTAAAAGAGATTTAACCTAGTTTGACGTTTTGCCAGTTCATCTTAGCTTCTTCAAAAAACCGATTGAGAAACTAAAACCTTTCTGTTATAAAAAGTCTATGTTTGATTGTGGACAGGATCAGTGATTATTAATTAGATTTAGTGGATTTTTGATATTCTAAAAAAAAACTAGGGCAGGACTGAACTGAGCTGAGTGTATTAATCATTATTGGGATATCAAATGATATCTGGGTATATATATATATATATATATATATATATATATATATATATATGTGTGTGTGTGTGTGTGTGTGTGTGTGCGTGCGTGCATGTGTGTGTGTGTGTGTGAGAGAGAGAATGTGTATGTTTGTTTTTTACTATTATGCATATATGTATATTTTTATTTATATGTACATTCAGTAAGTGACTGAGAAATACTGACTTAACAAGGATCGTTTATCATTCTCAACCAATGCTCGGGGATATCTGTTGAAGAAAAACTGTGTTCCCGCATTAATAGATTGTAAGTGATGATATAACGGTACAACTTATATGATCACCATGCACGACAGACAAAATGAAAGCAAATTTTGCCACAGAAGAACTCAGTTTTAATGGAAGAGCCAATTAAGTACAAATTAAAGTGTATCAGTATCTTGAATTAAGGGATCACTGTAACTCACGTGCATTCCAGAACTAATTACCGAGAAATATCATTACAAATAGATCTTTTATCTAAAATCTTCTAAGAAATGCAAGCGCAATATTTGGGCGTTATTGATCCAAAATGACCATAGATATAAAAATAAAATGAAGCAATCCCCCCGCCAAATAATAGTAAGGTACGTTTTGAGAGGATGCTTCGTGGTCCAAAATATTCAGGTTACAGCCCCTAAGATGTGTCCTGGAGCGCCCATTGACAGACAGGGTAATTAGTCGGGCAAGCTATTTGTAGGGATACAATGATTCAATTTATATGCAATGAGAACAATTTTTGAAATCTTTTAGGGAGAATAATTGAAATTGTTATTTAATTTTGCTCCAGCAAACATGGATTCAGTCATGTTTGTTCGTCCATGCAATATCTTTGAAAATTCCCAAAGAATTTCAATGATATTTTGTGGAATAGTGGGCCATAGGCTATACTAGAATTGATTACATTTAAGGACAAATTGGGGAATGCTTTTCTGATACAGAATTTATCTTTTATATAATAACACAATTGTCTGAAATATGAAAAATGGAAACAGTTTCCTCGCTTGTATTGAAGGTAGACATCAACTGATATTCATCCAGTTTCCGCTTTTGTGCTGGCGGAGTAATATACTCCCAGGGTGACTTTTTACTTTGCTATGTTGAATTTGAATTATATGTACATCAATGGAATTTTTTTTAAAGATTGGTACATTCACAGCTTTGAGAACTCTCTCAATAACTATTTTTCTGTATTGATAGAAAAGTATATTTTTTCAAACAGTACAAAAATAGTTACAGCCGGTTACAATAAGGATTCGTAACGTATGCATTATCATATTGGATGATCATCCTTTATTCGTTAGATATATCTTCTGTTTGTCACATTGATAAACAATCTAATGCGACCTTGCACTCTCTTGGGGTGAAAAGAAGGAATGCATCAAAGTTCTCTATGAATTCGTAAGTGATGCTGCTTGCAAAGTCTGAGTAATCATTCATTTTAAAAGGATCTTAAACGTTGATGTTTGATTTCTGAATGTTCGTAACCACGTGAGTATAATGCATACATTCGGTTTGTTTACGATATAACTACACCCTTCACTGAGGTTGAAAATCCTTTGAAAAAGGATTAGGGTTAAGGTTAGGGTTTTTAACTCAAGGACACAATGAGGTCGTAATGTTCCAGGGAACAAGTGCAGCTGACTAAAAGAGAGTTTACTATTTTCCACATGTTTGGAAAGTAAATTCTCTCACGCGGAGGGAATTGGTAGGAATCTGGAACAATGACCTCTGCATATTTCTGCTTCAGTATGGTGTTTGACTGAAGCTCCACAAACACCAAACCCATCTCGAATGTTTCAGAAATGGTATCAGCATCAACGATCAGTGGAATAACAAAAAGCAGAAATTGTTTTTTCAATGCCTAGAAGTCTCGAAAAAGTCGGTTAAATTTTGTATTTATAATTATATTTTCATATTTTCACTGCATTATGGTTCAACCGTGTCTCATGACTTCAAGGCTGGGAAATAGACTCAGTTACCACCTGCAGGCTGCTTTGTCAATAACAAAAGTTTATTCTTGGAAGGCTTCATGTTTTTATACCACTTTGTGATAACCTACTTTGGATCTCAGGGCAACTAGTTTAGCATGCTCAAAAGATCAGTGAGGAAAGTAAGGTTACATACAAAAATGGGATGACTTAGGGAACATATTTTCCTTTAATTGCCATGAACAATACAATGTCGTCTATCAAAGCAACTTTTCAAATACTTCTTCGACTTAGCAACCACGCTTCAGCATGACACAACTCTCAATATTCGCTATAAATGGTAGATGAAAAAGAAGTAAACAGCGTATGGTGAGATTTTGCCAATATAAAATTGACAATTTTTACAAATACGTCCATATTTTTAAACCTCCAGTTCTACACAGTGTCTCTTGATGCAGAATACAAATGATTGCAGAAATGGTTACGTATAGACTATTTAGATTTTCTTTAGGGAGCCAATAAAACCATCTTTGCGGAACAAATTTTTGGCTCATCGCCTCTTGCCACTTCCAGAAGTTTTAACCAATCTAATCCTTACTGTCCAAAGCACGTTTACAGTTTTCTAAATACACTGTAACTGTTCCTTTCAGAAGGTTGTATATTTAATAAATTTCCTGTAGCACTGAAGTTGTTGTAGACTCCTCAAATGAAAACATCACAGTAAGTTGTATATAAGTGCGATGGAAAATGGTTCAAATTTTTGAGCAGTGGTAGCCATTGCTGGTATGAATTGCTTGTTGAACCAGCGATGCTGTTGGCGACATCATTTGGTGACAAGCTGAAGCTCTCAGAGTTTTTTTTCTCTCGGGACAGAATTTCACTTGCTTTTAAAAATCAGCCATTGGTTAAAAAAAAAAGATCCCCTCAGTGAATGTGCGTGACGATCTTTCAATCATTCCGATGAGAGCAAAATTAGTTCTTACTGCCTTTTCTCTTGTTTCGTTCAAGTGAGAAAGATGTTCTGTCAATTGGAAAGATCTGCCTTAAGATGCTAAAATCTTTTTTCTAGGATATTTACAGTGAATACTTCCTCTTGTTCTCAGTGTATCGTTTCACAATGTCTCTGGTTGTCATACTCCTTTCGTGCAGCAATAGTACGCACTTATATCAATCATTCTACTTCATATTTTACGTCTATTACAAAATACGAATGATCTCACTTTTCTAGAAAGATTTTGTTCTCTTTCATTCAATCGATATTTTCCCAATTTTTCTTAGATTTCTATATCGTGGTTGATTTTGAGGTGAACTAAAACGTACGTCCGTCTTTTTTCAAATTCCTGGGGTTAGCCGTCAACTTTTAGAGCTTTTTCTTGTATGTCTTCTTTTGTTGTTGTGTGTGTCACTTTTCTGTTATTTCAGGTACAGCCCCTCCATTCAAATAGTTATCTGAAGTTAGCCGACGTAATGTCACTATTGTTAATTAGTAATCCAAACAATATATTGTTTCATACTACTTCATACATATTTTTTCTTCTTAGAACTTACTTTTTTACACACACACACACACACAAAATCAAAATAAGATTAAGTATGTCAATCGAAGGGCTATCTATGAGATCTTGCTTACCTCATGATTGCAACACCCCTGGAAAAGAGAATCCCCAACAAAGCAGTAAAAGAATGAACAAAACATACACAACCAAAATGCAAAACAGGCTGGGCAGGAGCAAAAGGCAAACAATATAAGTCAAAGTAACATCATATTAAAAAGATCTTGGATTGTCCTCTTTTTTGAAAATATGATAAAATCTGGTTATCCCACGCATTTCAATATCTCAAGGCTTTTACTTCTTGAAACTGTCAGCTGGAGATGATTTTTGAATCAATTCATGATATTTCACATTATACGAACTTAGCTCATATTATGTATCTAGAAATGTTTTTTTTTTAATGTACGTATTTGTACTTTTCTAAGTATGAGTTCAGCTATTTTAAATCTTCTCTCGTTACGGAATTAGCAACTTTTTCTCTTATCGCAGATTGACTTTCGACTGGGAACAACTGGACAAATATTGCTAAACCATGGATTAGAAAATATTCTTCAAATGTACTTGTTGGAAATGTCTCGTGGTTATTATCTAGACTAGCATAGGGCTGTCTCTCTAAGTAAGAATCGCCACATCAGGAGCCACATGGAGACTTTCGGAGGTCGAAAAAAAGCAAACTTTTTTTAAAAAATAATCTGGTAAGCATATTCTTAAAATAGATCAAACAAATATTGTGCTTACATACGGTGAAAGGTTTCAATGTTTTCCGACTAACAAGATAGATTTTCTTACATTCTTGTAATTTTTCTTCAAAGAGCAATATTTTAAAATTGGAAAACATAAGAGAAACTTTAAAAGTTTTAAGTGGATAATAACTCTTCCTCAACAAAGAAGACGACATCTGAAAGTGAAAAGGTAGCAAATGCTGAAGCCTTATTTGCTAGTCATTTTTCAGACACGATCATTAATTTCTTGTTCGACGCATAAGGATATTCCCAGATAGGAATAGAGCAAGATATTAGAGTATTTTCTGTGAGGACAGAGATTTTGGAAAGTAAAGGACACCCCATCTCACGGCAGCCACAAGGTGACCGCGTCGGGAGGAACAAACTACCTACCTTTCACACAAGGTGATTTGCTGGCCAGCACTAAAAGCAATTGGCTGTCAGTTCTGCTTTGAACACAGGACAGGGGTGATAATGCTGCTGAGTATAGAATAAGGAAAGCAGAGAGAGAATGTCCAAGTTTTAGAGAAATGTTAGTTACGGAAATGGTTCCATTGAGGGCCATAGATAAGTAACCTACAGGCCGGATGAGATGCCCGCTTCAAAAGGATGCTCACAGCGAGTCAAATAGTAAAGCCTTGATGGCACAATATTCAAAAACGCCGGAAATTAGTGGATACATATAAAACAAAAAATATTCAAATCAAGTTAAATATTGAAGACTACCGAAATTCATATCTGATTGGAATGATTTTACCCCAAAAGATTAAGATTGCTCGACTCAGCGTACCATTAATTGAACAAATCCAATATCAATTTAAATTTCAGTCTTATATTTCAATCGAAATTCGTTTTATTCAGTCATTATATTCAAATCTAGATTCAACTATACATTTATATTCAATTCTTTTGAAGATTTTTTTTGTCAAATATAATCTTTATTGACTTAGTTTGCCGAACTCTTTCATAATCATTTCCTCTTCCCACAATGAGACTTTGATGAAAATTCAAAAAAATAACCATGATTAAAGGAAAAAGCAAAACTATAGGTAAAGCTTCTCGAGCAGAATACTGCAAAGTGGAAAATATTGCAACAGTAGAGAAAAAAGGTTGAGGAAGTATGATATTAACATAATATTAACATAAACATTGAAAATAGTTTCTAAAAGGCCTCAGGGCATGGAACATTAGGAAGTAATGAAAATCAGTAGACTGTAAGAATCTGGATTTTAAAAAATATTCAGAAGTTGAGGAAATCGCACGTTATAGTTGAAGATTTATGTTTCTTAACTCAAAACGTTCCAACGATTTCTGAACGATATTTCTTTTAAATTTGGATCCAGACAAAAAAGCTTGTTAGGAACTATTTTAGATATTATGTTTAATATGTATTCACTCATTACAGGGACTTCAGATAGAAAAAAATGACTCCAACTCTTTACAGTGGCCGTTCATTACTTGATAAGAAAAATTATACAAAATCTTTTTGAAAAGTATTCTGCCAACAGATAATAGCCAACCGAGAGCAGTGGTGCCTTAGTCCCCTTCACATCGCAAACTTATCCCAGCGTCCCATTTTTCAAAACAGTTTGCAACGACCAGTCTGTAATCTGCTCCCACCCACTCAACAGCAAAATGCCAAATATCGTAGAGGGCCAAACATAGAGAGCACGGGGATTCCTAATGACTTGGTTGCGATGGCATATTACAAAAAACTCAAATTGGAAAAAAATCTGCACGAGATGTAAATGATGACTGCCTCGGTTACTGTGAATACGATTGTTACAGAGTACACCAGCTCAATAAATAGTGTCTCAATTCTGACTGAGTGACCAAACGGGAGAGTATATTTCCATGCATGTTAAGGTCATATTTGATTGGTTTAACATTAGCATCAAGGTTTCAAAATCGTTCTCGAGATATTGAAAATGTCTGAATACTTTCCAGACAGATGTTATATCAAAAGCCATCATCTAAAACCGTCATCTCAAAATGAGTTTTACAGTTTTCAAGTTTGTTGGGCTTACTTGATTGGCTACTTATATATATATATATCACACGTAAAGGGCTGAACCAAAGGAGCTAGAGGGCTGGATATTTAAACATTCACCCTCTATTATGTCTAGGAAAAATGATTTTCATTGTTTCTTTTGAATTCCTCGAGAAGTTTTTCTCCCAGGTTCAATTTACAATGTACGTTTATGCTAAATTGATCCCATAGTTTTGTCCATGATGTTTCATAAAAAAATCAGGATATTTCTAACTGATCATTGCCAAACAAAAGGCAACTAACTCATGGATTGAAACCTGTTCAAATTTTTTGATTGATCACTTCCAACATAACATGTTACCAATAGACCCTGGTCAAGTGACAGTTTCTATTGAGTGACTAACCGGACCTGTTTTCCTTGTTATTCAGGAGAACCTATTATTTGTTCCGAAATTGCCTAGCTCACTGTTGGGGATAAAATACATGCAAGCGATAAACTCATCAATTCTACTCTCAATCAATCAATTTGACACAAATTCACACACAAACACAGAGTCTCTCTTTAGATACTCTAGTATCTCTAGCATCGATTGCTGTCACTCATTGACATGAATGAATGTGAGTTACGTCCCTCCCTCAAATTTGCCAGTTTAGAGATTTTTCATCCAAATGAGTTACGTTCAGTGTTGCCTATTCAGATATTTTTCATCTAAAACTTGATGATTTAGTCAGGAACTGTTTTTGTCGGAAATCGATAATTAGATGGTTTCTAAAAAATTCGTATTATCTTCATAGAATTTACAGTGATGAGAAGAACTATCTTTTCATACATTATGTAGTGTTTTAATGAAATCAATAGTGATGATTGAAATTACGTTCATGTTATCAATGATATTTGATACATTTCAAAGATTTTAGATATCTCCCAGAGGAATATAAATCTTTGTTCAATTTTAGATTTTAACCCAGGAAAAAAGTTGTCAATTCTAAACTTGCTCGATCTTTGCACAAGGAAAGAAGCAGCTCGTCAATGGTCTGACTTTCAGGTTTGTTTTATTTCAAAAGAGATAATTGTTTTTGTTCTAATTCGTTATGGAAATCTCCCACAAAAAAAATAAGACAATCTCTGTGCAGTGATATTTATGGATGAAATGTTGATGATTAAACATTGAATTGATTAGAAACACACTTGCAGAACAATATCACATTTAGCAGTGTCATTTTTGGTTAGGTCAAACATTTTTTTCCCAATCACCTGTACTTCTTGTGAAATGGCAATTAAATTAGAACACAGTGCATACCTCTGCCAAGGCCAGCAATAAATTGTTACAATGCAGGGGACATAATTGTATATGTTACCACGTCTTCTGTTGCCTATTGCACACTCTTGGACAAAATATGACTAGAATTCAGCGTCAGCTGTTTGAGATATTGTGGTGTGAACACATAAATATGACAAAGGGTAAGTAACTGTGTATGGATCCACCAAAAATGTACTCACTCCTCCGATAGTCCATTGACACACCCTTCCACAAATCTCATCGAAATTCATTGAGAACCCTTGGAAGTATCGTGTTTACATATAGAGAGACAAACAAGAAAAAACATACACACATACACACACACACACACACACACACACATATATATATATATATATATATATATATATATATATATATATATATATATATATATTTCACAATTTTGTTGGCAGATCTAATTACATGTTCATATGAGATTCAGTAGATTATAAATGTTGCCGAGGAATCTTGTAAGTCTGCAAATAGTTTTCATAGCTGATAACTGTTACTAAATCGTTTTCAGGGTTCTAATTGGCTTCTCTCGCTGTAGACTCTCCAATGTTGTGTCAATCGGAGCAAATCTTACTTAACCACGTGAGAGCAAATGTTTCAAATAGTGATTTCCAAGACAAATCGATCCTCCTATCTTTTGACTTGTTTGTTGAGTGAAATATTTCTCACCGGTGCATGGTGATTGTTTTAGAATCTAAGTGAAAGCCAGATTTTCGAACAAGATGTTCAATGCAAGCGCGTACTCAATGAACTTTAAGACTGGTGCAACACAATCTTCCTGGATACCCCAAATTCCCATATTTGTTCTTTCGTTGTACCAATTGAAACTAATTATATATATCCACACCCTAGTGTCCTATTTGAACAATATGAGATATGTAAAAATAACAATCAGCTCCAATTAGTAAGCTTGATAAAACGCGGGTGTAACGCATAGGAATTGGCAACGGAGCAATCGGGGATACCGCGTCTGATGCCTAGATTAATTATCTCAGGAGCCAAAGGCCGATTTGGCGTTGATAGGATGCGTCCAAAATAGATCCTGAGGAATCGTATTCCTGTCCCATAATCAATCTTCGCGAAAGAATTCAGTCAATACACACACAGACGAATGCACACATGTCCATTGTGAACCAATTCCTTATCATAATCAGAACGTGTTCTATTTCGAGAATGTCTGATTACAATATAAATGAGAGGAAGAACATGTCTGGTTGGTTTCTCAGTAGAAACCGTCACATGGCCAGGGTATTTTGATCACATTGATGATGATCAATTGAAGGAAAATGAAAAATGTGGTGACCAATGGACAAGTTTCTTCCCTCACTTTTTCTTCGAACAGTCATTATGAAAAAGTCTGAATTTCTAGAAAACAAAAACAAAACAGACAAGCAATTTAGCATAAACTTGCACAGCAAATTGATCCACCAACCCTAAAAATAGCCGGCAAGATTAGCTCGCTGGACATTGCTATGCAGCACGCTGGACCCCGACCATTTTGATTTTTGTCATATCATTTATAAACTGTTTGATATCCAACCCATCTCCGCGAAAAGAAAATTGGAGACACAGACAGGATTGAACCCATACACCACTGCCAACAACATCAAATGGCTGATCATTGCTATTCAATTGCTTTTCTGGTCCGTTGTTATTTCTGAATCAATGTACTGGATAATGCCAATGGAAGAATTCGCAGGTGTATTTTAATTTCTATGAACCGATATTTTAGAGAAAATACAAAATTTGTTTGATTTGATGAGTCCATAGTTTCACATGATGGGTAGAGTACATTACTCTGGCGAGAAAAACAAAGGAAATCATAATTATGTAAGTAGATATAGGATTAACAAGATTTGAAATCAGACCCACCGTATTCAGAAATCCATTAAGGATCAAACCCACAGACGACAGTCAACAAGATCATCTAGCTCATCATAACAATACTACGTGTTCTTATCTTTTTATTTTGATAAATGGGTACACAGATCTTTATATTACGTTTTTCCGTTGCAACAATGTTCAATACCAGACATATCACATTTTTTTTATGTGAAAATGATTCTGGATCTCTTGGTGATCCATCTTAATCCTCCTTTACCTCTCCCTGCTACTTCTACCGCAACTAGTCATGCTGCTACAACTGCTTCCTTTAGAATCCGTTTGAAATTGGAAATCATTTTTCTATTCAACATAGAATCACACACGGCTCTTCTTTTTCTCCTATTCATTCTCTTTGAAATCCAGCCTCTTGTCCCCTTCCTCTCTTTCCTTCTCTTATCATTTGCTCTCTCTGTGAGAGATGATTCGCCACATTTGGACTGTGTTAAGTTAGATTGGTTTCAAATCTAGGTTAGACCTTTGGGTCAATCAGGTATATCTTTCTTCTTCTTCTATTTGATTGCTTAGGAAAGTCGACGACAAGGACGTAAGACTAAATAATTCAAACAGTCAATCTTCTTGTGCTTCTCGCTAAGAAGAACATACTTAATATTTTGACAATCTTCAGATGTGTAACTTCATCAGAATTCATTCCTATGCTTGGTATTATAAATTTGTGTGGATCCTTTTTCTTCTTTTTGTCTTAATACCAATATATTAACAGATTTATACATGCTAACACTTGCGGGAGAACAGTACTAAATAGTCTACAGTGGCGCACGAAGATCTGCCACATTTATGCAAAGGGATTTGAACGCCGCCAAATTGACCACTGGGTCAAGATTAACCTCAGAGAGGTCATGATTTCATCTGTTTGGACTGCCAGTCTCAGATTCGCTCATGGATAGGACTGGTAAGCCATCGTCCCAGTCACCACCACCATCCCCACTGAATTTAATCCATCAGGTCCGACGACTCAGTAAATATCCTATCACCAAGTGCCTTACTCTAGAGGTCTGGTGCCTATACTACTGAATACTTGCACGTTATAGTTATAAGATTTAAGTAAGCTTATGTTTCTCTGATGGAGCAGAAGCATGGACCTTGGCCAAAAGATTGACCCTCAAACTGAGAGCCATGGGCTGGTCATGCTAGAATGGCAGACAACCGATACATATCACAACTCAAATAGTTGATCTCGAGATATCATGAAACTTTGACCGGAAAAAATAAGATGGCTTGACAAAGTTGACGAACTCTAAAATATTGATTCAGCGATATCCATAAAAATGGTCTAACAAATCTCGCAAAAGATCCATGTTCAATGGGTGACGCTATGAGGCAGTGCTGATACGAGAATTGAACTGACTATACAAGCAAATGGTCAAGACAAGGTTTAAACCGACACATTACGCCTGGCGCTGCAAATATTTACAAAGTTTCAAACCCATAGGTGTAGAGTACCCAAGTGAGAATTGAATCCACAGCACAAGCGAATGGTCTCATGAAATTCGATTATAAACAATTAATCGACGCTAGGAACCCTAAAATATTCCTTAGCCTGCAAGCCCAACATTTTTTGCGCTCAATGGGGATCAAATTCACTGCGCTGGTTTTGATATTCTTGTGTTCCCGATGATTATGGGTTTGTCAGTTTCTTCTTTTAATTGCTGTGATTTTTAAGTTTTGATATAAATGTATCCGCCAGTTTCAAAGACCTGGGCAAAGTTATGTAGGAGATAGGCCTTTGCTCCTCTCCTCGTTGAACTATGATGAAAACAACGTCGAAGGACTGCTTCAAGGAGTCCAGCTCTTGATTCTTAATTCGGAGTTACCCTTTTCCCAAATCGGTTGCCTACGGACACTAAAGACTAGTTTTCTCTATTTAAGTATAACTGGGTCGGGTAGAAGAGATAGTTTCATGCTTTTCCCAAGGGCATCACTACAAAGTGAATTCGAACAGCCTTGACTTGAGTTTGAACTCGTCTATTCTCTTGTCTGAAACCAATAACCTTTTATCCTCTTGCACTCCCAGTGTTTGTATGGAAAAAACACACAATTCCAACGATGATCGATCAACATTATTCAGTCGAGCATGAATGCAAGCTGATCTTTTTTTATTTAACTCGGCCAATCCTACAATAAATAAAGAAAGATTGGAATATAGTAGGTAGGGACGGATTGGAATAATCATCCTGGGATTGCAAGGCTCAGAATAAATTGGTGGAAAGGAAAAAGATCCCCTACGGGAGACAATGAAGATAATCAAACAATTCTGATTCATTCCCAATTCTCTTTTCAACACAGTGTTGCCAATTTAAAACTTTTAATACTTCATCCTTTTCGAATTCAGGAGTCCAATGTTGCCGATTCATATGAGTTTTTTTCATTTTTTTTAATTTGGAACTAACTTCTGAATTCAGACCCCTCTACCCCACCAGCTCTGGTTAGTCACTCAATAGAAATCGTCACGTGATCGACGACATTTGGCAGCATGTCATGTTGGGATGATCAATTAAAAAGCGGTGATCAATGTAATATATAATAAAATAAACTTACATTGCAGATTGAACCCCATAATAAAAAAAACTATTTAAGGGGAATTAAAAAAAAAAATTTCCACACATACTAAGCACAAATGTTGAGGTTTTCAGCCCTCTAGCCTACTTGGTAGGTATCCAATCAGACAGATAGACAGTCAGGTAGTGAGCCAGACTTGAAGAATCGATATTGACAGTTTGGCTGACGGATTTTGTTTTTTTTAAACATCCAAACGGAGACATTGCTTCATCGATTCGTTTTCTTTCTGAGTTTCCCATTGGAAACCTAAATAAATGTGTAGATCATTTATTCCTGATAAGTGATACGAATCATTGCTTGGTACTCATCTGGAAGATCACTTATTACACATGCATCAACGGCAAAACGTTCTCGACATGAACAGAAATTGAGGCGTAAAATTGATATATTTAGCACAGTTCTTATTATCTATTTTACGTATTTAGTTTCCAGATATCAAATGTTTGATTTGCTCTCGTGGTGTCACGTAGCTTGCTATCTGGGTCAGTGCCTGAGTTCTTGAATAGATTTCAATGGGCCAGGCCCTTAACTGTCAACTGCTGAGTAGATCTACACACAAAATAGAGAGAGGTATAACCTCTCTTGACCTCATAGGATATCGAGGCTTTAGGTTGTGGAGATTGTCTTTTATGATATTGAACACGTTTCATTTTATGTATTTTTTTACCAATGCCAAGTAAGTCGGAAGAGGTATTATTATCATTCACTCGTGTCTGTTGGACCATTCAACAAACATTCTCAATAAAATTCAATGTCTTTTTGTTGAAGGTTATAGTAATAGGCCAAAGGAGAAATGACTGGTTCTTTTTTGGAGAGATAAAAAATCTTTGACAAGTACTTCCCCTGCATTGTCGTTTTATGTTCACCGAATGGACTTCCTTGATTTCTTTTAAAAAAAAAGAAACGAGAGAAAAAATTGGTTACATTTTTTATCGGATTATGGAATTTATATTTTGATTTAAATATGTATTCTCGTTTTTTTATGCATCTATATATTCACATATGTATGACGACGTATCATCTCTAAACGTTTCAAATGAATTCCGATAAGCTTTTGTGGAAGGATGGGTCATGGCCAAGGAAAAATAATCACATGACTACATTTTTATTCCTTCCCTTTGAAAGTCAGCCTTTCTCTTTATCATCTTCTTCTGCCCATATTCTTCTCCTTCCTCTTAATCTTTTTATCGCTATATAAGCGATTCGAAATCTAGGTCAGACACCATTTTTTTTATCTTCTTCATTTTCGGTCGCAGTGGAAAATCGAAATTGTAGTTTAAAGACTCTATTCTTTCCCCCATATCCCTCTCTCTCTCTCTCTTTCCAAGTATCTCTAGCAGCCATCACTTTGGAACAGCCAAACAGGAGCTTTCCTTTTCTAATACGATGGGGCATTCGTGCGGGGTGAACGCAAACTGTCACTGTCAAAGTTTAGATTCGATTCACGGATTCTAATTTTTAACCGTGAGGCAACCCATACTTTCTGGAGATTAAATGCTTTTTGGAAAAGTGTGATATTTTAACATCTAAATTAAGTTGAAAGAATATGCTTGTGCACTGCGATTACTGGACAACTGGTTATTGTATCGAGTGGACATTCGTCTGGTATATTAGTAGTCAAAGCAATGTCATGCGCAGTTTTGGATAGATTCTATTCATTATTTCTATTGACTTGTGTTCTTCAGAATTATCCAAATATTAATATAGATTACTTTAATTGACACCACCGGAGAGAAAAAACGAAGCTCGATTCCAAAATAGAACCATGCGAGGAAATCCATGGTTCATTGTCATTAATGTCGATTGATGTATTCGAAATATTGTTCTCATCTTGGTTGCCATAGAGGATATAAAAATATCCCAGTGATACGAACCTGATGTCATAACGATTGTCAAACAAAATGAGATTAATGGGCACCAGACGCCCTCTGGGGCATTTGTCAAGCAGATTAGGATTAAATGTTTATCGAGGGTTCAATCCACGGATCCGGTAGTAAAATCCACATTTAATTCAGCAGAAACGAGCAATAGGAATGACACACATAGGGGGGACAAAATGCCACAAGAATCAACAAATAATTCTTTGCAAAGACAGAAAACCTGAAAGCGATCGGAGAGTACACAATGAAAACTTTATGTCTACAAAAACCGAAGAGAAAAATTGTTTGAATAAATCAAACTAGTTATGTATGAACAGTGTGATTTTATTGACTGCCAGTCCGTATAAATGGACTCTCTTATTCAAGGTAACAATTTTGCCGATGGAAATATCTCTTACACGTCATTTGGAACAGAAGTCACCTCCACAGAAACCAATTCACAATTTTCATTCGTATATAAGAATCATGCCATAGAAATTCCAATAGTAGATCTGGTAAATAATGACCGTTTTCTGTTTTTTTTGTCATTGGCTTCTGTTCTGGAATCAACTTAACGAGATTTTTCATTTTACCAATTATCTTTGGGAGGTTCGGTATTATCCCAATGCCAACGTCTAGTGTCTGGAAAACTCCTCTGACCGTTTCGAGTGGGTTTTATTTGACCAACATCCTCAGTTATCAATTTTCCACCGCAGATGGACGTCTGCTACCCTCTTGATATTCGGGATTCAAACTCCCGCTACAAAACTTTTGAAGCCAACACTGTACTGTGCAAACAGAGAAAAGTACTTCACTCCATTGATGATTAATATCAGAAACGGTTTGATACGCATTGTGACTAAGTTTATCCACGTGTAAGGGTATTATGTACAACTTATCTTTTTTTTTCAATTCCGTGCTTAGGGTCTATCAAGTGTGAAGAAAACTCTGAATATAAACGGCGAATATCAATGAAAGGAGCACATTTCAAAAATCCAAACGAGCTACGTATATTTATGTACAAAATAGTGTATTGGTGTTGTAGGATAGAGCTAGAAGTTGGTATCTAGAATCAGTCATTATTATCCCCCCTCCCAAACTAACATATCTGTGATCTTTTCACGTGTATTAAATACTGCAAAATGATTATAAAAAAAAACAAAAAAAAACAAACTTGTAGAATCACAGATACAATTCTTGTCTCCATTATTTTCCCCAGACAATGGGGCTGTAATTTCATTCCAATATTCCATCACAGTTTTTTTTTTCAATGTTTTTATCGACATTATTGACCCATCACTAACTCTACCACGCACAGAGTTTTATTTACCATAAAGCGTCGGACATCTCGACCTCATACCAATTTTAAACAAAGGAAATTGTCCCTCCCTTAACCTCTTGCAGTTCAATAGTCTGAGCAATGCTTCAAAGACACTAATCGAGTTCTTTAGGTGTTAAACCCATTAACATCACGGGAAGAGCAATGCAATGGATAGAGCTGCAGTTAACCCTATCAACCCAAGGAGATGTGTCTTCCTCTCTAGTACTTTTCAATATCTGGTCACTCATCAGCGACTGAATTCACTTGACTCTCTATATAAAAATCCTGAAAGAGTTCATGTTTGTGTAAAATGACTTGTCCATCAAGAGGTTCAATCACAAACAGTCAGATCTTCTTCAAATTCATTGAAGCCTCTCCAGTATCAGCGAAAGAATTTGGAACGATCCTATTTACATATTTTAGACATTTGTATTCATTCTTTATTTTTAAGACGTCTGTTTTTGTTGATATATACAACTCTTTGATTTGTATGGGACAAAAACTAATGAAATGGAATCAGAGATATGAGGTTGCATCAATTACAAACGTGGATATGTTTTTCCTTTTTCTTTAAATCAGGCCTTCAAAGCCAAATTCTGGCACTCCTTGAAAATATGCAAAGAAACCATCATCCAATAATTCTATAAATTAAGATGTAATCCACCATCATGTTTCACCTCCCGGTTTATCAAAGTGGAAACTTTAAATGAAGCAATATTCAAAATATCCGATTATTCTATGCAACAATTGTTAATGTCATCAAAACGCGTGGGTGGCAAACTGTAGGGATTCAAAAGTTGACTACCAACTGTAAATCTTTTATTAGATTCACATGTTTACAAAATTGAATTAAGGGTATGAACAGAAGTTATAGAGAATTTAAAAAAATGTTTTGGGTTATGATTTTTGTTATCAAATAATCAGTTATTGTGTATACGTACATATCAGATATGTGTGCGTGTATGTGTGCGTGTGTGTGTGTGCGATAAAGAGAGGGTGATCTCTTCAAGTGAGGTAACTCATCCATTGTAAGCTTATGCAATGCTCTCCCATAGGAATAGGAATAGATAGGAATAGAGCACTCCGGTGGATGGGGACTTCATGCATAAATTGATATATGACTTAAATTCAGCTCTGCTGATTGACCAGTTCCGTAGCTCAGAGGTAGGATATCAGCCTCCGGGTCTGAAGCGAAGGTTTCAATCCTGCCTTGTGGTACTAGATGTGTTAATGGAAAGTCTATAGGTGACAAGATGTTATGCATCGAAACAGCTGTCTGTGGATGATACACACACACACACATATATATATATTCCCCTCTCTCTGTGTTATTCCCTCCTAAACACACTATTTCTCTCTTTTTCTTTTTTCTCTCTCTAGTTATATACTAACCGTAACACAAAAGTACGCTATAGTATTTTACTGAATTGTTCCCTTACTTTGTGTCAGCAGTATTCACGCTTGGATTTCAAAATTTGAACTTTTTAGTGAGCAACCAAATGAGTAAGAGGTTATTTTTCAGTTGGACATCCCTCATTCGAATAGTTCACTCAATAATCAATGGTATACCTTATGGTCAGTTGATTGACTAATATCTTATTGATTTCAATATAGCATTGAGCAACATCCAAAAATAGAATCATCATCATCATCATCATCATCATTTTAGCGTCCATAACGTAGATCTTCCCTGGATTAATTCCAACGCTTTGCAGGTGAATCCCGACTTCTTCAAGAAAAGTGAAATCGAAATATGCATGATCGTGTATTATATAATCATTTCAAGTGTACAATGATATCCAGGCAGGGTTAGCTGGGATCTGTAGTCAGCAGGGAGGTATCAGAAAACGTCTTGTTTGAAGGATTAAACCAGAAAATAAATCCTGATATATTTGATAACTATTTTCTGAAATTGTCATTTCATTAATTTTGTTGGGTGGATCATAATCAACCTTGACACAAAAGTCATGATTTATTGTGTGAATCTTGACCGCAAAATGTTAGATAAACTATATTTTAATGCAATTCTGAAATACCTTGGATTATGACGTTTTGATTAATACAGTCATAGTATAGCCGTACAATTAATGTAACTAAGTATAAAAATAAAAAAAAATCACATCAAATTATAACCACACCTTGAACAGTGCAGTTTTGAAAATTGTTGGAAGGAGTTAACAGCACTAATTGAGGTATTTCTTTATTTGGAATTTGAAATATCTAGCATTTATTTTGTGCAGAATAATCTATGCAAAATAATTTACCGTATACATACAGGTTTCGGAAAAATGCCAATTTTTCTTTCTTTGTCTTTGAAGAACAAATGAAAGTGAATTTTTTATTCGAGCAAGAATACATTAGCTTATGCGTGTGAGTATAGATTTTTGAGTAAAAAATAAACCTCAGATCCGGTAACATGGTTTATTCAAATCTTATAAACATGAAAGAATCAAAGAAAAAAGAAAAGAAGAAAACAGACATACGATAGAAACCTACCTATAACAAGCGACTTGTTGGCAGCAGGCAGTGTTGAGGGTGATCAATTTGAGAAAGATGAGAAAAGTAATGATAAATTAACTATTTACCTAACTTGTCGGGCAGTGATCGTTAACAAGTCAAAATAAAAAATACAAGTATGAATACCGCCGTAAACAAACTTGGTGGACAATTCAGTGTAAATTTAGATTGTAAATTTATCCAACCTATTAAAATCTATTGAGGGGAAAATTCATAAAACAAACAAGACTAAATGTTTTTGTAAACATACTGAGAGGTAAATATTTATAATTTCAGCCCTCTAGATTTATTAGTGCAGCCTGTATGAAGGACACACACACACACACGCACACACATACACGCACATACACACGCACACACACACACATATATATATATATATATATATATATATATATATATATATATATATATATATATATACTTAGCCAGCCAGACTACCTTCAAAAGTGTAGCAACCCTCTTCTGATGATTTTGATGACAGTTTTGATTGAAAGTTTCTAAAAAAATCTAATTCCGATTTTCAAAGAAAAGCAGGTTAAATAAGTTTCGTGTAAGATGTAAAATCTGTTCTGTAAAATTGAAAGAACCAAATGAATGAAATGAAAGGAATATTGGAAGAAAATGTTTTTCTCGCGTCTTTTGGACGCGGTTTGAATTTTGATCTTTTCAATCCTTTTCTTTTATCTTTCATGCGTGTCTGATTTGTATTCGGAAATAAATAAGACAACACAAAAATCAGATCTTGAATCTTCGTTTACACGCACACACACACACACACATATATATATATGTATATACACACACACACACACACACACACACATATATATATATATATATATATATATATATATGCATGTTTATATATAATATCTTCCAACAGATACATGTATATAATGATATAGGCATCACTGCTGTAGCAGCGTAAATAAAATAAGCAATTACAGTCCATAACTCCCCGTAACAATGAGAAAGCATTTCCATTAGAATTGTAAATAATATAACGTGTTTATAATCATTCTTTGGAATAATACATCCATTTCCCAATAATGTAATTGTCTGTGTTCAGACACAATAGAACATATATGGCCATGTGTTGTCTTCATTGTCGAAAGATTAGATGTCTTCGTGTCCAAGTTGAAACCATCTGTGCATAAATGAAATTGAGAAGGATTTTAGTCTAGCAACTGCGAAAAAATCGTGTATATATATATATATATATATATATATATATATATATATATATATATAGTGTGTGTGTGTGTGTGTGTATGTGTGTGCTGTTGTAGGTGTCTTGTTGAGGGTGCACTGTTTCTACAATATTATATTCTGTAAATATGAATGTGGGCAATCCATGTTTCAAAAAATATATGGAGTATATATATATATATATATATATATATATATATATATATATATATATATATATATATATATATATATATATGTCTCTGTGTGTGTGTGCGCACGCGTGCACGTGTGTGTGTGTTTAATACATGTTAGTTTTATATTTGATTTCTGTACTAACCTGCTGGAGAGAAATGCATCTGATTGGTAATTTGCTGACTGAATATATGAATAGGTAATCTAAAATTTTAGAAGTGAGTAGGTAGTGCAATGTTGGTTTCAATTTTTTAATTTTGTTATGAAACGTTTCAGTTTTCATATTTTGATTTTTTTTCCCTTATTTATGAGAGAGAAAAATTTGTCCGTAGTATTCTGTGTAATGAAAATGTGGGTAGGGAATCTAAGATTCTTCAAGAATGTAGGGAGTGTATTCTTCTGTGCTAACCTGTTGGAAGGGAGTGAATGTGTCTGTAATAGTACTTTGCTATCTGAATATAAGTGTGGGAAATCCACGATTTTAGAAGACTTAGGGTAGTGTAGTTTTTACTTAATTTAAAAAAAATACTAGCCCAGACACATTTTCCTCCCTGGGGCGCGTTGGTGCACATTCCTGACAAGTTATTTAAAAGTGTTACATTATGATTCATAGTAATAAAATAAATAGATATCACCATTTAATCCATGATAATTGATAACTTTTCTGGGGGTTTGAAAGATCAATAATTTGAAAACATCTAAATTCAAAAGAAAAGAAGTTTTGTAACTTTCCCATCGGTCCTCTGATTCCATTTTCTCTGACTCTAACCATGGGACCATCTTCTTGATTTTTTCGAAGAAATAAATGCATATTCTGATAGAAACTTACAAATTAGCGCTGAAAAATTAATTTTGACCATAAATTTGCATCTCAGGGGTCAAAACCATCGATAAAATGTTATTATTCGGTTAGGCTTGTACACAAATTTGCAGTCCGTCGCCTATTGTAGGAGCATGGTATCAGAAATGCTGCCTTGCCACGTTATGTCAAATATAAGCTTGACTTTGAGCTATAATCCAATCGAAATTCAAATGTAGATAATTGCAGTGTACAATGATTGTTTCCAGAGAAGATCGAAAGATTTTCCACAGAGCGTTCCGAACGAAAGATAATAAATAGCTCATTACTAAGTCTAACAGAAATACCTGTGGAAAACGGAAAGCCTGTATGGGATCAAAACAGTTTCTTTCAGTGTATTTCAAAAATTTATCTCTATCTACACATAGATGAATCAAGTTTTTAATATCATATAGATGGATATATTTATGGTAGCTAGTTCAGCGATATCAAGGAGGGCGCAAAAGGAGACCCCACATAATGATCATGATTATTCTGCAAAGATCAATGTGCAAAAACATGCTATAAAGTCCTGTTAGTAACCAAGAAAAAGTAACCGTAGCTGCAGCCGTCCTGGAGTTATGCTAACACAGATAGAAATGCATGCGGAGATAAAAAATACTGATGGATCAATAGATAGGCATGAATGTAGCAAGACACTATAGAAAAAAAACTTGCAAAAACCTGCTCCAGGTTCTCATTAGGAACACCCCCAATATCGGTGGCCATAAGTCTGGACGTTCTTGAGTTCTGATATCATAGACGGAGAGAAATATGGTGAATTGTAGTGTGATGGTAAAGTTGGACATTTTTCAATATTTGATATTTTATTGCTTCAACTGATTCGTGTGCTAGATATACGTGTGTCTACTCGATGGGAAATAATTGCTATGTTACGTATTTATCGGCAGATCAATAAAGATATTTGATGGCATTCGCGTGGCTAGTGTTGGGGGTTATTGACTGTAGAGAGACACTGATTCGATGAAAATTGATATCATCTTTTAAGGTAAATTAATTATTGATTTACTCCCATACCATTTTACTCCTTATATATATATATATATATATATATATATATATATATATATATATATATATATGTGTGTGTGTGTGTGTGTGTGTGTGTGTGTGTGTGTGTGTGTGTATACATATATATATACATATATATATACATAAATATATATATATATATATATGTATATATATATACGTATATGTATATATATGTATATGTGTGTATATATATATTAGTGTGAGTGAGTATATATCTAAATACATATGTGTGTATGTGTGTGTATGTGTATATATGTATATATATATACCACATACATTAGTTAAAATATCTGATGTTAAAAAAATAGCAATAAAGCTTCTAGATGTACAAAAAAAACCCCAAAATAGCTTTCCTTCCACTCAGGAAGTAATGCTACAGAATCCAGAACCAACTGCAGGTGGGTCAGACTTGAACATTTAGTGAGAATTGTAATTGCATTTCGTCTTTAAAAAAAATGTAGTACAACAACTACTATTCATAAAGGTTATGGGTACCCCGAACCCCTCCTCCAGCTACGCCTCTACTTTCATAGACAGGTCTCCCTTGAGTATTGATTCTTTTCAAAATGAGGAATTGTTTATGTTTAAATTTTTACCCTTTACTTTTTTTAAAAATCTTAATGGGTGGATAATTTCCCCTCTTTTTTTCTATTCTATTTCGATGTATGTTGAGTCTCCCTTCAACTTTGACACCTTTAAAGAGCAAAAAGTCATCCGTCAGTTTTGAACCTGTACAATGAGTAAAAAGTATCTATTCACTTTTCACTCCCACAAAGGAAGGGTTCCTTACATTTTAGACCTCTTAAAGGATTATATCTATGTATATGGAAAAAGAAGAAATTAAGGTTTCACTTTGGCACCATAGTTACATTGTAAATAGAACCGACGTCTGAAACACTTTAAAAAAGATTCTTAGAATTTTAAAAACTTCTATTGAATGGATGAATTTAGTTGGACTGTGCCCATGTTTAGGTGTTTTTTTTTATAGCTTAATCGACAATTAGACACCAATCATTTGTATGTAAGAGATATACACTGACGGAAAATAAAGTGCAACACTCTGAAAGACGACGCTGATTTGTAACAGGTTGCAGTATGTGCACAATGAAGAGTATTCAATATTCTCAGACTATTCTCCAAGGCTTCGGATATCTTGTGACGAAGTAACACTCATCTTTGTGCATTGTTGGTCTGAGCTTTACAGTTCAGACCTGCGTTAACGTCAATGGAGAATATATAGTGAATGCATATGGAGACTGTAAACTGTTCATACATCCTTCATTTTGGAAAATGTGAACGTATTGATCTGTATATGTGATCATTTACCGTAATCCACCCAAATTACCTTTGATATTGAGTAAATAGAAACACTTATTCCGACGGAGTATATTGATATAATTTCATGGAGAAATTGGTGTCTCGTTGTGACTCTGCGTTTCCTGCTGCTGCGTTTATCAGACCGAGGACTTATCCTGTAAGATCATTTCCCTATATGTAGGGCAATAATGGCCTCGTGATGGGGAGAGTTGATATGCGTTGAACGTGATTCTGATCGTTTTGACACAAATATTAATGGAATTTCAGGGAAAAAAAGCTCTTCTAATCCTTTTGAAAGGCCCATCGAAAACACAAAGATTCTCCAAATAAACCTTCTGCCTCTGTTAGTGCGTTAAATCAAGGGTTCTAAATGCTCTTCCTCACACACACATACACACACGCACACACACACATGTATACAAATATATACGTATCTATACAAGAAATCGCTTTCTGGTGCTGTGAAAGAATCTCAAGAAGCCACGCTCAATCACTCTGTATCAACTGTTAATGAATTTTTAGAATTTTATGGTATATATAATAAATACAATCTGTTTTATAAACTTGTATCAGATTACAAAGTTTTTGTCGTATATAATTGTATAGAGAACGGGTTTTATGAACCAGATGTCAATGCAAAAATTGTTGTTCGACATTTTGAAAGCTTTAAAGTCAGATATAATGGGAAGGAATTGTAGCGAATCTTGGCTTCAAAAAAGCTATAAACTACACAACTATAAATCAAGGGTCGACCTATACATGGGTAGTGATTTTTCATGGTTGAAATTCAAGCGAAATTGGATGGACTAGGAGCAACCCTTAAATTAGTGATTTCGTGACGATAAATCGAGATTCGACCTATACAGGAGATATTCGGTAGGGCTTGTGTATTTCGATCGACCATCCGTCTGCCAGCTGATTCCTTTGTTCAACGAAACATTTCTCACGCCTCAGGATTAACTCCCTTGTTTACCTCATTTTTCCTTTTAAGATTCTCAGCTTCACAAACGTTTTATCTTTGTTGGTAAAACAATCCATGACATTTTAAAAAAGCATTGATGTAAATAATGCGTCAATGCACATTTTTGAATGGAAATGTAGAACTATTCTTCAAAGCGATTTGTTGAATGATATTTCCATGGGTTGTGGGGGGGGGCTACGTATCACATATCGATTTCTTTTATTCAAATTTTATAATTCAGTTTCCTTGTTTGTATGTAAGTTATTATCAAACTAGAGAGATTTGTTTCTATGAGAAGCGGTGAACCAAAACTGTCAGCATGGGTTTCTTTAGTTTTTGGGTTGGTTCGGTTAATTGGCTAATTGGTTATGTATGTAGCCGCATCCATATAGCCACAGGGCTGAAAAATTGAACATTTACTCCTTATCATTCCTGACAATTATTTTTTTATAGTATAGGTCATCATTAGCAGGCTCAATTTGCAATGTGAATCTATGTTAGATTGATCCCTTAGTTTGTGTCCGGTTGTTTTTTTCCGACGATTCAGATATTTTAGTGATCACGAGAATGTTAAAGAAATAACTTATTCATTGATCACTTTTTTCCAATATTTAATTGATCATCCCCAACATGGCATACTACCTAAACGGATTGGTGACGTAAAGGAATTTATTGAGTGACTAGCCAAACTTGTTTGCATCATCATCATCATCATCATCAGTAGTAGTAGTAGTAGTAGTAGTTTATCAATTGGACAGCAATCCGGAGAGATATAAATAAAAGGAAACTGAATCTCCTCCCGTGTGTTTTATGACTGGTGCCTGCAAAAATAAGCTCCATGTTGAAGGGATAGTCAATATTGACATCAAGTTTATTGCCAAGTTCATTTGTTAACAATAACAAGAAAATTCTAAAATGGTCGACGGAATGGACTCTATTATCGACTTTAGTTCTTGCCTGAACATGTTTGGAAACAGTCCTGGCTACAGCAGCTCAAAGCCCACTCTTACTTCTATCCCGACTGAATATGATCATTACAACCTTTATATTGCATATATAATAAATGGAAAAAAAAAACTTTTATGTATCGGTTTTGTTTAACGTGACAGGAAAAACAAATAAATGTTGTTTATTATAATTAACTTTCAGTTGTTTTTTTTTCCACAACTGTGAATCGCACCGTTCTCTTACAGCAATGATTGAACAGTTCAATTACAAAATATTGTATAGTTTTATATTCATCGGATTGGAACATTTAGTTGAATCAGTTTAAACCGTTTATATTTTTCATCATTCATTCCATTCAAGCTTAAGAAATAAAAAAAAATCTCCTAGTTTACCAAGCTAACAGATATGGGGAGAATAATCCTTACGACATCGAAGACTGTGCCTCAGTTTGAGGTTGTCGTTATTGCTTTCTTATTTCAGTTGCTGTATATTCACCTAGTGAAGGGGGAAACCTCAACTACTCTGCAGTGGTATCAGTGGTATAGGGTTTACAGGGTGGAGTTACTGGCTACAGACCTAAGATTCTTTGTTTTATCGGGCCTACGGCAAGATATGTCAACTGAGCTCTTTTTTTCTGTCGGATTAACTTTCTCTTACATGAACTGTCTTGCAGGGTTGAAGGACTCTAACTGTCCTGCTATTTGATAGGGAGAATATTCAGGCCTCTCCCTTTTGACGCTAATGTAAACCGTTGAAACTTTGCATTTCATCTTAACGGTTTTGCCTTATAAGATGAATTTTCTAAGAAAAATGAGTAGTTCAGAACACTTTTAAAATGAAGTGTTGTGTGTAGAGTGATGTATGCATATACCTTTAGTACAGTTTATATATATATGTATGTATGTGTGTGTGTATATATGTGTGTGTGTGTGTATGTATATGTATATATATGTGTGCGTATATATATATATATATATATATATATATATATATATATATATATATATATATATATATATATATAAACTTTATAGCGGTAGAATACATGCGATGGAAATAATACAACCAACACATAATTTTCTGTAATAATCTAAACATTTGATAATAAGCAAAAGAGAAAAGAAGAGAAGAAATGAAAAAGAGCACGTTTCAGAACATCAACAATACAAACTGATTGATTGTAAACATAACGGTGAATGTACGCAATTGAAAAGAGGAGATAGAATGTGCACAAAAGAATACGAAGCAAATTTGCAAGTTGGAAGGAGTTTTACATCAACATAATTCAAATGGACGTGTGCACGTTCGGACATTTGCAGGCTTCTATTCATACACAAGAATCAGAGGTAGACAAGAACTCTAAAACTATCAGGGCTAAAACTGGCTAAGTAGCCATTATATATTTTTAATCTTTTCATGTAAGCTCATAATAAGAGCTTGTTATCATATGCAAGATGCAGACTTAGTACATATCATAGGGAAACGATATAAAGAAAGTGAGTGATTTTGTTAAAACTTTGTGAGAAGGTAAATCTACATTCATTCTAAATTCATTGTTAAGTTTTAAACCTTATAGCAATAATATATAATCTTATCTTTGTTCAATTTGAACGCAGAAAAAAGGTTGTTTGCGAGTGAATAGCATAGTTACAATGTCATCGCCAGTTCATATATATGAAACTAATGATATCGCTATTCTAAAATTTAGCGTGAGAATTGAACTTAATATCGGACTTTCTGTCAAGAATAAGGGAACTCAGAGAATTCGCAGCATAATTGGCGTTTGTTAAATTAGACAACGAAGCTTTGCTGCTTTCACTGGATTCAGTCCAAATTATCTCTGACACCGTGCAAACTTGATTTCTCTCCCTTGGTTGTGAGTGTTTGTTCTTAATTGATTATGAGTAAAACATATAGAAAATTGCCATAATTCCTTTCAAACTTTGCTTGTGACCAGGACAGTGTTACACATATGTGAGTGTTTTTCTTACGTAATCTGATCAAAAAGTGTGCAAATTTGCCCGTTGTTCCAATAAACATAATTAGATTTCAATTCATCGGGTCCTGGTTGCATAATTGCTAATTTTATACTTTTTAGAAAGAAACAATCAGGAAATGACACTTATTACTCAGGAACAAAAGGAAACTTTCCGAAAGTTGCACAGTTAATATGACGTGATTTTTCGTACGGAAATATGTTGTTTTGTTGTGAGATAAATCTACAATTAGCCATGGTTGTTATTTGTTTATTACGCTTGCTTCCCGAGAGCCCATCCTGTTTGTTTCATTTTTTCCCCTATTTCCTGGCCTCATAGAGTAGCATTTCAATATGGCCCAAGACCTTGATAATGGTGTTTAGCCAGAATTGTCTTGGAAGATCTTTGGGACATTCACACCAAACCTTCTCCAGGTCCATGTCATGACGTACGTTGCAAGACAACTAGTCTCTTTCCCAACCATTCCAGCCTTCACAGGCCACTGCTGGAGCAGAGATCTATATGCTTTGTTGGCAGATCGTATCATTCCTTACAAATTGAAACCATTCTTCACTGTGGAGAGCACCAAGACAATGCATGTTAAATTTGTCAGTTTTGATAATTCTGGAAATGAATTTAGAAGTGCTATGCTAAGTTAATCGCGCTGTCTAGATGAATAAAAAATTCACACCTCGGTGATAGGATCTCGTACCGAAGTTCAAAGAAGTGAAATAAGTCTTGAAAAGACAAATTCTTCGGTGCACCGATCTGCATTTCGGCTCTCCATGCAAAAGTCCTTGTGCCTCGTGTATCAATCAAATGTCGGTTTATTTTTTTCGCTCCTCGGCATCTTTGTAATAGGATATCTTTCTTTTCTTTTGGGTGCTGTCGTCTTTCCTTGTCTCCCTTCACCACAACCATAAGACCGTAGTAGCCCTAATCTAGCATGTATGTTCTTCTCTAAGTTTTGGGGAATGATAACAGGAAATTGCCCCTCTCACTAGAGAACCATCACCCATCAAAATAGTAAATTGAATGCGATTGTATTTCTTGAATTCAGAATAAAACCGTTACTTTCTTTGAGGTCAATCATTCCTCTCCTACTGACTTAATTTTCTGTGGCCGGGTAACTGCTAAGATCGGTAACTTATGGGAACTATTTGTTTGATATTACCCTGCTCCTGGTCTTCACCTTATAACCTTGCTATCTTTCATTTGGTTGCATTTCTTTCCTTTTCCTTTCTGCTAAAACCGAAAAATAAATAACGACTGAAAACTTCTGCATGTTTTTGTGTTACCTCATTGACCTGGTCTTATTGCCATATTGGATAACAGACAAGACAAGAGAGTTGTTTATGCGCAACTTTGTTCATATGGATATAATCTTTCTCCGCCTTAGGTAGCCACTTGGTTATTTCATGGTTACTGCACCTTTGGCCAACAGCCAAAGACGGAATATAATCAAATACAAGTAATTGCTCTTCGAAAATGACAATAACATGAGTCGAAATGAAATTCCAAGCTTATATATGTATATACCTACATGAATGGAAAAAACGTTTGTGTGGGCGATTAAGATGTTTAATACATGGACGAATGTCATGTCTCCTTAGGAGCAGGGGCATATCGGTTGATCGAATAGCGTGTGCGGAATTTTATGTTGAACATGGGAAAAATAATGCAGAAAGTTCACATGGAAATAAGTTGTCAGGGGGCATAATACATCATCACAGAATACATACATATATATACTTGTCCATATCATAAAGATTTGAACAGACACCCATTTTATTTTCAATCTATTGAGTTTGAGAGATGAAAACAGGGATATTACATAAGAACCAATTTTTTGCAATCATTTGAATAAGGACTGTATCTAGTAATGTTTTGTTGGTCTGGATATTCAATCTGTTGAAAATTTATTTTCTAATAGACTTGAATATCTAAACGAAAAAATGTATTCTACCGCTGTAAGTTTATATATATATATATATATATATATATATATATATATATATATATATATGAACCGTACCAAAGGTATGTGCATACATTTCTCTACACACAACACTTCATTTTGGAAGTGTCCCGAACTACTCATTTTTGTTAGAAAATTCATCTCATAAGGCCAAACCGTTTAGATGAAATGCAAAGTTTCAACGGTTTAAATTAGCGTCGAAAAGGAAAGGCCTGAATTTTCTCCCCGTCAAATAGCAGGGCAGTTAGAGTCTTTCAGCCCTGCAAGAAAGTTCATGTAAGAAAGTTCATCTGATAGAAAAAAAGAGTTAAGTTGATACAGCTTCTCCTAGGCCCGGTTAAAGAAGGAATCTTAGGCGTGTAGCCAGTAATTCCACCCTGTTCTAATCCCACAAAAATTTTGTTCTGAAATGATCAGCAAGATCAGATAAGTGACCTTTGCCACTTTTTTAATTTGGATCCCTCCAGCTATAAATCCATTACAGACCCAGAAATCTAAGGGAAACAAATTTCACGCTTGATGAAATACTTATGAGCACTAGTCATTTATATGTATTATCTGCAGTTGTCTGTAATTTATCTATAAACATAAATATCATCTCCAAAGACGAGCGTAATTGTGCAAACCTCTGCCGTGTCTTACCTGCAAACTCTTCCATCACGTTTCTTAATCTTGTATCTGGTATTTTCATACTACGTTTACTGTCTTGCGGAAATCAATCGATTAGCCCTGTGTTCCATCTGTTGAACATTCTCCTTGCTACGCCCATCTCCATTTTTCTTGCCTAAATATTTGCACAATATCCTTCAGCCTGGCCCCTTTTCAGATTTGTGTTGTTCTTTTTCTACCACTTCAGTTATTCCTAACAATGGTCTTTCCAAAGCCCTCTGTGCTATTCTTAGTTTGATTTCGTGCATTTTTTTTAGTTTCCCGGTTTTGCACCCTTATACCATACTTTGTATGATGAATTGACAGTATCTCTTACATTTCAAGCATGTTGGCAATTCGCTTCCCAGTATGTCTCTATTTATACCAAATGCTTTCGAAACAATCCTTACGCGCAGTCATTTCATTCAGGAGGATTTTGATTTTTTTAAAAATTATCCATTTATTGGAGAGAAATACACTCCTTGTATCTCATACACTTTCGGGGATATGTAAGACTTGTCGGTTTGGCTCAGTCGGTAAGGTTAATACCTACTATTTCCTTTGGTTGTGATCTCGAATTACGGTAAAGACTTGTTGAATTTTATTTATCGATTTAGTTTTGAGTTATGTGACGGACAAACAGTGATTATGTCACTCTTATATCTGCCATTGTTGTTGTGATTGTTGTTGTTGTTGCTGTTGTTAAGGTAGAACAACAAAATCGATTTCACTGAACACAAATCATGGTATTTCCTTTTTTCTTTTTTTTTTTTTCAAAGTTTCTGCTGATTCGCTGTCTTAGTTCGTGCTTTGTTATTCTTGAATAAAGGAGAAGAGGGATTAAAAGTTGGGAACAATCTCTATTCAGAGGGGCCCTGAAAAAATGATTACATATCTCTTGATTTAATGCGTGTAAACTCATGTGTGCTCTTGTTCTCCATAGAAAAAGAAACACTTCAAATGTACTTCAATATATACAGGTTTAAATATAATTTTGAATATTCATTATATATATATATATATATATATATATATATATATATATATATATATATATATATATATATATATATATATATATATATATATGTTGAGACACTATCAACGATTGAGCAAAAAAACGAATGGTGCGTATGTGAGAGCAGATGCTATAAGAAAATACCAAACACAAGATGAGGGAACGAGATAGAAATGTTTGCCTGTAGGACATGGCACAGGTCAGCGCAATCATAGTCGTTAAAAAAGGAGATAGGAGATTCTTTTGTCTAACATTAGCCAAAAAATGATGAGGTTGATATATATGCTTCTATTTATGAATATATGAAGAATGGTCACCAATGTAATATGTTAAAATAAGAAGAAAATTGGATTTTGATCAACACAATTAGAAAATTACATCAGATATAATTGGTTGGGGCAAAACTTTGATCGGACTGTATAATCTATGTATGACAAGTTGGCATCTGTTACTTGGATTCCTGTACAATTTCAAGGGTTTGTGCCAAATGTTTCTCATTATTATTGATTCGTGGCCAGACTTGGTTCATTTAGAGATGAACGAATGGGCAACTGATAAGACATTGCTAGCCTCTTTTCGCATTTGGGAATTATGTCAACTTCCAGTGACAATTAAGTTCCAAACATGGAGATCAGAGCTGAACAACTGCCCCAACGTTGACCCGTAGTATGCGGCGAGGAGAAAATTGCACAATGAACTTAGGTCGATACCAAAACAGTCCTATGTTATTAAAGAGGAATTTGAATCAATCTCTCTTGGCCTTTACCACAAATTTCAAGAATTGGATTCTATTGGAACGTGCCAAAACATTTTTTCCGATTTTTTCTAATCAACCGTATGAACGATTGAAAATTGAAAATTCAAAATGAAAATAACCTAATGAACTTCTTGTTAGTATTAGAAGCAGAAGTTTCAATTGTTCTCAATTCTGTGCGGTGGGGAATTTTGATAACATCTTGAATTTTCAACCTGTTGTCCGGGACAGATATTTTTTAAATGTCTGCCAGCTACGACAGTTTTCAGAATAATTCACTTATTTGAGGTGGATATAATGTGCTATTGAGGACATTGAATGGACTTTTTCTCCATACATAGTTTTTTTCAGATTGTCATTTGAATAAAACATGCAAGTATTGAAAAATTCGAGATGTTTCCCATTGCTGGTATGAAAATATTCATTGCTGTAAAGTTGCGTAGATTATTCTGATACGGATGATCTCGGTGTCAAAATATACATTTTTATGATGCAGAATTCGGATTCGTATCTTTAGAATTTCCCCAGAAGTTTTCCTCTAACTCTCAATTGAAGAATCGTAATAAGTGATAAGAATACCTGCCCAAGGCTAGCATCTATAGCAGAAAAATTTATTCAACAATTTTCCTCACAGTAACAGAGATTTGCATAGTACACGGCAGTTTTTTCTGTACTTGCACAGCCTTGATTAACACTTCTTACATTTGAAGTAGACGAGCTCATAGCTGAACTGACTTGCATCTTGTAGGCATGTCCAGAAGGGGAGGGCGCACCAGTCTATATTGTGAAGTCAATACTAGTTAGGAAATCAGCGTCTGACTCCACACATGATCTCCTTAATGCACTGCCCTCTTAACGTGCTACTCTTGGTTAGCTTTTGTTGGAGAGATTTACTACACGGTGCTTCGTTTCCAAAAGCTTCCTCTTTGTTTATTTCCACATGCGTGCTAGTTCGGGCATAAAGCCGATAATAAACCTATCGATTGTGGTCTGTGGTATATCATTCGGGGCATTTTAAACTCTGGATGGACAGCCCATATATTCCATACAATCTTTTTTCTCGTAGCCATCGACGTTTGAGGCAGTGTCACGGATAATCAATGCATGGGACTATCGAAGTGCACTTTCATTCTCAGGACTTAGCCCTGTAGCAACTTTATGAGCTGCTAGGTACTGGAATCTTTCCAGTTCCAAAAGTTATAAATATACCAAATTACATAGTTTTTCACGAAATGCATAATTGCCTTGATACTTTCGGTTGAGCGACCTTACTATGAAGACCCTATATGGATATTAAAAGAAAGTGAGGTACTAGCTGGTCGTGATGTCCAAATCAAAGAAATGTGAAACTATTTAGGTGTAAAGACTTACAAATAAAATTTAGAAAACTTTCGCAGTTGAAGTCAACAACGCTGACTGTATTTACTCATGGACTGATCAAGGAAGCAACAGATAAGCATCTAGAAAATTATTAGAAAAAACCCTGCTTATAGAATATCAAAACGTAGCACGACCTGTACCGTAAGAAGATTATTATTTACATAATGTTTAATGATTTCGCGTTTATAATTATTCTTATACTTAAAAGTTGCTTCCGTGATTCCAACCTAAATCATACATCTCTTCTCTTGGTGAATGATTCAAGATATCTCCATTTCTTGTCTCAGGTCTCTCGTTTTGACCAGGATGGAGATATGAACACGGCTAATAGCAGAAGTAGATGATGATAATGGTGATGACGATGATGATGATTTTATATGGCATCATTGATAATCTTTACATGTGTACATGAAATATGCCTTGAAGTAAAAGTCTATAAAAGATGAAAACACGCTTGATTCACTGTAATATTGGGGGAAAAATTGAATACATTTTCGAGTTTTTCTGAACAAAAACATTTGTAATGTTGACTCAAACTTTAAGTAGAGGAAGTATAACTATTACACTGTTTTTAGAACTAGCATTATCAACCTTGTTTGTTTTATCATAATATTCCATCTATCTCTTTATATCATTCTGTCACTGAAAATCATCAAGGAACTATTAGCAGAATCTTTCATTTTATTTGGAGAAATCTAAGATAATCTGTCGCAGTATACTGCTAGGGTTTCAACATGTCCTCCGTAAACAGACACAAAATCACGTTTTCACAAGGGTAGGACACAAAATCAGTTTTTATAAGTTGACATAGAGTTGACTGTGTTCCCTAGTTCACACCTTTCGGTAACAGTGTCCGCATCGTTACAATATCTAATAAAATATCGCCCTCACTGTTTAACACCGATGATTTATTGCCTGCGTCGTTGTGTGAATTATCAGCCTGATCCATTCTGACAGTCAATAATCTACTTTTGTTTTCGTCAACTGTAGTGCCCTTTCAAAGAATGCCTGAACTAGTAATTACCAAATTATTTCTTCTACGTAGCATACATCTAGGCCATTCCACCAGTGCTAAATTGGATTTGAATTGCACACATTGTGATAAGGATATTGAACTTGATATTGTGATACTTTAGGGTGTACAAAGCAATTTCAGATATGAACACATTCTGATATGGACTTTCCTTGGCAACAGTTGCTAGGTAATATTTCCAACCTGGAAAACTTATAAATATCTCCCAATGAATGATAGATGCATGGATCTCCTCCCAAATTAGATCATCCCTATTTTATCTCACGGGATTTTATTGAGAAGAAAGATTTTGTAGATATTGCGTGAAAAGTCAGGAACGAATATAGAAATGTACTAAGAAAGGAAAAGAAAGTTCCTATATTTGCTCGTGTCTTTCTAAACGATATATCAGAAAGTTTTCAACAATCTTAATTAAATTTTCTCGGAAGGTTATGGCACAGCATAGAGAAGAATTAGTTGAATCCTAGGTGGATCCAGGAATTTATTTTTGATTGAGAGATATTTTCAGATTTTAGTATCAATACATAATCACATCCCCCTGTCTGTCTACTAGGTACCTCCACAAACTGTAACTGAATTTTGATACAAAACTTTTGGAAGTGAAAGGTACATTGTCAAGGTAGAGCAAATCAGATTTAGGTTGGATCCAGGAATTTGTCTCTGAATGAGATATATATTTTTGTTTTTCTTTCACAGTTCCCTGTATTCACTCCTGTCAGTTAATATTATATTTCCAAAAGTTATCAATGAATTATGATATCGTTACAAGCATAGTACGATACGATAAAAGATATTTTTCTGTTTTTCCTCGTACATTCCTGTATTTAGCCATGTCTGTCCACACAATATCTCCAAAAGTTCATGACGAACATCAACCAAAATTTGTTGAAAAGTGGACCAGAGAAGATAGGATATGTTTCTAGAATGGATCCATTTATTAGTTTTCGATTGAAAGGTATCTGTTCGTTTTCTTCCCATACATCTCTTCATCACTTCAGTATCTGATCCTATGGTTCTCAATGATTTTCAATGACTTGTCGTGGAAATATGAGGCGTGGATCAAGGAAAATGCGATAAAGTTTTTGGAGGTTCCCAAAATTTGTTTTTGATTTTGAGAATTTTTTCATTTTTCTTTTTTTCGCCTTCTTAAATTTCTCATTTACTCAATTTTCTCGATGAAAAACTCAGAGGAAATGTTGACCGCTGTATGAGGATGAAGTTATTGATTTTACGTTTGATCCTGGAAATTGTCAATATAGTGTTTACTGCCATAACTCTTGACGCATGTCTGTAGTTAGGTCTTTTTTTATCTTGGAAATTATACCTTCCAAGTAGCCATACTGCAGTAAACTTTCAGTGTGTCATTAAGCCAACGTTGAGAAATCTTTTCTTGGTGGGAATTCAGAAGAACTGATTTTTCAAGCAGTTGCTATGAAAAATTAATTCCTCACAAACAATTTAAAATATGTACATATTTGAAAAATGATTAACACTCATCAAAAGATATTTGTGACAAATTTCAAGCTTTTAACAGTATATCAGGAAGGAAACGAAAGTCCGAGACATCATAGAATCCATTTGAGAACTTAAAATGGCGATGGGCGGGCCACGTTGCGAGTATGACAGACGGTTGATGGACATCATGACTCACAACATAGATCCCCAGAGATCACATGCAAAACCAAAGCCGACAGAATTCAAAATGGAGAGATGAACTGGACAAATTTAGAAGAAACTGGCTCCGTGACGCCAATGATTGAGAAATGTGGTGAATCGGGGGAAGGTCTCGGTCCACAGACAGAATTTAACAGAAAGATGATGATGATGATTATGATGATGATGGAGAACATATTTTGTACCGGTCATCTGAACCAATCTGAGGATGAACAGTGAATACGTCAGCTGAAACGTTGTGATAAATAAAATATTCTAGATGGGAGAGTTTGAGTTGCAGTTTATGCATTGAAAACGATTAATAAACTAATATTCTGCCTACCAGACTTCATAGCATGGTGAAAGAATTTTTAGTCAGAATTATTTTTTAACTTTTTCTAGGTATCCTAACTGTGATATCACTGTTTAGTTCATAATCTGCAGCAATAGCTATTTGGTGTCCGATCCGAACTGTCGTTTCACATAGTCCTTGTCAAAGATTCCCCTGACCTCTTTATCATGGATATTCGAAACGTAATGGTGTACAGCATTTTGACCATGTACTGTTCTGCTTTTCTCAGCATGTGCAAATATCTGCAAACAGCTACAGCAAAGGAAGGAACGAAAAACACAAGACTCCGTTTTGGATTCGAAATCGATTCAAAAAATACTTATATATACTTTGGCCAATCGGAAAATACATTGATAATCTCAGTGTGAAAACCAAATAAAATCTTCACAGAGAGAGAGAGTGAGAGAGAGAGAGAGAGAGAGAGAGAGAGAGAGAGAGAGAGAGAGAGAGAGAGAGAGAGACACACACACACACACACACACACTCACTCACACACAGAGGATGGAGAGGAACTGGAAAAATTCAGTTCCTCTACTGCCAGCAGCGAGTAAACCGTCCGTAGTCACCCAGCCTCTCCACTCTTTTGTTGACCTACCTTTGGTTCCCTCAGTTTTCTTTGGCTAAATTATCTTATAGTTTCTGATATCAGAACTAAATGATCATTGACTTTTCCCCTTTTTTTCACCCCTGCTTTCTTCCATTTCTCCCACCTCTAAACTTACCGTCTATCTTTCTTCTTTCCACTGTTAAAATCCTTAAACATTCGTTTTTTTCTGTCAACCCCTTTTCACTTCCTTTAAGTGACTGTGACTGGCTATCTATCTTCGGGGGTTCAGGTGACTACGTTTCATCTTGTCAATAAAACTACTTGAGACGTTTCAATCATCCTTTGGTGTCTGAAAAAGGTTATCCTGTAACTTATTTTTGACCAAGTATGTAAGTATAGTTCACATATACCCACACAAAACATATCTTTAACAAAAGTGATATCTGAAAATCAAATTAAATATCTAATCAAAACAGTACCCATCAGCCTTCATATTGTAACATGTAGTGGGCCAATGCATTCTGAACTCGTCCAGTTCGTTTTTTTTATGCTAGCCACATGTTCGCATAATATATCTGGGGATACATAGTGTGAATTACGATGTCCAACTCTTATGTGCTATTCTTGCAATATTACTGGATCTGATTTTACCGGATTCTATATCTCTGATTTCTGTTCTTACTCTAATATAATGTGCTGTCTTTTTATCTCTTCATGTGATGCTGAGCATGACTCTTCTACATGTTGCATGGTTCTCAGCTTGAAGGTCCATCTTTCGTTTCCGCTCGGAAGAATACATCGCGCTATGTAAACAGCAATTTCCATCGATTTCAATAGTCAATTGGTTACAGTGAGTTTTTCTGGTTGGTTTTTGTATTTGCAATTTTTTCACCATTGCCGGTGATTGATGTTACCACTTATGTAAACAGGCAATAATTTGAATGATTATTTCCCAGGTATCAAACTATGTGCAATGCTTATTTTTTTTCCAAAACCCGTACCCAATGCAGTGGCGTAGGGAACATCACATCTGATTCCATAATTAGTGTGGTAAGGATGATATAGCATGACAGAGACCATTCCACTCCAGGCTGATTTCAAATCAGAGTCGTCCGTTATCTAAACAGGTTGCCAACCATGGATAGAGATCTATCTTCCCTATTGATTTTCCATAGCTGGAGAAAAAGAGATGTATTCATGCCTTTGCCGGGGGCATTTTTGCAAAGTACAATATTCCTAATGTATAGTCTATGTAAAAGACCATCTAATCTTTCCAGTTAGAAACAATTAATATTTTCAAATGAAAGAAAAAGAATGAGACAATGTCAGGCCAGTCTACTATATAGACACAAAAGAATTGAGAAATAGTAAGAAGTCAACGTTATCAGCGTATTCAATAAAACTCTATAGGCAAAAATCGTCTAAATGAGGAAATATTATGCCGATGATGATGAGAACGAAGTGAACACCAACTAACTAAGCTGGAGTTTAATCTAAACTTAAATTCTCCGGGCCCGTAACCGTTTGGCCACTGTGCACCTCTATTCGGCACGATAGATATCTATATTAGTTGATGTGAAAACAGTTGATTTTAGGCTCAGTATTTTCATAACGGTTTTTCTCGGCAACAAAACCAGGTCTGGTTAGTAACTGTGTTTCATATCTCGCTGTTAGGGGCGATCAATTAGGAAATTTGAAGGGGTGATCAATGGATATTAAAGCTCTTGTCCTTTTTGGGGTAATGGTCACTAGAACAGTCTGGCATTTTGAAAAATCAATGAATGCCCGTGGACACGATTGGAGGGATCAATTTGGCGTTAACCTACGGAGCCAAATGGGGAGTAAATCTAAGAATTACACGCCTTAAGCTTCATTGGTGCAGTCTATTCAATTGATACGTAAATACATTCATGAATAAATGTCTTAACCTCGCCTAAATGAATCCTCGTGGCCCGTGCGTGTATCAGAACCAGTTATGTAAATACATTATCAAAAAATACATGAATAATGGATGATTTATCTAAAATTACCTTTAAAAACTTGTTTACATGATTTGGGCTCAGTAGTTCCAATTTAACCGTAAAGATTCCAAAAATGACTAAAGAAAAATAAATGATGTTTGTAGTGGTGTTCTCATGCAAATTTCATAGGTTGAAGCTCGACACACTCATACACACATATAGATACTCAAAGAGAAAAAAATCTATAGCCTTTAAATAGAGGAGAATCTAACCAGCCAACAAGCCAGTCAGTCAGCTGGACCAAGTTGGAAACTGAAGAAACCTATTTTGACAGTTTTTTTTGTGACAGTCTTGGTTGACGGTTCCTAACATGTTTGAGTTCTTCTGTTCAATGTCTCCACTAATAACCCATTAAGTTGTCATTGATGCAGCTACGAAATGAAAAGTGTCCACAACAAAATGACTAATTTGTTCACTATTGTTAATCGGAAGGACACCATATAAAACCACAGATGTTCAATATCGAACATGGTGCGACGGTTTGGATTTGACCAGAGGCCATTCCGTCAAATTACTAGTGATGGGGAAGGCGGGGTCAGACCAACTACGAAAATCAATTCTCTCACAGATTCCTTCGTCATTTTTCTGCTGCTTTCTCTCTACAGCAAATATTTTGGCAAGACAAACTGCCTTTAACCCGTCCAATGCTACGGGCGGGGAAAACTCGTCGTCCATCCATTGCCACTGACAAAGTATTAATTGTACAAGTCGTTAACTCGTTGACACAAACAAATTAACTCTTCTTAGTAAGCCACAGTCTAGATTACTTGTCTTACGATCATTAACGATTCTTCAACAATTTGAAGCAAACTTGGCAAAGATACATCTTTCCTTGTTCAGTGATGATAAATATGTCCATCAAGGATACTAATATTAATGAGGATTGGGCCATCCCCGGAGAGTCCTTTGGCCCCATTGCTGTGTTGAGGGTAGCTAATTAAAAATATGGAAAAGGGGATGATTAATGAATGAGTTACTTATCTCGTCTTTCGTTGGGCTGCGATCACTAAAAAGGTCTGAATCATCCAAAAACATGCGTTAAACTAAATAATACATTTAGCATCGATGTACATTGCAAAACAAACCACATACTAAAGTCTATGCCGAGTGGAATTTAAAAGAAAATGTTCTAGACATAAAAAAGGCGTAAACTTTAAAATCGTTTAACAGCCTTTAAGCATGGTGCTACATACTTTGTCATCCCAATCGACATGAAAACGAAAGGAAACTATATCGAACGTTCTAGTGACAGTTTTGGTTGACGATTTCTAACTGATTTTAGAAATCTGTGAGTCACCAGAGAAAATAACGAAGATTCATAAATCCTAATTAGTTTCTCCAACAACTAAGAAACAAAACCGTTCCAGAGATTGTAGAGTATGTTGACAAAATGCAAAGCAGCTGAAGGGTAAATAAAATCTTTCTGAATGTAAGGTGTACTTATTGTTAGACCCATATTTCAAGATATTCAGGACTCGATTAAATCACTGAAGTATTGTTATGAGCACGGACGTAGGTTTAATTCCTGATACCTCAACGTGCTGGTCTTACACGTTGTACACATAATGCTTCCAGGATATTCCTATGCACACGGACCCATCAATTTCTTCATTAACCCGTCCGCTGTCATGGACAAGATAATTCTTATGATAGCGTGTTATCCTTTTCAAAACCTTCGCAAAAACCTTGAATGTGACAGGAGTGTTTATTGTAATTACATCATGCATCTCTTTCAATAAATTTGTCAACCAGAATTCCATGCATTGTCACGTTGAGGAGATGGATTGGTCGCTGAGCATTAGCTACGTAATACAGACCCATCAATAAATAAAATAGTTCACTGTAACTGAATCATGCATCTCTTCCGATAAGAATCAACCTTTCTACACAAACATGTCATAAGTGCTGAGATCCTTTGATAAAAAGGAGAGCACACAACCAATGCATACTCCCAGTGGTAACTTATGACGCTGAAACATGGAACCTAACCAAAAGACAGACCTGCAAACCGAGACCCATACAACGCCCACATGAAAAAATAATGCCGAACTTCACACTGAGAGACCGCAAGGAAGCACAATATATCTAGATGTCAGGGCATCATAGAATCCATTAAAAACTCAAAAAGCAGTGGGCTGGCCATATTACAAGAAAAGAAACAACCGATGGGCATCACGACTGAAGAGATCGATCCCCACAGGTTGCATGCGCAGTTGAGGTCGGCAGAGTACTACATGCAGAGATGAGCCAGAGAAATTCAGAAAATACCGGTTCTGCGACGCCGACGATTGAGAGGTGTGGCGAATCCTGGGGAAAGTCTATGTTCAACAACAGACATTGAGAGACTGATGATGATGAAGACGCACGGTATGCATAAAACTGTTAGTGTTCCTACACACACAGACCAATCAATCACTCACTAAAACTGATTGCTGCGACGAAAAAATAAGTAAAATATCAAATAAGGCCTAAATCTAGTAAAAAGTGTTTCGTACCGAATTTGCAAAACGGCATGTGAGAAGATACGAATTTTCTGAATGTGAGGGAATGGCCATTGGCCAACGAGACAGGGTGCAGGAGGAAAGTGATCCACCTAATTCGGGAAAATCTGTGCAATTCAGCTGAATAAAGCATTTTCCCGCTCTTGGGAGGCGGACTTATGCGTAAATCTTTCAAGATAATTCATATTCAAATAGTTTTTCAGATGATAGAACTCCATAGGTGTACTATTCGAATGCTATGGTGGTATTAGGATATCACATCTGAAGAAGGCCTTAGGATGGATCGGCTGAAATATTGTGTTAAGAACACATACAACAAAGAATTCAATCGTCTGAGGAAACTTTTTTCATGTTAATGACCTTTCTCAAAATAGTACACAGTATATCTTATTGTCTTTTGAATCATCAAAATATTTTATCAAAGTATGTATTACATTTACCAAGTATTCTGTTGTACATACCAATTGATTTAGGCGAAAATACAACTTTATTAGGCACAAAATAAAGACTTACAAACGTCAACAATTTTTTACGGTGCAAAATATAAACCTGGAGAAATATACTTGGCTGCAAACAGCTTGACAGTACGCATCTTCATTGTTTTTCAAGATCAGTTCTCAACCGTAAAAAAATACATCAACTTTCTGATTGGTCTGCCTGACTACGTTTGTGTGTATGTATCACGTGTAAAAGCTGAACCAATGGATGTAGAGAACTAAAATGTGTCAAGAAAAGTTTTTTTTATTTTTTGAAAATCATTCCTTGCATAGACTTTTTGTGGGGTTTGATTTCCAATCCAAGTTTGAGTTAAATCGATCCCTTAGTTTCACACTCGCTTTTATTTCATAATTCAGACATTTTTAGCAACCTCTGCCCAATAAAGTCGAGAGAAATGATTAACTCATTGATCACCCCAACAAAGCATGCTGCCAAAAGACGTTTGTCATGGGGCGGTCTTTATTGAGTGACTCACTGTGCCTGTTCGTTGAATACTACCCTGAATGCAAGAATGTCACAGGAAGCGCTGGAAGCCAAGGCAGTTGTAGCGGCATCGTCACAACAAGCCCATCCTTACATCAATTATCAGAAATCATCAACTAAAACTGTCACAAAACTGTCAAGATAGGTTTCTTCAGTTGTTAAGCTGGTCTATCTGAATGACCAGGAATGTGTATAGTACCTACATAGGCTGCATTATTGGAGCTAGTGGATTGAAAATCTAAACGTTTGCTATTATGATGTCACATTTTACCCCTGCACCAAAAAGCTTTTAGTATTGGGTTCAATTTGCAATGTGAATTTATATTAAATTGGCAGTTTAGTTTCTTTACTTCCACATTGATTGGTCTTTGGAAATTGAGACTTTTTTTAGTGATAACTGTCAAACAAAAGGAGTAACATATTCATTGATCACAATCTTTTCCAGTGTTTTGATTGATCATCCCAACACAGCATGCTGCCAAAAGACACTGGCCATGTGACAGATTCTATTGAGTGACTAACCAGTCCTATTTGCTGAAGGCAAGATTATCACATCCTTTCATGACAGTGATTCCCGAAGTGGGCGATATAATCCCTCCGTTGGGCATACAAATGAGACAGTCGATGACAAGAAGTGTGTGCAGGGGCGTTGGAAGACAAGGATGCTGTTTACTAATATCATCAGGATATTGGAAAATTACATCACATTCTCATTACAACAGGCCAATCTTTCACGTTGTTCATTTTCATAATAATTTATCAAGTATTTCCAGATATTTAGTTCAATTGTTTTATGGTTACAAATTACATGCTCAATACAAAAATATAATTATCAAAATTTAATTTTCAATAAATTTTTGTTATGAGAGGCGCTAATGAATTATACACTAACAGAAAAGTGAAGCACTCCAAAGGACCATGCCAATTTTGACCTGGTTACTATAAGTGCATAATTGGTTGATATTCTAAAACAATTTTCAAAGTCTTTGGCCATTTTGTGTCGTAGTAACACACGTATCAGTGCACTACATGTGTCTGAGCTTTAGAGTTATAGAGGTTATATAAAGCCCTCCACCAATACACTATACATCCTGTTTTAACACTGACCAGAAACTAAAGAAGGATTTAAAGTGTATAAATAATGTGTATCTGATAATACTGATAACCCCCTTATCTTGGAACCTGCGCACATATTGATTTGTGTATGTGATTATTCACTGTAATTCAATTATATTACTTGATCCTTTAAACTTGAGTAAATTGAAATTAGTATACAGGGTGTTGCACTTTTATCTTCCGTTCGTATCTGTTGTGAAATGAAATGTAGTGAAAAAAAAGTTTGGAAAACATTGTTAACTATTTTTTCAACAATCTTCCTTTTTCTCGTAAGATTTTTTTTAGAAAAGACATACCGACATTTTTATCACTGAATGGAATCAGGCTATTTTTCGGGCCATAAAAAAATAATCTTCCTCTAGGTTTCAATGAATAGCAGGTCTGTTAGTCGCTTAATGTAGAATATCAAGTAAACTATATCGTAACCAACATGCTGTAATGGGGGTGATCAACTAAAAAAAAAACAAATAAATTGCTACCATTTCATTCAACAGTGATCACTGCAAAAGATACAGGAGGATGGTTCAGATAATAAAAACCGACAGAAAACATTTAGCGACAGATATATAGTGGTGAATGCTTATTGTGATCACTTTAAATCAAGTATCTGAAATTTACTGATTCTTATAAGAATAACTGGCTATTGAAATTGTCCATGATTATGATAAACAACTTCCTCTGATTTTTTAACCGGGTAGGAATATATGAAGCAATTAAACATGTGAAGTAGTAAAGATACAATTAAAGAAGTATTCTGCAACCTCTAAAAGACAGAAATTGAAGATACATTGATATAACTATTTCTACTAATTTTCAGATACACAATCACTTATTCAAAATAACTAAAAAAGCAGTTCAACTAACAAGTATAATAAGATCAAGATTCGACCACTTACACACAAAAAAACATTAAAATACTATACATAGCATATATAATACAATAGAATACATATTCCAAATGTGGAACCAATACCTCAAAAAAGATATTGCTGGACTAGAAAAAAATTCAAAGAGTAACAAAAATAGTCCGTGGACTTAACAACCTTCCATAAAAAGACAGACTTCAAAACACAAAGAGAAAGAAGAAAAAGATGGAATCAAACAAAAAAATAATAATAAAAAGTATGATTAACATCCATGCGAAAACGTTCTTCACAATGAGCAAAAAATACAATGAAATTTATAAAGAGCTCACCATCAGAGTCAATAATTGAACGACTGTAGCGTGAATATCTGAAGTCATGTAAAAAGTGCATAGAAGAATATACGTACATATATATATACACATACACACATATTCATATATATATGCATATACATATGTACATACATACATAAATATATCTAAATATATACACATATGTACATACATATATACATATGCACATATATATACATATTTACATATATAGATATATACACACACATGTATATATGTATATATATATATACTTATATATATATATATATAATCAGAATAACTTGAAGCGTTAATGACTTCAATGGTGCTTCTCATTGGAAAATATTTAAAATAGATAAAAACATCTAGGTTCTAGGGAATGTATATGTTAGCAATGAAACCCCAAAGTCAAACATAGAAAGAAATATTCTAGGAGTCTCGAGGATAATTGATCCGAATTTCCTAGACTGTAGACAAACTGAGATGTCAAAGGGTGCTGGAACACGCGCACAAACATATGCACGGCAACGAATACACTTGAAGGTATATATTGCATGTATACGATATAAGATAAAAAGATAGAAGCCTTTATCATCTCTGATCGCTATGGTTTTTCAACACGGTACAAAAAACAATAGAAAAGACTTCTTCTCGCTGAGAATGATAGACTACTGGAACTCACTAATAAGACACAACCCAACAATACTAAAAACAAAAACAGTAAAACAAATATAAATACGACAAACGAATTTTAAAAAAAAACAAATTTTGAAGTAAATAACTTTCACGAAGGCGGTATGCAAACACAACTATGTACATCAATGTCAATGACTAAAGTTCCGGACGGTCATCTGGTTTATTCAACATTTTCTTGTATGGAAAATTTACGAGTACAGCAAGACCGTAAAACAATATTCGTATAAATAACATTCTTGTCTTACTAAACTACTGCAAGCGGTCCAGTAAATTGCTATATTAACATTGTGATACTTCTATTGAAAAACATACACAGAACGATTCATGACATCGCCGATATTAAGATTCAATCATTAGAATAATTTGAATACTTCCTGTATATCGTCCAAGTTCTCCTGTAATTTCCGGGAACGAAGTTTCCAGACGAAGTAATCAGGTGTTTATTTTTGATCTTGTTGTAAGCACTTCTCTATCATGTAATCACGCTCTCTCTTTCTTTTATCTCTTTCACACACACACATGCACTCACATTTGTATAGTTCCTCATATATATATATATATATATATATATATATATATATATATATATATTTTTATATATATATATACATATAAATATATTCTTATACATATATATATATATATATATATATATACGTATATATATATATATAGATATATTTAGTTTCTCATATATATATATGCTTGGTATCTTTCATAAATATATATATATATATATATATATATATATATATATATATATATATATATATATATTCGAAACTGTCGAACAGGACAGTCACTAGAACTGACAAAATAAGTTTCCTTAGTTTTCAAGTCAATCCGGCTTGGTCGTTGGTTGCCTATGTATGTATCATGCGCACAGCCCCCACCCATTGATGTAGCCAGAGGGTAGAAATTTCCACGCATCCCTTATTATGTTTAGTAAATACTTTTTTCAGAGGGGTCTATTTTGCAATGTGAATTCGTGATAAATCGATCCTTTGTTCCATGTCTGCTTGTATCCTGATTTTTTTGTGATCACTGTCTGATAAGGGGTGAAAGAAGTTATTTATTCCTCCATCACTTCTTCTTCCATTTTTTGTAATTGATTTTCCCTGCCAAAAGATGTTGTCACAGGATGGTTTCTTCTTAGCGACAAATTAGACTATGTTGATAAAAATAAGAATAACAACATATGAACATTCATAAGAAATATATATGATACACAGCGTCTCAAAAATTGCCATGCATTTTCTTTTCCAATTTGCTTCTCAGATCTTTGTCCAATCTTTGTGATATGATATCAATCGATAACTTGTTGTCTGGAGATTTTTTTCAACACTTGAGCCATAGTTCTATCTTCATCATCATATCAATGACATTAACGTTAGGATTGAGGTGAAAAATCACTGCCTGGCTAGGTTTAGGGTTAGGGTTTCTTTTAGCGGGGCTAACATCGAGCAAAGTTTATACAAAATCAAGAGGATTTTATGTATTCGAAGCAAGAATCAGAAATTGTAGAGCAAACACCCGACTTGAAATATTTGCTGATGTCAGGAATGCCCGTGTTAGTTGTTGGCTCAACCGAAGTGTTATGGAGAGATGGGCTCATGGAAAGAAGATTCCTAGTGTAGTAATCCTTATTTGAACCTGAAAGAATTAGAATGATACCTTTCTCAAACACTTTTAATCTTAGGGTATCAATTTTCAAAGATTTCCGCTTGTTTGTATTGAAAGTGACTTTTATATGTGATATGCTCATAAGTTATACTATGATTAAACAAAACTGTCACCTGAACTACCAGGATATGTTCCTCCTCCTCCTCCTCCTCCTTCTTCTTCTTCTTCTTCTTCTTCTTCTTCTTCTTCTTCTTCTTCTTCTTCTTCTCCAGTTTTTTTAGTTTGTCAATCTGGACGAATGGTTATGTATGTATCACCACAGGGATTGAAATTTCAAAATTTACCCTTTAGTACGTGTAGAAAAAGACGCTTTTGTTTGTTGAAAATCACCTACAAATAAGTTTCAATAGAGGTCCAATTTGCTATGTAAATTTATGCAAAAACAATTCCTTACTTTGAATTTGGTAGCATCCATGCATTTCTTGTATGCACACCATTTTCATCATTTCCCAGCAAAAGACAAGAGAAGTAATATTCATTGATCATTACTTTTTTATTTATCTAATTGATCACCTCCTACACGACAATCTGCCGAACAGCTTTGGTCAGGTAATGGTTTTCCATTGAATGACAAACCAGAGCAGTGTGCATATTGTTTGAGTTTTGTTCTAGCTGACGTTTTACAATTGAGATTCCACAGATGTCTGCAATAATTGTAAGTCTTCCTGATTATATTTTCATTCTGTCCATTAAAGTTGGTGCCTATGATTCTGTCAACGTCAAACGGGTGCAAAATTGAATAAATAAAGTGTATGTGCAGATATGTGAATGGTGTCACACCATCTGACAGGCTGGCTTTCTTTCTGTCACAGTCTGCATACTCAATGGTCGTCGGGGAAAGTTTTGAAAGTGAAGTCTTTTGAAAGTGAATTCTTTTCAAAGGTGTAAGAGGGTGGTTCTATTCACAGCATAATCATAATGAAAAATTCTACCCTTTTTTCAATCCAATATAAACATACACAATTATATTTTATACTTTTATACATAATTTTTGCATAGGTGAAACATGAAGGGATATTTCCCCCTTCAAAGAGTCAAACGTGAAAGGAAACTTTTTTTCGTTTATAGTGTCGAAAGTAATTGGAAACCTTTTCCTCTTAAGAGATCAAAAATGAAAGAAAATCCCCCTCGTTAGGGGTCAAAAGTAAAGGGAGATTATTCTCCCTGTTTGAAGAAAAACTTTTATTCTTCTCAAAATGGTGAAAGGTTAAGTGAAGAAAAATTCACTTTCTTTACAAGTCTCTTGAGAGTGATGTTGAATTTTTCTAAAAATAAATTTCCATTAATTGTTAATTTGGAATAAAAACTAATGACTTGCAATTTAGAAAAAAAACTAGTTTCATCATTCATCTTTAAATTTCACACTATATCCACTGGGAAATATAAAAATGACCACAGGCATGACACAACCAGTGAGTATCAAACTCACTCAGTGGTAATGGTCTCTGAGGCTATTTTCTAACGGTTAGTCCACATCCTTGAGGAGAGCCATGAGAATAATGTACCCAAAGAGGCTCGGACTCATTGCAGTCGTAATAGCCATTTATGTTCGAAAAATTATGGGAAGTGACTATTATTTACTCCAACCTTTGCTGTTGTGAGCCGGATAGTCATATTCAGATGTAATTGCTTTTCTTACTTCATGTGATTTAAAATGTGCAAATTTTCCCGTTATCCAATGGAAAATAAATAGATTTCAAATCATAACTATCCTAGCCACAAAGGTACAATTTGAAGGGAATAATTGACATTTTTATACTATTCAGACACATTAAATCAAATGAATCGGAAAATAACACTTATTATTCGAGAACAAAGACGAAGTGGAAAAAAGCAGTGTAATTTTTCAATGACAAAGAACCCATAATTTTGGAATTCAAAACAGAATTTCCAAACATTCATAGCGTCTATTTAAATTTACAGGTCATCTTTGTAGGAGGAAACGGAGAGGCGGATTTGAATTCTCCGCCCCTGTTGCCGGTTTTTGGTTTTCTATTGATTATCTTCTAACATTATCTTTTGAAGGTTCCGATTATTTACTCTCGGCAAAAGAGATGATCAGGTTTGTAACAACGCCTACAGAGGCGTTGACGGAGCTTATATAGGAAGATGTTCGTTCTTTTTTTTCTCTTTATTGAGAAACTGATGATGTACCAACCTTTATCCATCTATAAATAGACATACTATCACACAAATACACACACAAACACACGCACACGCATCTCTCCCCTATTTCTCTCCCTCTACATACATACACACACACACACACACACACACATATATATATATATATATATATATATATATATATATATATATATATATATGTGTATATATATGTATAAATATATATATATATATATATATACATATATATATATATATATAACTAAATACTAATTTTTGAATATATATATATATATATATATATATGTATATATATATATATATATATAGGTTATATTTGTACGATAAACTGTTTTTTGTAAACCTATTGATTTGGAAATTTATCATTTTTATGTGTCCCCCCTTCGTAAATCTATTTTATTCGATATCTTATTAAACTTTATTTCTGTTTCCATCCTTATCTCTCTCTATATATATTATCGCAAAAATGATCTATAATCCGACAGAAATAAAAATGGATTGTGTTGTTATCATTTTGAAACTATTCAAAATGATCTCCCGTTAGTTTACGGTAAATGTATCATTTGGCCCAGACAAGGCAAATAGAATAAGTAAGTAAAGAAAATGGGACCGTTGCAAGAATTGAACCAGCGATTGATAGGGTAGCCACTTCAACGTAGTGTTGCTTCTACCATTGAGCTGGACAACCCCCGATAACGCAGAGGTCCGGATGAGTGCTTTAGCGTGTATTAACGGAAGATTCATTATGAATAGAGTTTGTGTGTGTGTGTGTGTGTGTGTGAGTGTGTGTGTGTGTGTGTGTGTGAGAGAGAGACAGATTATTAACTATATAGATATATTAGTGAATTTTATACGATAATGAAGCCCACAATTGATATATTTTGAACACATTGACACCAGCTGACATACTATCTAAAACGTACATGCAAAGATACACGTCTTCGAATAGATACGGTTGATCTCAGGTTTACGCATATATCGTTGTGTGCATTTTTTTTTAATATCTCACTTAGAAAACGAATTTCTGTTCTTTTCCTACGCTGAAAATGAGATTCTTCTAAAAATAAACGAATCTCCTACGAGGCAATGCTAAGCAAATACGATGTTGTGAATATTCTTACTTTTTTTTTCATATCGTCCCACCTTAATCAAAGCCTTAACGTTGGACAACATAGGGAAATTCAAAAACATGGCAACTTTCCTAAGGATCTGAGACACCTTTGTATGCTCCCGCTAGCACCCATATAATTGAGTTTATTTCCGCTTTCCAGAGCGACTAGATCATTTCTTTTTACGATCCGGCACCTAATACCTATAACTTGTTGTTCATTCTTTTCTTTTTTAGTAACTTTTCTTCGAAAAGTCAATAACAAGAATATATATCAATTTCATACCGTATATTCCAAAGTATAAGATGAATGGTTTATAAGGATATTTAGACGACCACCACACACTGCGACAGATCTAGGCGTTGTAACTGTCCATATCTGTGAACTGGTTCCGGTTTTGATATGTGCGCAGTTTTTTGTGTTTTTGTTTTTTTTTGGTTCAATTGCAATCCCTTCGTTTACACCGGCATATACGATAGCAACATATGAATGGTATGGCTGCACACATACATGCACACACACACACACACACACACACACACACATATATAGACGTGCACGCACACACACAATTCGATTACGGATGAATCACTTACCCTTACATTTTTCCTTCAAAGTATTCTCTTTACACCACAGACAGCATTACATCCCGAATGGTAGTCGTATAGGTACCAAATGGCCCCAATATGTCTGTTCTTCTTATTCCATCAAAAGGTTATTAACATTTACTACATTTGAGTACGTGTACCAATCAATAGTATATATAATATATAGTTATATATATCTATAATATATATATTATATATATATAATAAATGTATGATATATATTCTGTCGTCTGATCTCGAGTGGCCCGAACGTGTTTCTATTCAAACACAAGATTTTACTCACACTTACGAATCGCATCAAGTGGTAGATGTATTAAACGTTTATCAGTGGTTGTCTTATTGAGATGACAATATCCTCCGTAACCCTTAGCATTTGATAATTCAATCAAACCTGACCTGGTCTTTGGGCCTGGATCATAGGACTTGTATATATATATATATATATATATATATATATATATATATATATATATATATATATATATATATATATGTGTGTGTGTGTGTGTGTATATATATATGTGTGTGTGTGTGTGCATGTGTATGCGTGTGTGGTTATGTGTGTTTGCACGTGCGCGTGTGTGTATTTGTGCGTGACAGAAAGGGGAATAGAAACGGAAAGAGAGATAGAACTACTTATACACAGTTTAAAAATCTTTACAACTTTAAATTCTAAGCACGCTGTCAATGCAGTCACTTATTTCCCAATATCTATCAATGCAATGCATGTAAATTCCCTCAGTGCTTTTGAATGCTTTCCCCATACTTTGATATCATGGTACTATGTATGAACTGTCTCTTGCTTGTACCATCAGTTGTTTACCATGTAACCATTTTAGGGATTTGAAAACAAAACAGTTTTTTTTATGAACATAGCACTCCAGCAGTATTGATGAAGCATCACTTCCCTTTCAGCTATGATTTCAATATGTAAATGTACTTAGTTATTTTTGAGCATTATCAAGATGTATTGTACAAGGATGTTATTTTATACTACACTCCATTTAATGTTTTTGAAACACGGGAATTACTTACATGGATTACCACAAAGCGTATTTAACTATGGAAGATAAGTATGAATAATAACAGATGTAACCCCTTGTTCGTGTCACTTCGATTGAGTGTTCACCCATAGTAATTGCAATTCTGATGCACACACACACACACACACATATATATATATATATATATATATATATACATATATATATATATATATATATATATATATATATATATATATATATGTATATGATTAGGAGCTACAAAGATATATTACATAATCATCAGCGACTGGCTATAGACACGAAATATTAACATTCACCGGGTATATATCATTGCAATCCTTAATTTTTCATATGATAATACCTCTATTTACTGCATTAAATACTGAGCACCGTTTCTATTTTTCTAATTGTATTCTTACAAATTGAAAATATACCATCCATCTATCTTTATATATATATATATATATATATATATATATATATATATATATATATATATATATATATATATATATATATATATACCTCTTACTCTGATATTAGCAAACCATATATCATTATTTACAAACGACAAATAAAAAAAAAGTACATCATTGTCAACACGTTATTGGAGATAGCATTCTCACACCTACAGTAAAATGGAAAATATTATTGCAAACACACATATGCCAGAATATTGAAACCACATGTTTTCCATGCTTAAATGAGGGATTCGAAACCCCCCACCTTTGCTAATAGACTCCCCATGAGAAAAAAACAATTAACGGAATTATTAAATTGCAGACAGTGGAATAGTGTTAACATGCCAGCACAAAATTTCTATCAGAACCATAATTCAACACCCCACTTACAGGTATAAGAGTAATATAAGCAACAGGGCTATCTTATTCCTCTCGTTATTATCAATAATAGTAGTAGCTGCATTGCTATTAACATTAGCATTATTGTTATTATTTCTATGCCCCCAGCTTCTTCAAGAACAACCCCATCACCTTTTCGTAATTATCTTAGTTATATATGAATAAACTTAACCAAGAAGCTATAAAAAAACAACTATGGTCATGTAGTAATGAACCCCCAACACAGGGGAGAAGATAAAAGCAAGAATAGATTACTTTCTGAGAGGAAACATACCACAAAGAGCTGATGGTGTAACAACACGCTGATAAACAAAGTGCTTATACCAACCCCTATCAATTCATAACTACCTGACAGTAATTCATCTCAACTATGTAAAACAGAACAGCAACTAACAGTTAATCAATGAAAAAAAATATAAATAGAATAAGAGGAAAGTTGTCAAACCACCAAAATAGCCACAATCCCTATAAGTTCCTGAATAGGGATCCGAATAAAGTCCAAGCAGGGTAGAAACATAAACATCTTTACGTTGCAAATCCTGTGTTCATATTTCATGTTAAACTCTAACTCAACGATGTTCATTGCTTAATGTATCGAACAATTTATGAAATAAACCCATTACACATCGTATACTGCATTACATTGAACTCAGGAGTTTCACTTTGCATATATATATATATATATATATATATATATATATATATATATATATATATATATATATATATATATATATATATATATATATATATATATATACATATATATATATATATCAAATAGAGGAGGAATGTGACGATAGAAGAATAGATAGATAAAGAGACGGAGAGAGAGAGAGAGAGAGAGAGAGAGAGAGAGAGAGATTTGTCATCATCATCATCATTGGCAGCAGTACTAGCAGCAGCTTTGTAGCTTCTGTCGTTGAACATAGGCCTTCCATAAGATTTGCAACTCCTTGGTATTGGGAGGGGGCGTCGCAGAACTGATGTTTTCTGAATTAGTCTTACTCATCACGCCATGTAATATCTGCCGGTCACAATAAAAGAATTTCCTTCTAGGAATGCATTTGACAATTCATATTATAAAATCAAATTATGTCTGAGTCGAGTTTTGGAAATTCTGTGATTTTATTAATATTTTGTCCGTCCATGTCTGCGCTATTCAGAATAAAACATTATTTCCGTTATTTCAAATCTCCAAATCCAACCTTATAAACCCTGCAGTTGGATTGTGGATGTTATTGTGGTTATTATCTGTAGTTAAGGTTTGGTCTTATTGTCGGCTTCAAAATTTAGAACTCCAAGTTAACTTCATTGTTTTTTGCCATGTTTTCCCGAGAGTCACTTTAGGTTCCCCGTGATATTACGTGCTGCAGGGATGATTTTAGTGGAAATACAAACTGTGTCCTGTTCTCCATATTTGCATATCTAGTTAAGACAATGTTGCATGGGCAAGGAAATTTTTCTCTTTTCTTTCAGTATTTTGTTGGAACTTTGCATAATGCAAATTTCGTTCTATAGAAATCATTTCAATAGGAACATTTCGTTCAGAGAGGAACACGTCGCAAATTTGTATTTTAAACCTATGCATATCATTGTCTTGGTCCGATTTTATCCGCATAAAATGAAGAAAGACACCGAACCGAACTGAATGCAGAGCCCTACCTACATACATGTGGGGAGAGGAAATAAATATCTAGTTCCAGCGACCTGTCTTACAAAGGAATCAGCATGACCCTAGACTATTCCCCTTTAGGGTAATGGATATATGTTCCTCCGAATGTATCACAGTAATTACTATGCCTATCATACTACGATGCAAAGGTAGATGTATGAATAAGGAGATTGTGTATAGAATAGAGTCTTTCACCTTAGATCGAACACCAAATACAAGTATCGGGGTGAATAACAAATAACTCATTCAAACAAGAGACAGAATACCAGCTTAATCTTAATGCTCTACTGTACTTAATCAAGGACATTGGACCTCATAACAACACTGTACTTTTGCATACATGGCTGTGTGCTATGAATTTTTCTCTTTATATAGAAGCTGCTACATAAAAGTTAAGGGAACTTAAGGTGCAGTTTGGCTTCCTCCAAAAAAGAAACAAAATATCTGTACATCGCTTAAATGAATCGACGTAGCCTGTGCGTGTACCAAAAGTAATTATCTCAACAAAAATCCTAAATTATGGATTGTTTATCTGAAAAATACTAGCACATAATTCGGGAATCGTTGATAAAAAATGACTATAGAGACCCTCAAAAGTAAAAGAGGGAAAATGAAAGTTGCAGTCTACTTATCTTGTCTTTAAGATTGCAGAAAAAACATGACTGGGAGCACCCAGAGTCACAAACAGACAAGCAAAGAGAGAGGAATCTGTAGCTCACTCAGCTGGTTTGTCAGGCGGGCCGTTTGTGGGGTTAAAGCAGTTTGAATTGATAAAAAATGAATTTGTTGTGACGCGATTTCAAGAGATCAAATGACATGGGAAATGCAAAGTAATTCTTCACAGGGATCATGCTCTTCAAATATGAAAAGGCTGATAACCAAAATCAAGGGGAATCTAAGGCACAAAGTTTCTTCCCCAGGGAGAAAAAACATAATAAAAAATGGAGTCCTTCTTTCTCATAGATTGATTTTGAGACGTGCAAAATGTCTGCAAGATTCAGGAAATACTAAGTATCATAACATGAATCCTGTGATCAAGCAATTTGGTTCCACTGAGCTTTCGAGCAGCTGCTCGTATGTAGTTCGTAATGTTAGGAAAATAACTATATTCAAATATTGAGTCATCGGAATAGAATTCAAACATAAAAGTTAGTCGAAAAGCAGATCAGTTCCTCTAAACGTGTGATTTATCATTTATTATTAGATATTTAACGGATAGTAGAAAAGCCTGGCGGACGAACTTGGATTCTAATTTACGAGCAGCGTATTTATTTGGCGAGCAATTTTTTTTGTCCACATATAACTGAGTTCTCTTTCCTAAAAAAAACAGAAAATATATCGGATCTAAAAAATACTTTTTGAGGCAGCAGTTCTGATCAGCTGATCGGATATTATTATGGAAACACACAGAGGTATTAGAGACAGATTTATGGAACAAAACGTTAGAAAGACAAGCAGACACAAGCGATTCATCCATCTATCCATACTTGTCTGTTCTATCAATCTATTGGAAAACTGCTAACCAAAACTGGCCCCAAAACATGAGTTTCTCTAGTATTCAAGCTAGTCTGGCTTTCTAGCTGGCTATATATGTATCATGCATACAGACCACAGTGACAGAGACAAACAGCTGAAAATCTGAACAGTTCTTTTTATGTCTTGCAAAAATATTCCAGAATCATTCTTTGTTGATCATTTGTTCTTGAAGAACTTGGATTGTTTCATCGAGAAGAACCAAGTCCCTACCTTCTTTCATATCGTTGAACACAGTATATCGAATTTCTCTATTCGACAATCTGCAAATACGAAGGTAATCTCTTCAATTTAACCCTCAAATGTTGCTCCGTCCCTAGAATCATGGATTTCTACACCGATTTCTTAAAGATCCCTGAACGGGTGAAAAAAGAGGTCTGGTTAGTCACTCAGTAGACACCGTCAAGTGGACATTGTCACTTGGTTGCATACATTGATAAAATAATTCGAAAAAAGGGGGATCAATAAATAGAATACTTCTCTCGCCATCGGATGAGCCATATTCGCTACCTCTGCCCTCAAAAGGAAAAAAAAAAAAAGAAGAAAAACAACAATCGTAAATCTTGCCAGACAGAAAATAACAAATTGTACCAGTGACATATATAGCAAGCCATTCCGTCAATAAGATCAATTTTAACCCCGGAAAATCTGAGTTGACGGTTTTGGTTGACAGTTACAAATAGAAAGCAAGATTTTTTTGCGTAAAATTCCTCAAAACTCTACGAGTAAATTCCTCTCCTCACTCCCAGCCCATCACTCTTTTAATATTAACATTCTGATCATCAGTAGCTTTTTAGGACAGTTGTGAATTTCTTTTGACGGTGTCTGATTTTCTTCTTTTTTACCTGCAGAAAAAATTGCAGAAATACCAAAATACATTAACGAATATAGGACCTAAAATTAAATTATATTACATCAAAGATTCTAAAAATTTAAAATACAAATAATTGTAAGTGAATTTTTTGAGTCAATAACAGTTTTAAATATAAGTTGTATTATATAATCTTAATCATGGCATTCACGGGAGCAGTAGTGCAAACTGAATGCGAATTATCTCAGTTAGAGTTTGAAATTGGTTCACCAATTCCATTTCCCTAACCACCTGGCTACCTGCACTGACTCTTTTTAGAAGTAAATAAATATTCACATAAAATACATAATATCTACAAATTAGGTTGTTTTAGTGTTTCGCAAAAAGATATCTTTTTGTCTGAGAATAACAGTTTTGACTCTTGATTGACTCAATATTCATCTCATAAATTGATTTTCAGCTCCTAGGGTGTAGACGTTTGGCCGTACATGAAACATTGCTTGTGGGTTCGCGGCAAAACAAACATATTTCAAGGACACAGTCTAGGATATCTCAACTCTAGTCCATGGATACAAAAATGAGAATTGGACATCAATCAACATCAGGTTTGTTGAACAATGCAAAGACTCATGTCGAAAGTCACCAACTTGATAATGAAGCGTTGATTCTATCTTTTTTTAGGAAAACACCGGAGTTCTGATAAGTAAGATGGCATAAAAGATAAATCAGAGTTATATCTATGCATAGAAAAAAGTCATTGATATGATTTTCATTTTCAAATCTTATCTTAGGTTGAATATCATATCATAGGTGTTTTATTAAAGATTAGTTGTAGCAGGCATAGAATGAGTTTGTATAGAATATTTCAATCAAATATCTCATGAAATGTGGTGAATAGATCCGTTCAATCTAAGAAAAAAAACACCGGAAAACTTACTTCCATAAACTTTTTTGACAATGTATAACACGTGTTGCAGTCCAAATATTTTTTTAAAGAAATTCAGCTTCCTGTGAAATGCCGTGTGTATATTGGAGAATGACGAAACCTCAAAGCTTCTCACTTTTACTTGGTGTTAAAAATCAATGTAGTTTCAAGTGTTGAAATGAACACTGACAAACACTCTTAATATCAACTGAAGATTCACACATTTACAGAAGTTTATTTAAGGATGAAAACGAAATATGAACATTTTAAATCATGAGTCTCCTAAAACTAGACAGTTTCTTTGAATATTTAGACTCATTCCTTCTAGCCAGATGAAATCAGTTCCACTGCAAGAATCATTTAGCAAAAATGCGCATATATATTATTTTGAAGAATATAAAGATATCGTTATCTATTTACATGCATATATATATATATATATATATATATATATATATATATATATATATATATATATATGTATATATATATATATATATATTTGCATGTATTCGTGTGTACATATACCTGCATATTATACATTTACATAAGAGTATATATATGTATGCATATGTGTATATGCATATGAATATATGCATATGCTTATGTATGCATGTGTATATGTATGCATATGAGTGTATGTATATAAATGCATATGTATATATACATATTCATACACATTTCTCTCTATATATGTATGATATACGAGTGTGTATGCATACAGGTAAATATATACACACGCATATACTTAATTACATACATACATACATACATACATGAATACATATGTGTGTGTGTGTGTGTGTGTGTGTGTGCATGTGTGTGTGTGCATGCGTTTGCACGCAGAATTGATGGAGAAATGAAATTCTGTTTCAACCGTATTTTATGTCTCTATAACCGAAGCCTTCAAAAAGTAATAGATAAATATTAATAATAGATTATATTTTGGTAAAAAAACTAAAAAAACTCTATCCTCCCACGGGCTCAAAGCAAAAAGAAGATATTT
>OY735200.1:3374546-3446180 GCA_963457665.1 Thysanoteuthis rhombus
ACTATATATCTATCTCAGTCCGTTGGTAACTATCTATCATAACTAATATGCTTTTAGGATTTGTTGTTACACATGGGAAAACCTGGATCAAGTGCCAACAATGTAGTTTGACGAGTGTTACACTGCTGCGTTAGTTCATAGCATCTTGTCTGGAGAACAAAATAGATTTCCCCTCAGGCAAACTACCATTCGGAGTTTGAACATGTCTCACTGATTCCAAGGACTGTTTGGTCAATCACAAGGCCGCTAGCACCTCTGTATGCTGACATACAGATATGCAGTTATATGACCAGTCTGTATTACACAGACTAACGAAGTGCAGTGCATCTTTTGGAAGGGACCGGACTTTGAGTAGTGTGGGTTAGCCTGCCATAATTGTTATGAAAATATTTTCTATGCATAATGCGAAACAACAGCTTTGAAGTACTACTTCACTCCAGTTTTGCCAGTTTAGATAATTCTAGAGAGCGGCACTCAAGGGGAATTATTTAAAGAAACTAAGAAAAAAGATCTGTAATATTTACTTTTTAAAATTACTTTTAGTGGATTTTTCGAGAACCGTTGATCCTGACACTTTCAAACTCAATATTGTTCTGCCATTTCTACTGAGTAATATATCTGTCAACTGTCGACATCTAGGAATGGCCAGCTGTTGAGTTATTACGGGACATGAATTTCTCGCAAATCGCAGATCCAAGCTGATTAATATATCAGGCAAATACGAACTCCCAACAATGGCCAGTTGTCGAGTAATCACAGTGCATTAAGACAAAGAGAACTACACACACACACACACACAGATTTCTTTAATTTTAGTTAGATATGTGATGCATCCCCGAAAGAATTACACACGTAGCTGCTGAATCACCTGCACACGGAAGCCATAATAACATCAAAGAATTTGTATTTAGCATTGTGGATAACTCGTGATTTCCAGAATATTTATTAATCCCCAAGCCGTACCCGAAGAGTCCCTATCCACTATTAAATGCATGCAGATTTATTTGGTAAGATTACCGATGCTTTATATAAATATGAGAAATAATTCCTTACGGCAAATAATCTTAAATCTACGATTTGGATTTCCATTCAATGTTGATAAAACTCGCCAATCTTGTCTTGAAATCACGAGACTCTCCCCAGTATTATTCTCTAACACAAGCAGATGGGAATACAATATTAATAGACTCTTGTTTTACGGACCAACTTTTCCTGTAATGGAAAGTAAAAGTGGGAAATGATTCTTTCTTTTGAGGATCTATCTATCTAATTCATGGATTCACTTTGGGTTGGTTATTGGGAATAGGAAGCACAAATCTGTTACGCAAACAAAAATATCAGATTTATATTGCAGGAAATGTCAAATTACATACATGCAATAGGATTTTGTGATTGATTTAAGTAATTTTGAAACATGTGCAATTAAATAAACATAGTATTTACTTATCTACAAAGCATGAAACAGGTTTGAATACTTCTGTGATGCTTGATTGGTTTTGATTTTGTAGAATCTACCTTATTTATAAAGCATCATTCAGATAAAAGAAAGTTGCTTTAGTCTGTTGAATCACTACTGTTTACATCGGTTGAAACCGTAACATGCAAGCAAGTCTCAATTCTGCATGATTAAGAGGTCCAGGAGATGTTCTTATCTATAATTACGATCTGATTTACTATTTGTATGCTCCGCTTATGGCTGGTTCCAATCTGACTTGCAGCTTCTTAATATTTTGCTATGTCAGCGTGTAGCTAAGTTCACATAAGAAAAGCCATCAAAATGAACGATAAGTGGTTATGTTGAAAGGAAGAACAAAGGGGAAAAGGCTAACGGGACAGAAATAAAGAAAGAACCATAAGGAAAGAGGGGAAGAAAGTGAAAGGATGAAAGAATGAACGAAGCAAAAAAAAAAAAGAAGAAATAAAGAGTGAAGGAAACAAAAGAAAGAAGGAAGAATGAACGAAGCAAAAGGAAGAAAGGAAGGATGAAGCGAAAAAGAGAAAGAAAAAAGGAATGAAACAAAAGAAAAAAGAAAATAAATGAAGCAAAAGAAGAATGAGCGAAACAAAAGAAAGAAAGGAAGAATGACTGAAAGAAAAGAAAGAAACGAATAATAAAAGAATAAAAAATGAATACATCAGAAGGAAGAAAGGAAATATAAATTGAGCAAAAGAGAAAAAAATAAGATGAATGAAGCAAGCCAAAGGGAAGTACAATGAATGAAGTAGAAAGAAAAAGAATGGACAAAAAAATGAATGAAGTAGGAGAAAAAAAGGAGCTATGAATGACACAAAAGAAAGGAAGAATATATGAAGCAGAAAAAAAAGACAAGAAGAATGACAGAAGTGAAAGAAAGAAAGGAAGAATAAATGGAGTGAAGAGGAGAAAGATAGGAAGAAAGAAGATGAAAATGAAAGGGAGAAAAGAAAAACAAAGCAAAAAAAAAAGAAAGAAAGAAAGAACGCAGTGAGATAAAAAAAAATCAAAGCTAAGTAAAGGAGGGAGGAAAATACGAAGCAAAAGAAATAAAGAATGGATAAAGCGGAATAAAGTGTATTTATTTTTTGAATGAATTTTTTTCGAGTATCCGTATGATACATTTTTGGGGGACTTGTCCATTAAGTTCAATTCGTACGATAGCCACTTGGCAGTCAGTTGGACGGTAATCAACATGGGAGAATATGAATTTTATATATCAGTTTGGTCTGTAAAGCTCTACTGTTTTATACACTAAACTTTAGAAGACGTGTTCCAAAATGTTTTTGGTGTCATTTTCCAATATCTATCAAGAAAATTTGTGTAATTTTTCTTCGGTTTTTTTCCTGTTTATGGCACACTGACAGACTGACAGACACACACAGACACACACGCACACACATATATAAATACGTGTGTATGTGTATATATACATATGTGTGTGTGCGTGTGTGTGAGTGAAAGAGAGAGATTAAAGACAGAAAGAGAGATAAAAATACAGGATACACACACACACACATATATATATATATATATATATATATATATATATATATATATATATATATATATATATGTGTGTGTGTGTGTGTGTGTGTGTATATATATATTCAGCAAAAGTTCACAGCTTTAAACACTGAAAATTGGAAAAATTTCAAAATTGATGTGTCATTTAAGTGATTTATTTCCCGATATCTGTCAATGTAATTCATGTAATTTCCTTCAGTTCTTTTATCCAGGCTTTAAATATACTTTATCATGATACTATATGTAAATTTCCTCTCGTTTGAATCATTAGTTCCTAAGCTGTTCTGATGATTTATAAACAGAGCAGTTGTATAAACATGGCACCATAGCAGTGTTGACCAAACAACATCCCCCTCCCGTTATGATTTTGAGATATAGCTTATGTCATACATATATAGTGTTATTTCACATAGGATATTATCATAACGTATTTTAAACGGATGTTATTGTATACTACATGTCATTTGATTCTTCAATGTGTATATATATATATATATATATATATATATATATATATATATATATATATATATATATATATGTATATATATATATATATATATATATATATATATATATATATATATGTTGTAGAGACAAAGTGATATGCACACACTGAAAAAACAGGATGGAATTTAAATGCAAGTAGGTGCTACATGATCTTCCTACCCAACGCCCTGTCTTATTTTCGGCTTGTTTGTGACAAACTGAAATAGGCTAAGTAAATATCAATTACGCAGTAAATATAGATTCTATCAACGAAATCACTGGCATTTTCCACTGGAAAACATATAAAACGGAGTAAAGAATCCTCTGGAAGCATCTAGATTCCGGGCAATCTAGATGTTTGTAGATGTTTCTTTACTTTATCTATTAATAAACCGATCAGAATGAGACCCCAAAGGCCAAAAATCATTTAAAAAAAACAAAAAAAAAACAATAAAAAAATCATGGTGTCGAGAGAAATGCTGATGCCAATTCTTTATTCAATAATTCCTTTTTTCGCCCAATTCATTATTTCCTTTCTTTCTTTCACTTCACTGATCCTTTCTTTTTTCTTTCATTCATTTTTTTTGCTTCACTCATTTATTCTTTCTTCTGCCCATTCATTCTTCCGTTCTCTCTTCTTTTATCTATTTAAAAACTGTATTGCCAGGAGCGCTGGAAAAACAAACAAACGATTGAACCCGTCAGAATGGGGCAACAAAAGATATATATATTTCCAAAAATCAAAAAAGAGAAACAAATACACTTGAAAAAAAGTGGAACTCATTGCCATCTCTGGCGGCTACGTTTGTTCAATGTTCACACGGAGGAAGAAAGATAAAAAAACAATTTGAAAAATCGGGTGCTAGACATGGTCGCATAGCTTAATGTTCTGCATGGCAAGATTATTTAGCTTGGCAATACCTTAGTGCAGTGAGTTCAATCCTCCCAAGACGCCTTGTGTCAGACTTAGTTGATCTTAGTAAACAAAAATCTACTTAGTTAGTTCGAGAGCAGCATGGTTCAATATTAGAGGACAAAACCAGAATCTTTGAAGACAATTTTAAATATCAACTGCTGATACGTTGACGAGGGATTGACCCAACATATGTTTCCACGTTTATTTCTTACACTTAATCTTGTTTCTTACTTAATTATGTTCAATAAATATCTATGTACACAGACTAAGAGCTAAGAGAGACATAATTGATATGTTCATCCTCTGAGTGTGTATGTGCATAGATGTGTGTGTGTGTGCATGTGTGTGTGTGTGTGTACGAAGAGTGGGTGTTTGAGGATAGAACTAAGAAAATAAATGCATTTATATGAAAAATATGGCGGGTCATAAATGGAGGACGTCCTAACATTTATCACAAATTTCAATTTTCTCACTTTTTCACACGTATTGACAGGACTAAAAAGGCAGCTTCGAATGACAAAGAAAATTGAAAGGCTCGAGGTGATTATGGCCCAAGCTGCTTATCACAGCGAGTCAGTCATCGTTAGCTTTTTAAATATGCCAAGCTCGTTTGTGTGTAACATCAAAGCGTACCCACGGTGTTGCACACCATGTTTCCGTCGTCTGTGGTGACTTTTCTTTTCTTATCATTCTCTGGGAATATTGTTTTTCTTTTCAATGTCCTCTGAAAATAAAAAATAAAAATAACCTTGAAATTAAGATGGAAAAGAAGAAATAAAATACCAAATAAAAATTACACTCCAGTTGTACGTAAATACAATAACTAAACCAAAAAAAAAACAAAAAAAACCAGGAGTGGCTGTATGAAAGTGATCAGTAACAATAAAATTGAACTACCACCAATGATAAAGCAACACTCTGAATATGAATGAATACATATAGATATATAATTATTGTGTGTGTGTATTCAAGGAATGGACATATTTGGTCCAACACGCGTTATATTACGTATTTGAAATCATATGTGGTCGTTACATGGTTAATACATCACCCAATTCAAACGATGTAAATAAAGTAAGCAATTGAAGAAAATGGAGTTACTGCAGGGATCGAACCTGCCACCAATAACGTCGCTGCTTAAACGTAGCAATACTCTTACTATTGGGCTAAACAGACGCTGGTAATACAACGATGAAAAAAAAACTGCTTCCAACCAAATTTTCATTTCGTTTCTCTCAGTCTATTCATCTCTTTCAATGCGACAGTTAAGTATCCGAGAAATGGACAATTTTCCTGGTTCTTTAATCGGTTTCTGTACCATTTGGACGTTCTGTTTGGATTATTTTCAAAGTTACCATTAGAACGTTACCCAATAAATATTAAAGAATTCCTATTTAAAAAATATTAGATACCTCCTTTGATATAAGCCAATTACATAAAATAGTACCTTTGGTGACTGTCAGTTTTAAATGATTGCAAATCAAATGTGTAGCAGGACTTATTAGACTTGTTTTAATATACATTGTAAACAAGAACATACATGAAGAAGAGGAAATAGATCTGGTTAATCTTTCAATAGAAACTGTTATGTGACCAACATCTTCAAGTAGCATGCCGTGTTGTTGGGATCAATTAGGAATCATTGGAAAAAGTGATAATGAATAAGTTACTTCTCTTGAATCTTTCAGTAATGATCGTCAAAAAGTGTTAATATTAGAAAGAAAGAAAAAAACAGGCAAATACACACTAAGGAATCAAACTAACATTAACGTACATTGGAAATCAAAACCCTAAAATGGAAAAACCAAAAAAAGTCGGCCTACACATATACTTCAGTAAAACGAAAACCATGTGCAATAATCATGTTGAGAATAAGAACATAACTGTCAAGATAGAAGATGCAAAATCAGCAAGGTAGGCCGCTACATCTACCTAGGACAACGAATCTCCATAAGACCCTCTAGAGAGGGGGGAATCAAGCCTAGAATGACTCTAGGATGGTAAGCCTTCGGTAGAGCTAGCTCAACTTTCAAAAACTACATGATCCCAATAATCTTAAAAAGAAAAATATAAAACAAATGCATTCTCTCGATAGTCACTTATGGAGCTGAAACATGGAACCTAACCCAGAGATAAACCCGCAAACTAAGAAGCATGCGACGTGTGAATGAGAGAATCATGCTCAACGTTATATGGAGAGATCACAAGGCGGCATAGTATATAAAGAGGAAAACGGGATTCCGAAACATCTTAGAAGCTATCAGAAAACCTGAATGGCAATGGATAGGCCATGTAGCAAGAATGAAAAACAACCGATGGACATCACGACTCACAACATGGATCCCCAGAGATCATATACAAAACTGAGGCCGAAAGAATACAAGATGGAGAGATTGACTAGATAAATTCAGAAAATACTGGCTCCGCAACGCCAATGATTAAGAATTGTGGCGAATCCTGCAGAAGGTCTATGTCCAACGACAGACGTTAAAAGACCGATGATGATGATGATGATGATGATGATGATGATGACGACGACGACGACTATGATAAAAAAGCTATTTGGGGGAATTTAGGAGAAAAAAAACCCAACTTTTTTCATAAAACAGTGAAAGTTTACCTTTCCAGCTCTTCAGATACTATGGTACTTTCTGCACTCGTCAGACATGTATGGCCAGCCAGTCACCCATCCAGACAAATTAAAAAAACTGGGAGAAACCTATTTCGATAGTTTGCTTGAAGCTTTCTTATTCTACCGATACATCCTGAGTGATGTTTCAACCACTGCGAGGAAATACGTCTACCAGTCTGAAAACATAAACAAACATCAATGAAGCTGATATCAGAACATCTTTCCTTTCCGGAAGATTTTGTATTGAAACAAGTCTCTCAGAAATTTAAGGAAATTCCTAACGTAAATGAATCACCCCACCCTGTGCGTGCACCAGAACTAATTATCTATTAAATCATCTAAAATTATCTTAGAATAAAGATCTTTTGTCTAAGATTATCTGAAAGATACTAGCACAAGATTTGGATATTGTCCGTCCAAAATTACCATAGAGACCTTTTTGGAAAAAAACAAAACAAAACAAAACAAAACACACAAAAACGAAAACGTGATTTTGGTTGTACCCATGAAGATTTTCGTGGTTGTAACCTGATAAATGTGACCAGGAATACCCAGAAACTCAGACTAAGGCAGAAAAATCTGCAGTCTACTTGGTTGGTTGTCCGAGAAGGCAATTCGTGGGGCTTTGGCAATTTGATGTTTATTTGAACCAAGATAATGAAATGGTGCATTTGAGAATGGATAATTTTTGTGGTTTGCTATTTGATTTGTGAAAAATAAGATAAAATACAAGGTATGCCTGGAAAATATACAGACATTTTGATTACCTCGAGAGTCTGTTACATGGCCTCGACAACCAATCAGACGTGGGGGCTAACTTTGCATGCAAAAACAAACTCTCTTCGCTGAAGTTAATAAGTTGGCAGTGTGACACAATAAGAGAAGTTCGCTGAGCGTACCATAGTCACGAGTACAATGACCGAGCCTACCCATCCGTCACACTTTGTGCAATTTTTTGGCAATACATCATATCGAGGAAGACATTTCAGACCATGAGCTAGATTAAGGAGAATGCGACGACAAAATGTAATCCTAAAACAGACCTTTGTTGACTTTTTCGTACAGCGAGTGGTGCCTATGGTCAAGTGCCTGATAACCCATGAAGAATGCTTTGAAGGGACCGAGTGTTTTCACACAAAGTATTCTATTTTCCGATAATAATCAAATATTTTATATATTCACATACAAAAATGCACACACACATGCCTGCCTACAGGCACACATACACACACACCACACACACACACACACCACACACACACACACACACACACACACACACATACGTATATATGTATTGATTTTCAAAAATAGATATGATTGGATGATTACAATTTCTTGAATTAGCAAAAAAGAGCACTAATCTTGTGTAAAGTTATTTCTCTTGAAAAGCGTAAAATATATGTAGCACACTGTTTAAAGTTGTCTCTGTTTTTTTCTATGTACGTGTGTGTGTGTGTGTGTGTGTGTGTGTGTGTGTGTGTGTGTGTGTGTGTGTTTGTATTGTAGGAGTTAAGTGAACTCCTGCAAGTTTTCCCGAAATGCATCGTAACGTGCCCACGGGATAATGAAAGAAAAAAAAAGGAAATATAACACTTGCTTTCTTTTGAGTTTATCTCTTCACTTTCCAATTGTCCCTTTTATCAACGCACACACACACACACACACACACACACACACACACACATATATATGTATATATATATGTGTGTGTGTGTGTGTGTGTTTGTTCCTTTTTTTCACAAATGGGAATCTCAGAAAGGAAAGTCATATCTAACAACTGATGTAGGATGAAGATGGATATTTTCTCCAACACGAGTCTTGCAATTCTGTTTTTTTCTCTTCAACACTCGTTCTTTGGTTTCTCTCAAAGACGGATGAATATTTTTTAACAGTTGTCTATGACTTTCAGGAGAGTCACTAATCTACTAACTTTTGTACAGACAATTTAATCTCCTCTTCCAAACTTTGATGTTGACTCAATGTCTCGGCCGATTTATCCTATGGCCTGCTTCGGGTGTTACATGCAACGTCCGCAAGGAAAAAGATTCTCTTTTATTGGTCAGTCTCTTTCTCTCTCTCTCTCTCTCTCTCTGTCTCTCTCTCTCTCTCTCTCACTCCGATTGTGCAAAGCAACTCAAAGATCGGTAACAAACAGAATATTTAAAATAGACTCTCTTCTCCAACAGTTATTACATATTACAATTGGAGGAGTCTGTAGAATGAATAGGTCAAAACGCTTCGTGAGCATCAAAGATAGAAAGAGTAGATTGGATTGTTCAAACAAAAGTTGGCATATATATATGTGTGTGTGTGTGTGTATATATATATATATATGTGTGTGTGTGTATCTATCTTTCGATTGATGGATGGATAGAGAGAAACAGACAGATATACATAGAAGAAGGAAATCAGATATGAACAGAATGATAGATGCAAACCTAGATACAAATGAACACTGATAAGTATATGCATAGAGATAGCAATAAAAATATACATAGATGAAGAAAGTAGACATGAACATAGATAGATAGATAGATAGATGGATAGATAGATAGATAGATAGGAACGGACTGAGATAGATATATGAAGAGAGACAGACATTTGTGAACAGACTGATAGATAGAAAGGCACAGAGATGACTAGCTAAATATAAACACACAGAAATGAGCTGAGAAATTGATTAATCGATATGAATACGATGAGGCTCAATCAATATATAATCACAGATAGACATGTTGGATTGTTTGCCTCATAGATAGGAAGGCCTATGGCAACTTGATTGAAATGACACGGTTTCTTGGTTACAGTAAGGGAAAAGTTTGTGCTGACTCAACAAAGACTTTCCTGATTTACAAATCTTTTATATATCAATGCAGATACATGTACTTGGCTTCATTCAGATTTTCTATATTTATATTTCATTATCTTTCTGGAATTACGCCATAGGTGGATAGATAGATTGATAGATAGATAGATAGATAGATAGATAGATGGATGGATTGATAGATAGATAGATACATACATACATACATACATACATACTGTAATATTAGGAAGATACTTATATAGTTCGATGCAGTAATATAAAGAGACTGAGATAGATGGATAGATAGAAAGACTGACACGGATGGATAGATAGATAAATAGATAGATACTATGAAGGTGCTTAGATAGTTCATTGCAGTTATATAAAGACACTGAGGTAAATAAACAAAAAGACTGACAGATAGATAGATAGATAGATAGATAGATAGATACATACATACATACATACATACATACATACATACATACATACATACATACATAGCTACATAGATTGTTACATTCATACATACATACTGTGATACAATGATATGAAAAGGCTAAGATATGAAGAGAAATAATGGTTTGATAGATTAACTGATCAACAGATGCATAAGAAAATACGTAGTATGATAGAAAAAATAGGCTCGGATAGATAGATGGATCGATAGATAGATAGATAGTTGAACATAGATATGGATATAAATAGATATATAAATTGATATGAACATGGATAAATAGATGATTTGATATATATATATATATATATATATATACAGAGAGAGTGAGAGAGAGAGAGAGAGAGAGAGAGAGAGAAAGAGAGATTGAGTGAGACGGGAGAGAGAAAGAAAAAGTGATAGATAGATATATAAACATAGACAGTTATGAATATGAATAAATAAATGAATAAATAGATATGAACATGGATGGATAGAAAATTTAATAGATCGATGGATAGATGGACGGATAGATCGATTGATTGATAGATCAATAGATCGTTGAACATAGATATGAACATAAATAGATAAATTAACTGATATGGATGAATAGATGATTTGGTACACGCACACATACACACACACACACATATATATATATATATATATATATAGAGAGAGAGAGAGAGAGAGAGAGAGGGAGAAGGGGAAAGAAAAAGTGATAGATAGTTTGATAGATAGATGAACATAGACACTTATGAATATAAATAAATATGTAGATAGATATGAACATGGATAGATAGATGATTTAATAGATAGATAGATGGATAGATAGATAGATAGATAGATGGATAGATAGAGAGATAGATCAGTAGATATGAACATAAATGAACAGATAGATAGATATTGAAATAGATATTTAGATGTGATAAGGCAAACTGTTTGTGCTGACTCAACATTTGTAAGCGGTATTGTCGCCACACTTGGCCTCCCTCAGATCTGCTTTCTCCACGTTTAATTATTGTTCTGGATTTATGCCATCATATTGTTCGGCTATTTCCGGTTTCACTCGACTTACGCTCGTTTCCCCCTCCCAACTATTCAACTCTCTTAACCATATTCACTTTTTTAATTGCTTCTTCTATGCAGATGTGTTTCTTTCTTGTCTCTTCTGTTTACACTTAAGTTCAAGCTTTTTTTCCGAATGGAAAAAAATCGTCCATTCTTTCTTTAAATCTTCGCCCCCACCCCCCCACACTTTGAAGTCTTTCTTTTCCACTCTCTTTTTTGTTTTCCTTTTTTTCCTCTTCTTAGTTTTTCCGACTTTCCGCCTTCTTTCTCTCTTTCTTTTCCTCTTTTTATTTCTCTCACTTTCTCTATTAGTCGTTTCTTCCAATCTCTCACTCCTTTCACGTCTGCTTTTCTTTTTTCTTCTTCTCATCCTTTGATTCTTCCTTTTCTCTCTCTTTTTTTTTTCTAGCTGATGTGTTCCCTTCTTGTTTTCCCCATCCTGTATCCAAGGCAGACTATTTTTTCTCCAAAGCCTTTTCTTTATCCTCATTCTTTGGTAAGAGTTTTTCATCTTCATTTTTTCATTTTGATATAAAAAAAAAAAAGAAAACTGTTTTTTTGAAAATTTTCTCAGAGTTGGCTTTATTTACTTGCTTAAATTTCTTTTCTCTTTCTCACTTTTTCCTCTCGTACGTACCTCTTTTCAAAAACTGCCAACGAAAAATCTTTCTTAAGTTTCCAAGTGAGTCTAGCTGTCGAGCTGGTTGGCAATTGGTCTTGCATACAAGCCTCACCTGTAGAGCTAGAGGGCAGGAAAAATAAACATTTACTCCTTATCATATCTACAAAAATATTTTTCCTACCCTGCCGAAAAAATAAGTTTCTAGTGAGAGATACCATAGCAATGTAAGCTTATGCTTCATCAATATGTTCACCGTTGATACTTTCGTATTTTTCATTTTTTTCTTTTTTCCTTCTTTCAACGCCCTTTTTTTTGGATTCCCTTTTCCCATATGTTTCTCCCTTTTTCTTGGTTTTACTCATTGGTAATAAGTTAATGTTCAATTTAGTATTTTGAAGTTGAATTCAAAAACAGAAAATACGGCTTCTTTTCAGGATTATTTTCAAAGTTGAATTTCTTTTCTTGACAACTACTCTTTTTTTTCTCGTTCTCTTTCTTTTTTTTATTTCTCATTTCTCCCGTTCTTACATTTTCTCTCTCTCCTTCTCTCGATTTTCATTCATTAGTTTCATCCTAATCTTTTTTCGTCATTCATTCATTCATTCATTCTTCTTCTTCTTCTTCTTCTTCTTCTTCTTCTTCTTCTTCTTCTTCTTCTTCTTCTTCTTCTTCTTCTTCTTCTTTTTCTTCTACCTCCAATTATTTTGTCTTTTTTGTTTGTTTCTTTCAAATCTTCATTTCTTCCCTCTCCTTACTTCATTTCTTTCTTTCTTTTTTCCGTTTTTCCTTTTTTTTGATTTTCTCTTTCCTCATCGATTCTCTTTCTCTCCTCGTTTCTTCTTCTCCTTCATTCTCTCCTTTTCTTTGCAATTTCTTTCTTCCGTTTCTCTTATTGTTTTTTGTTTTTCCCACTTACTAAACGATTATTCTCTTTCAATAAAGTTAAAAATTCATGGAATACGTTACCTAGTCATAACTAAAATCACAGATTGATGTCAACGGTTCTCAATATAATTCTCAGTTTACAAGGGAGAATAATAACCATTCTGAGAGAAGACAGTTCAGACCATGGATATGTTTAGGGAGAACGCAATTGGGCATTGTAATCATAGAAGAGGAATTTGTATGCTCACAAGGGATATGTCAATAGAAAAATGTGTTGTATATGGATATATGACACGACATTACGAGATTGAATATTCGGAAAGTTTCATTTTATTTTGTATTGGAAATTAATGTTGAACTTATTTTACTTCTGGTAAAATCAAACATTAGTTTTATTAATTTGATGTTGACAAGTAAATATACTTTATATGTGAGATGCACGAAGAGGAATATATATATATATATATACATATATACATACATACATATATATATATATATATATATATATATATATATATATATATATATATATATATATATATATATATATATTCTTATTTTTTCCCCTATCTTTTGATATCTCTTTTTCCATTCTTTCTTTGCATTTCCTTCTTTCTGTATTCTTTCTACTTCCTTCCCTAATTTGACCCTTCTTTCTTTCTCCTCCTCTCTCTCTTTCCCTCCTTTCATTTTCTCCTGCCTTTATTTTCATCTTTCTTTTCATTCTGAAAGAGATGAAAGGTGTTTATCCCCACCCCACATTTCTCCATTCATTTCCTTTGAATCAATTGTTTTTTAAATTATACCCCCTTCCTCAATGCTTTTTCTCCTTTGTTAATCTCAAATTCCTGTCCAAATTGAGGGCTAATAAGTTTGAGAATAATCCTCACCTAAGTTAAGGGTGTAAATTCCTCTTGTTTTCTGCTCTAGCACGATAGACCAAACAGATATACAAATATGTTCCTTTAAATGAGATAAATTTAGTCAATCTGGTATAGAAAATTCATTGACTGGGCAATTATCGGAGTTATCGGCTGGAATATATAAAGAAGTTTTGAGGAGGGAAAACAAAATAAAATGTGCTTGATAAATATTTCTCTGTATTAATACGCCTATATTTTTTCATCTTGTTTCAAACATTTTATACTTGAATTGATATATATTTCAATTTCACGTATGTCTTTTTAACGTAAATTGTTTACGGAGATAAAAGTACAAATATAATTTAACCCTGCACCGACCAGGCCTGTTACCTTTTTATTATTTATTTCATTTCTCTCTTCTCCTTTTCTTTTCCCCCTTCCTTTTTGATTTATATACACTTATTCCTTCGTTGATTTTGCCTCATGGAAGCAGATTTCCAGGCTGCTGCGGAACCATAATGGAAAAGGAACTTATTCATCAAACTAATTTCCTGAATCCAAACAAAACATTTATTATGAATTGGGGGAACATACTCATAAAAGAAAGCACTCAAACACTGACTGTTTATCTTCCTTTTTATCACAGCGAACTACGCCATGTTGTAAGAACCCTCTCTCTATCGGAGCAGACAAATATTCATACACACGCATGTGCACTGATGCAGGCAAGTATTCCACGGAGAGCCTAATGAAATATTCCCATGAAATGTCGGAATCAATGTATTATATTAACTTAATGGAACATATTTTACCCGGTGTATTCATTTTAATCAAAATAGTGGCCAATTGCCGCAAATCAAATTTTATTTACCTTTGCCAATAAAGTTGGACAAACAATATATTTTACTCATATTTGGCTGACTGTCAACACAATATCTTCGACGGTTTTTAATGAATTTCAATGAGATGTTGTGGGAAGGTTGGTCTTGAACTATGAAAGAAAAGGTTGAATGCTGGGGCATATCAAAGAGATTTTTTCTATTGAAAGATACTTTTAATCTCCTCATATATTTACACACACACACGCATGCACACACACACACGCATGCAGACACACACACACACACACACATATATATATATATGTATATATATATGGTCACGCATGTTCCCTGGCTTTCTAAACAATTCCTCTTTGAGTTCTCGATTAATCCTAATTAAATTCAGTGCAAGGGCTGGATCATAGGTTAACGAAGAATATATTATATCTGGGGGTGGATCCAGGAATATCGTATAGAGATGTTTTTCGTATATCGAGACCATTGTTTGGAGTATAAAACAAAAAAAGAAGAAATATACCCAGTTGACACCCCCACCCATTGTAGCTATATTTAAATTCTTTCTTAGTCTGTGTGTGGTGTTGGCAAGGGTATGTGTTCTTTGATATATATATATATATATATATATATATATATATATATATATAGAGAGAGAGAGAGAGAGAGAGAGAGAGAGAGAGACAGACAGACAGACAGACAGACAGACAGACAGAGACAGAGACAGAGAGAGAGAGAGAATGTGTTTGTGAGTATATGAGAAAGAGAGAAGCGGCCGGACAGACAAATATTGACCGCTTTCCTCAATCATCGACTGGAAAGAGTATGAACACATGGACAAAAGACATTCTGACAGCTATCTCACCTGTCCACTCGTTACTTCTACTGTCAGATATCAAATGGTGGTTTCTAACATTTAATGGGTAGGTGTTGAAATATATATTGGGTAGGATGGGAACAGAGTATGTTGTTTTCAATTTCTTGTTGATCGTGAGTAAAACTCCTTTTTCTAATCTTGAAGGGATGGTATGTGTGTGCTTATACTATTTCTTGAATGATCTGTTGGTCGTTAGCCAATTCCGTGGATGGTAATGTTATAATGCATTTTAATCGATTCTATTTCAAAGTTCAGAGGATTTGCAATCTGGATATGCCTATACCTTTGTTTTTTTTTCGTATTACATTTGGATATAAGGGCTGCTTCAATGCATCTGCACGCCTTAGAGTCATTTATATTTTGATGAGATGGTCTTTGTTAGAGTTGATGGTTGTGTGTGTTTCCTTTTAAACTACTTCCACCCCTTTCCATTTAATGGTTGACATTACCTTTCCATTCTGGCAGCGAAAAAAAAACATCCCTGAAAACTGAACATTTTCATCCTAGCCTCTTCTCACAGTCCCTTATTTTCTTTAGAAAGACTGATAATCTCAGTAGCAAACACCAATGACTGCTCTTCTCACGTACCTTATTTCAGATCGAAATTGACTCACCCGCACAGGTAAAAACACAGCCCACCCTACTCTTACTAAATACCTACAGCATGAAAATGTCTCCATTTCTCTTCCTGAACATGTAAACAGCGTACCATTTTCTCGGTTCTGTTGCGAGCTTCTCTGGAAAAAAATGGCTGGCAACCATCGATATGCAGCAAAACATACCCGTGCGATAATAGAAATTTAATGTATTTCCCTTAACCTTCTGGTTGTCATTTACTTAAAAATTTTGTCTGATCTCTTCATATCCAATCATCAAACTTTATGTATGTATGTATGTATGTATGTATGTGTGTGTGTGTGTGTGTTTGTAGAAAGAGAGAGAGAGAGAGAGAGAGAGAGAGAGAGAGAGAGAGACAGACGGAGAGAAAGAGAGAGAGAGAACGATTGATAGATACATACATACTCAGGTTGATAGAGATAAGTAAAATGATACATGAATACATGGGATATAGTAAAATGAATATATATATATATATATATATATTTCTAAATAAAATAATCTATGAATATATGGGATATAGTGAAACGAACATATATATATATATATATATATATATATATATATATATATATATATATATATATATATATATATATATATACGCACACAGCTGAAGATTTATCACTGGGGATTATAGTGTTCTAAAATTCTATTCGAGTTCGATTAGCGATATTAATCTTCAATGCCTAGAATAATCCATCTTCTATATAAAGAATGGATATGAACAATTTGGAACAATTACTTAAATTGAAGAGAAGAGGAAACATCCCCAAAGCATTCAAGTTCTCTTTCATAAATTCATTCATTATTAAAAAGACTCTATGGGAATTTCTGTAGAGTATTTACATTAGAAATACGTTTTCAAAATTAAGATGTACATTAATTCAAGTTTTAGAAATTTATGAAACACTGTAAAACAACGTAAGCTTATCGGTACGGACAAATGTTTTCCGAATATCATTTTTCCTTAATTCTTCTGTATATTTCTTTTGATAACTCTTGAAATGTAACATTTTCTATCCCAGATGATCTGGAAAAATATATTTGAACTATTTTTTAAAAATAATATTGTTAACACTTTCAATATTTTTCATTCGAGAGAACATCAATTATTTTTTTCGACTCCTCGTTCAAACTGATTTAATAATCATTAAAATTGCATAATTTGTAGGACTATTTGATATATTGAAACTTCCAATTAAGTCTTAATCATTGCAATCATGCCAAACTTGTCTACTCTATTTTGATAACCTGAATCTCTCGTATCACTTATCCTTCTGATGATGCTATCTAATTCTGAAAAAAAAAACTGAAAAAATCCGTGATTATGCTGAGTCTTCGGGGTTTGGGGTGATGGGATGTACAAGACACTGGGCTGTAGGAGGTTAGCAAGTACGTGGATTCTCTTTTTAATGACATGTTACAAAACAAACGTTGGGTGCTAATTCCGCCGCTTTTAGTAAAATGGAAGTGTTGAAAAGTTAACTTGAAAAAGATATATTAATCTTAGTAGTCAGGGCCGGTCCAAGGGTTTCCAGCATTCTACGCAAGGTTTGAATTTTGTGCCTAACTTGGAATAAGCGCCCCTGGTTTTATAGGAACGGCTGATTCTTTCAATTTAGGGTGCACACCGAGGATCTTTGCGGCCTAGGTGATCACCCAGTTTGCCTAATGGACCGACGAACCCTGTTGCTAGTAGCATTTTGTGGTGAGTATGAGAACTCAGTGGAAATCATTTTGTTATAGCTATTGTTGCTTTGCATCGTTGTCTCTTATACCGAACATTTCCATTGCTTCCAGAGCGGACACCATAGAAAGTCTTAATGAGGTTTGCAGCCGATCACAAAAAAAAAATGTGATAGGGAAAAAATGGGAATCAGGTCTGGTTATGCACTTGATAGTAATCGTATTATAACCCACAGCTATCACCAGCACGCTGTGTTGGGGTGATCGAATAAAAATAGGAAAAATTGGTAAGCATTGAATGAGTTACTCCTGGCAACTTTTGTTGGTCAGTGATCACTAAAACAAAAATCAAAATAATTAATGGTCAAATTAGCATAAAATTAAATTGTTAATTAAACGAACATTAATTTTTTGGCAGGGATGGGATTTAAACAAAAAGCAAGAAAGTCTTTTGTAGACTTAATAAAGGGTAAATATTTTCGCCTTTATTGCTTCATTGTTGCCACCTGTACGTGTAGCATATACATAAACAGCCAGAACTATTTGAAAACTAACGAAAATTATGTCATCCACTGATGACTGTTTTGGTTGACAGTCCCTAATTGATCGAAAAAATTGGAAATATTTGCCAGAGAACTGAAAAATAATCGTTGAACAAAAATGTGACAGTTATGATCACATTATTGGAACGCTTGGAAGAGACCCAGGATTCTCTTGTCGTAAACAAGGGGGAACATATGTCCGCCAGAATGTAAACATAACTATGCCAGCAGACAAGAAAATGAAAGTGAAAGAGAAAGTGAAAGAGAAAGAAGGAAATTGGGAAAATACAAGAACCTTGTTAGGAAACTAAAAAAAATGTAGAACCGGAAGATGATATTCACGCCCATAATCGTATATCATACTAGGAAACGTGCAACAACCCTTAGAAAACACTTGAAATAGGACTGATTGGAATTTCGAGTGGGAACTGGAACATTCCAGACTCCTCGTTGCTGCGACCACTGAGTATAGTGTTGTGGAGACCCTTATAGAGGAATTATATATAAAATACTTCTTTCTGTTAGGTATCTAAAACGTCACTCCCTTCAACGACCCTCCATAAAAGCCCTGAATGCACGTGGTCAAACGCCTTTTAGCCCCGGCTTTTGAGCCTGTTCACTTTTTTCTTTTTCTCGTTTATTTGGCCTTAACATTTCAAGCTGGTTATCTTTCTTTACCCCTGCCTTAACTCACCGCTGGCTAAGTTACTTTTTTGATCGTGACTATATATATATATATATATATATATATATATATATATATATATGTGTGTGTGTGTGTGTGTGTGTGTATAAATATTGTATTGTAACTTATCCTGCTCATAGCTATCAAATGCAATACTGCTACTAATATTTTTGGCGACCACACACACGCTGCGTTCATTATTTCGCCCTCTCAGCTCCTTCTTGTACCAATCCTTACTAACTGTTCTTTTTTTTTAAATAATTTAGCTCTGTTATCTATATCACTCATTATAACAGGCACGACTCATCAGGCTCCATTTGGCAGATTGATGGGATGACATTAAAACTTTTATGCCAAGAATTCTTTAAATTCTCATTCTTTCGTATATTTGATTTTTTTTGTGCATAGGAATAACATAAACCTAATAGACCTCTCCTCTTCTCTTCTTAACACAAGCGAATGTATTAATATTATCATTCCATGTATTTCATTTACATTCCTCATTTAAGCATTGAACTTATCTCTCATTTATCACATCTTAATATTTGTACGTGTCTTATCACTCCATTTAATAAATGCATCCACATTAGTACGTAGCGCACATTTTTTTTCTATAGATCTCTCTTCCTTCATCAACTTTTCAACTGACGTTGTCACTAACACCAAATCACTTGGAAGCAAAATCCTTTCTCCACGACAACATTTCCTCGCCACATCTCACCACTAGCTGTTATCTACTCACTCCCACACAATATAAGGACAATAATCTCACATTATCGTTAAGGACAAAAAACCTGCAAGATAATAGACGTGGTCGTGCCTTCAGATCACGGAGTAAACAGGAAAAAGAGTGAAACAGTAGGGAAATACCAGGAACTGGTAAAGGAACTGAAGGAGGGATGGAACATGAAATTCTGGGTAGTACCAGTCATAGTAAGTGCACTCAGAACAGTCCAATAGGCACCAAAAACGAGACTGGACACACTGGGCGTAAGAGGAAAGGATGGTCCCATTGAACGTCCAGTTCATCGTTGGGCAGGGATGGAGCATCTCCCTCTGAGCGGAGTTTTCCACCCTAACACACTGAATAATTGTAATACAACGGAACAACTGTGTGTGGATGACTCAGTTACTAATTATTATACGTATAGAAAGACTATCCATTGTCCCATCGGTGTTGGATCGAAACCTTCGCTTCAGATTCGGAGGCTGGCATTTACCACTGCCCTACGCAGAACGGGACGGTCAGTAAGGCTGTATTGGAACAATATGTTTACTTTGCTTTAGAATATTGTCTAAAAGACTTTACAGCTTCATACATTAAAAAAACTTTTTCAAAATATTTTTCTGTCACTTCAGTCACCAATTTTCTCAATATCTGTCGATGCAATCTATGCTATTTTCTCCCCTCTCTCTTTCTCTCTCTCTCTCTCTCTCTCTATCTATCTATCTATCTATCTATATATATATATATATATATATATATATATGACTATTTGTTTACATTTTATGAAGGTTTATACTGAATTTAGTTCTCTGGGGCTCAACATTTGAATTCTAAGGGATGAACATTAAGAAGAACTTGTAGAACTAGTCTTTCAAGTAGGGATGGTCTGCCCGTCGTAATAAATACCCTTAGAGATCTTTTTTCACTGGAGCAAGTGGGGAATAGGTCAATATCCAAGGCTCCTCGGGCGCAGTGGTCACTGATTCCCGTATGCCAGGTTAGGTTTTGTTCTTCCTCTCTGCGAATCTTCTGTGATATATCAGTGTTATATACGAGTGAAACCCTTGGGGGGATCCGAATTAAGACTTCGTTCCCCACCACATCATGCTGACACATTAATGACCAAGTCAAATACATTGTGGTTAGAATAAATCTCGAATTGTGAAAGACCTTGAAAATGACTTGTTGTATAGCCGAAAACACTAGGTAATATAACACTTTTGGGCAACTATAACATTTGATAAACTCGACTATACATTTTTTCTTGTCAGTAACAAAAAGGGTTTAATAAGAAGTTCCTTGTCTATCGTATTTGACTCGATGTGTAAATGAAGGGTTGCTTCCCTTTCTCTGTGTATTTGTCTCTGTCTGTCTGTCCGTCTCTCGTTAGGTCTACCCCTCTTTCCCCCTCTCCCCCCTCTCTCTCTCCATCCATCTCATTCTCACTCTCTCTCTTTCTCTCTCTCTCTCTCTCTCTCTATCTATCTATCTATCTATCTATCTATATATATATATATATATATATATATATACATATATATATATATATATATATATATATATATATATGCGAAATGGAGGCTGGCAGAAAGTAAAATTGCGTGACAATTTAGACGAGTTCCGAGATATTGGCTCTGCAAAGCCCACAGTGTCCAACTATGAACGTCGAAAGGATGATGATGATGATGATGATGATGATGATGATGATGATGATGATGATGATGATGATGATGATGATGATGATTATTTCTATTTTTTGTCGATGGTGAAGAGAAACCACGCCTTTTCGTCCTGCATCCCCAAATTGGTATTCTTTAACTGCCAACTTTCTGTCGTCTGATGAATCCTTGATTACTGACTCTTTTCATGTTGCTGTGTGATTGGTTTAGATTTTGGTGATTCAGCATTACAACTGACCAACCAAAGCACAGCATATATCATCAATCGACAAGGGGGCTTTTAAATTTGGCCCCAAGCCGAGCCCTACTCTCTTTCTCGTATGATGGTTCAATTACAATATTGAATCACAAATTGGAAATAATGGTTCGACTGGAACAAAATTGTTAACAAAAATAGTCAGGACCATTTTCCAATGAACAAGAAAAATGTATATCGTCATTTTTTTTTACTATACTGATTAAGTGTGTTAATCACACAGTGGGTAATGCTAATAACACTGCAATTAGAAACTGTCAACAAAAACTGTCATAAAAACTGTAATCATGGATTTCTTCAGTTTCTTGTAGGTCTGATTGTATACGTCCCAACAAGACCATAATTGAACTGAAACTGAAGTGAACATGATTTTATGCATTTGTTTTAAGCTTGGCACTTGTATATTAAATCTGTTAATCAAAATTGTTACAAAAAACTGTCAACTCAGGATTCTTCCATTTTTTAGTTGATCCTCATGGCTGTTTTTATATATGTATCAAGCGTACAGGCTATACCAGTTGAGCTAAAGGGCTAAAAATTTGAACCTCCACTCATTATTATTCCTACAAAAAATTCTTCTTTTTTTACTCCCCAACAAGTTTTTTTTTGAGAGGGGGTTCGATTAACTATGTGAATTAATGCTAAATTGGTCTCTGAGTTAGTTTCCAGCATATTTATCAAAGTTCGGACTTCTTTCTGGTGATCCCTGCCAAACAAAAGGAAGGTGAAGTAACTTAAACGTTGATCACAACTTTTCAAAAGTTATTTTGAACATCTCCGACATGGCACGATGCCAAGAGACGTTGGTCGCAGTATGATTTCCACTGAGTGACTAACCAGACGTGTTTCTTCTTTCCCTTTGGATTATTGTTTTCCTCTTTCTTTTTCTCAAATCGTTGAGCATCTCTTTGTGACACGAACGTGTTGACACGACTATAATTGCATCTTTCTTCCTGTTTTTCATGCGAATTCGTGATAGCAATGAACATGTCGACATGGCTCAGTTAAAAGCAGGAAAATTTTTTTTCCTCTTCCGAAATGGGCTGGGAGATTATAGCATTGAGAAAAAGGAAAAAGAAAGATACATAGACGGATCTGTTTAGTCTCTTAATAGAGACTGTCACTTCACTAACAGTGGGGATGATCAATTAAATAAATGAGAACCACCCGCTGAAACATTAGAGAAAAAATCCTCCAAAGATTTTACTTTCAAACAGTTACCCTACGTCTTTTGAGTTTGCGTACCGAATACGTCGGTGCCCATGTTTAGATTGTCGCTATAGCGTGCTTGACAAACAGTGTGGCACCTCACACTTATGTATACAGATTCTTTGTAAGCTTAAATTTGTCAAAAGCACCAGCTTGACGTTAAAAGAATTATGGATACCATCCCTAATCGACGGAGCAGAAAAATAATCGGAAGGACTTGCAATTATCGAACAACATCTGTGGAATCTCAACTGAAAACGTCAGCTTTGAAGAAAATATTCAGACAGTTCTTGGTTGGACACTCAATAGAGAATCGTCACAAGATCAAAGTCTTTTTAGTAGTATGTCATGTCAGGGTTATCAATTGAAAGGAAATTCGAAAAGGGTTATCAATGGATAAATTACTTGTGTCACCTTATGTTGTGCTGTGATCACTAACAGGATTTTGAAGCCTGAATTTTTAAAAAAGCAAGCGTGGATAATACAGAGCAGAAACTGAGAGATCAATTTAGCATAAACATTGTGAATCAAACCCTCACTGGAAACAATTGTTCATTCCTTTAGCTCAACTGGTGAGATCTGTGCGCTCAATATATGCATAGCCACTGAGTCGCACGTCTAACCATCTACATACACTTCAAAACCAAAGAAACCTACTTCGATAGTTTTAGTGACAGTTTTGATTTAGTAATATCATTTTTATCGAAAGAAAAACTACTTCTCTTTAAAAAGTATGTGAAAAATGGGTTACACGTTGTTAAAGATAACACTTCAGCATTTATCATCGACTGAAAAAATGATATTGATTGTAACATCGTGAGATAGTTATCTTGCGTGTTTTCTTCCATCTTATACTTGTGCTTCGACGTATCGTGTGGATGTTAAGGTTTTTTTAAACCTCTTCTTTATTCCACCTGAATATTTCATCATAATCCACTTTTGGCTTGTTAGGCCCGTCGAAGTTACATGAGCATCCACTACTCAATTCGTCACCCACCTATCACGAAAACTTTTTTTTGAAATTGGCTGGAAAGGAGCAGCAAATTTCAATTATAATTACTAAATGAATTAGTAAGTAATTAATTATATCTCCGAGTAAGTTATAGTATTGAAGTCTAATGCAGAATTCTTACCCTTTTCAAACTATAATAACTTTCGAAATGACCTTCATGACTCAAGGAAGCCCTGCATGAAAATTTATGTACAACTGACGACATAATGAGTTCAGAAATGAATATGTATTATATTATTAAGTTATTATCAGTATTTTGTAGTGTACACAAAGATTCTTTCCCACACATTTGTTAATTTTGATGAATATTTTAAGCTACTCCATTTTCCAGCCTCCTCTTATGCACCCAAAAGACATTTAATATCAACAATATGAAATGGAAGGTAGTTCCATCAAAGGGAAATTGAATTGCATGGCTTAACGTTGACAAAATTATCAGATATCTAGTCAATAAAGAGAAAATTGTAGTTTCCTAAGAATTAATCTTGATTGAGGCTTCTTAGAATATTTTGTTGTAACCCTTAGAAGCCTCTCGAAGTACCCTGCAGTAAGCTGGATTAGCGTGCTTCAACTGACTTGGGAAAAGCATGAATCCAACTGTCCTAGGTGTTGAATTATTCTCTGCTATTAGCACCATATTAAGCAGTAAAAGTCGAGAAGCTCATTCGTATAAATTAACCCCATTGCATCAGGAAATAATGTGAAGGACTGAGCATGTTATTTTGACAATTTATCACGTCATAAGAGGAAAGAGAAAGGGAAAAAGGTGACCAAGGATTTTCAGCCAAAAAGTATCACCAAAACGAAATTTTGGGTAGCGATCTCCTATCATCATAGTTTGGCACAAGTTTGGGCACCCTTGGGGAACTGAGCTCACCACACTAACAAATAATATGCAATATTAGGTTGCTATCATTCGACGGATGGTAGCGCAATTGTTTTTCAAGAAACAAAAGATCAGGAAGAATAAAATATACTTCAGAACTCGTCACAAAGCCAGATGTCTGATATCAAATAGTACCAACGAAAACTGTCAGCATTGTCACCATTTTTTCTTAGTTTTTGCTGTCCTACCAGACTGGCTTGGTGGCTGGCTCACAGGTGTTTTCTTTCTTCTTCTCTTTCTCTCTCTCTCCGCTCTCTGTCTCAGTCTGTCCGTCTATCAATCTGTCAGTCTCTGTTTCTTTATATATGGTACGAGTTAAAAATACGATATGATATAATTTCATATCCGGTGTGTAATAGGTTTATTTGATAAAGTGCTCGATACAGTCAACATTAAACATCAAATTAAGTTAGAGTAAGCCTTAAAAAAGGTCACCGGGTTTTTTTGGCTGGTGTATAAAATAGTAATGATATTGATATCGATAGCAATGCAGCTACTAATATTGTTAATAATATCAAGGGGAATAAGATAGTTAAGATGATTGATTCGAGTATACCAGTGTGATGCGTGTTGAATTATGTTTTTAAAAGACTTTTTAGCCGTGCAGGCACTTCAACGCTACTTCATTTTTTCAATTCAATAATTCTGCTTTTTGTTTTTTTGTTTTGGTTCTGTTAGCATAAGTAAATATTTCAAATTCCTCATTTGGGCATAAGTAACGTGGAGTTTCAATGGTGTGACATGTGCATGTTTGCTTTAATACTTTCCATTCTTACTGTGGGTTTGAGGTTGCTATCAGTTAGTCCCCTACATCATATTTGTGTTCTTAGTTCAAAGGGGGTTTCAGATAGTTTTATATAGAATTTCACTTCAGGGGTTTCTTTTGGGTTGATATTTAAGCTTTACATACAATATTCGATTAGAGATATTTGTTTTGCAATTTTAATCTGACCTACTTATGCTTTATTCATTAGTATTATTCCTAATCTCTTCATGGTTATTTTCTGTTATGAACTTTGTGAAATTATCCGTACAACTATAGCTGATTTTCAGTTTGTTCTTGATAAATATTTTACACGTGGGTTGCTCAGGGGGAAAGTGTTCTTCTATCATTTTGAGAAATATTCTCCTTGCGTGTTTTTTTACTAGCAGGTTGAGTTGTGGTGTACACCAGATGATTTCCCAACCTCTACTTTTTTTTGTTTTTGCTGTTTTACTCTATTTGATTTTATTCTTTCATCAGATTTTAAGTTAGTTTCGGTAAAACTGCTGGCTTTCAAGGCTTTAGTATATTCATTTCCAACATTGTTGAATAGAGCAATAGACCCCTCCCCACAAAAACAAAGCGAAAAAAAGTCCTAAACAGGGACCTAAAATGAATCGAATTGTTCGCTTGAAAGGACAGAAAGGACAGAAACATAAACGTGTTTGTGTAGCTAATCCTTTCATAGTATATATATATATATATATATATAGTAGAAGGTATATTGTCTCCACACACGTTCATGTTTCTACTCTATTTGGGCCTCTTCAAGCGAAATGTTTAGAGAATTAGGGGAACTTTTCGTGGGTGTTGCTCAGTGGGAAGAGTTTTTCCTTTGTTTTACTCGTATTTTGTTTGTTGAGTTTGTAGTATGTGTGTTTTGATGGTGGTCATATATTACACGTCAAAGGGTATGGTCCGGATGATGGAGTTATCTCTTAGCGGATACTAGGCAGTGTGTCTTCTTTGGAGATGTTCTTGATTTTTTTTTTACCTCGGAATCATTAGATTGATCACCTACGATTATTTATGGCCATGGTGGGCTGTATTGTTCTTAATTCGCTTAGACATGGGGGAAGTTGATAATATTGATTCCACGGTTCTTTGAAATGACTACGTGGATAAACTGTCCATGTTACTTTTATAGTACTAATGTATGGATAATTGGATTATATTTGCTAATAAGAATTTTGAGCGATGCCGGCATTTTAATGCTATTTCATTCTCCCTTCTTTTTTCATTTTAAACAAAACTGAGTATTTCAAATGTCTCATTTAGTCAGAGGTAACATAGATTCTCAATATTTTGGCACAAACAAGAATGTTTTGATATTTTCCATTTTATAGTTGGTTTATAATTAATTTTGCGCATTTTCTAGTAATACGTAGGTAATGGCCTACTATTTTCATATTTTTCGTCCGTGAAGGATGATTTGTGGATGACTAATCTAAATGTAAAGGGCGTTTTAGATATTTTTAGAAAAAAACCTAGGGGTAAAATATTATATTGGACCTGTCTCTTTTTCTCACGCCGAATCCTCATTTATGGCGTAAGACACAAGGTTTTAAGCAAGGAGCGCCTTTCATTTTCATGTCACTGGTTAGCAAGCTCACCTTGCAAGCCAGACAACTGTTGTAGTGTCTCCGATCCTTCCTAGGCAACCTGGTGCCCTGTGCAAGGCCAAAATATATCTTTACAAATGACAATAAGCAATGACGAATTGTGTGAAAAATGGGAAGGAGAAAATAAAGGAAATAGAACTATGAATGCTTCAACCGACGTTCCCCAGTTGGTTGAATCAGTCTAGAGTGAGATGCAATTACGTTATCCTATGTACTGTGTCACTGTCTCATTCATAATGACCGAACAAATCCTTCTCCATGTAACGTGAAAACTTTTTTTTAAAACCTTGCATTTTACGGGACTGTCGGATCAGTTCCGTCTCTGTGTCACTTCTGGCTTTTTGCCCTTGAAAGGATGGTGCTTTCAGACAACGGATGAGAACGATGGAGATGCGACGAGGTTGATGGTACTAATTATGAAGACTTGGCATCCTACCGTGAAAATCTGTGCGTAGAAGTCCCAAGTTGAGAACTTTAAAGGAGACTAGGGTGTCATTGCCCCAGGTAGGCTATTTCATCGTTAATATCAAATGGCTGAATATTCCCTGGATACACCTCGTATAAAGCAAAAGAAATGTGATTCAGTCTATGAAAGCGAGTACTTATAGTAATTGCATCCGCCAATAACTGATACCCCTATAGCAATCTCATCTTTATTGATTTAGTTTCATAGTGTCTCATGAGACACTTCTTCATTTCTTTTTTTCAATCAGAAAACATCAACCAAAACTGTCAACATAAGTTTCCTCAGTTCTTTAGTGGTTCTTGCTCGTTGATTATGTATCTATGTGTCATGCAAATAGGCTGCATAAATGGAGCTAGAGGGCTGAAATTCAAACATTCAATCCCTATGTTTAGTAGAATTTTGCTTTTTTTCTAATCCTGTCAGCTCCAAAATATGTTTTTTAAGGTGTGTTAAATTTATAATCCAACTTAATGCTAAATTGATCGTTTTGTTTGTGTCTAGCAGAGGTCAGGCTTTTTTTTAAAATCCGGATTTTTTAGTGGCCACTCGACGAAAGGAAAAACAAAATTATTCATCGATCACTCCTTTCTCAGAATTTTTAATTGATCACCTCTACACGGTATGCTGCTAAAAGACGTTGATCCTGTGACAGTATTCTATTGAAAGGTTTTTGTATTGTTTGATATTTATTTTATTGGTCTCATAACTTCTCACGTGACACCTTTTAGTTTCTTCAATTTAATTGTGAATCGATTTTGATCTTTCAAGCCTACCTTTTCTAACACAATTTCCTAAACATGAAGAGCCCTTTCAAAGTTCCTTTTACTTATGTTTTGATTTCCTTTTCCTTTGCCCACTGAGAATTCTTACTTAGTTCAAGGTCATAGATTTCCAATTCAATCAGTTCGTATGACGCTAAACACATTTATCTGATTTACAATCGGTCATCCGATTCTATTCAAGCGGACTTTTCTCTCTTTCTACAAATTGTCCAATTTCATGATGTCGGTCTTATATACAGAAATGAGAAGTAACATCGCCTTTATCAGTACATAAAACAATTGGGTCACCAGAGGCGCGTAGTTAAAGATTTAGGCTACCAGTGTTATTGGCTACCTTCAACATTTAGTGAGATTTGTTATTGTATAATGTCAGTAGAGATGAAGTAGATGAATTACTATTTAGAAAGCTTGGCCCCCTCTCCATTGAAGGGCCAAAGGCCATTTCTAGATCTGCTCTTCCGAACCTCTGTCCCAGCTACGCCTCTGTTTAACCAAGCTGGAGAGTGTTGCTGAGATGGTTCTCTCTTTCGGAAATCTTGTCGTAAAATAGTAAGTTTCAGTTATTCTTGCCTCTGGGAAAATCTGTGTTAATAGCTTGTGAGATTGGGGATTAGGTTTAATACAGATTTAGTACGTTCATGAAGTAAGAAGAGTTTGTTGCTGGACATAATCACCTCGAAGTCAACAGGGCGTGAAAGAGTGGGGCGGCTTGTCGGTACCGCCAATGTAATGCTAGAACAACGTTGCCAACGTATTTTTATCGATTATGAAAGGCCTAAATATCATAAATATGATTTGTTCGATATGAATTATTCATCTGTGTTGCTAAGTATAAATCAATTCACCGTGCATAGCTTGTGAAATATTTATGTCTCTACGCGCTTCCATTCACAGATAACTAGACAAAAACCTTTATGGAAAACAAAAAGCACGCATATACTTCACATATATACAGCGTACCTCCCTACTGCATTAAACTTGCAGAGGGTCAGGGTTAATCCCTGAGGCTTTTGGTGTGTCAAAGGGGAGTGCCGGGGGACTTAAATAACTTTTGTGCTTATCCACATGTATGCATCTGAGTCTAAATTAAACCCCAATCTTCTGTTGAATTAACTTTTGAAGGGAGGTGAATAAACATCAAACAATTCCAATAAATAATATAGACACGCAAAATGTGAATAGACACCAACAGTATTGCTTCACTTATATTCAAGTATTTACAGAGAAAATGAAGTTTTGATCTGATATATTAGGTTTAACTATAGAAAATCATTTTGTTCAATGCTCTGCTGACTTTCCTTCAGCTCTTTTCACACAACAACACGGTATAGAATTAATAAGTTCTGAAATTGTTGTTCAAAGTATTTCAGACAATGCTTGGTGCAAAGTATTAAGCAAATCTGAATGTGTTGCCGACTTTTCAGAATTCTCACACGAGCTCTTATATTAACAACGTGTGAATCATAACCGCCAGGAAAACCATTTCCTATTGTGGCACTAAGATTCGTGAAAAAAATTTTGCATCGTGGCACATGTGCATATCCAATAAGAAGCTTCTGTGAATCGAGCCATCTCTCGAAGTCACAAGAACAGTTCTCGAAAATAAAAATGAATGCAAAAACAAAAAAAAAAACAAAAATCGCCCCCCCCCAACCCCCAGAAAACAAATGTCGAACCGAGATTTGAGAGGGGGAAAATGAGAAATTTAAATTCAGAACATTTGTAGAAAACGTTGACAGTAGAATTTCAGGGATAACCATCGTGCTTCTAAAACTCAAATATCGTTCACAGTTGGTTGTTAATTTTAGGTTCTCACGTAGCCACTAACCCGATAGCTACCGTAAGGTTTTATTGAGCATCTTGATCGCCCAGCATTCCGCATCATGAGACTCTTTGTGATTTGAAGAGGCTCCATCCTGGCTGCTCCTTCATAATAGCTACGTTGATAAATACAATATTGTGCCGTTCTGGGGTGGAATTCAAGTTTTCCCTGTCAGTTCTGAAGCTGTTGAATGAGGGCTGCTCCCAACATGGAACTTAGAATGTCTTCACTTCTTACATCTTCGTATTTGGATGAAAGAGAATATCGTCTTTTCTTTTTCATCAATATTTTCTTTATCAAATATTCTTATTACTCAACAAGTTGAATGTTGGGAAATATGAGATCTATTACAAAGCACGTTTGGTTAGTCTTTCAATACGTGGGTATCATCCTTTGGCAGAATACTTTTTGGGAGGGGGGTGAGCAAGCAAAAATTCCGAAAAATGGATAATTTATGAATAGCTGCTTCTTTTTGACGTGTTCACTAAAAACTCTAAGGTAAAAAAATGGTAATGATAGTAATGGTTGATGGTGACAGTTTTTTAACAGTTTCTAATGGGTTGATGCTATTAAAATGTAGATTCGATTCATTCTCTGAAGTTCAAGTTAATTTGGTCACTGCTCAGAAAAAATCCATTGTATGATTGATGTATTCTTTGTGTGTGTGTATCCGCTGTGATTATTCAACAACTGGTGATTGCACGAATTTGATAATTACCAGATACATTAGTCAGCACAGCGTCAAGTAGAAGTTGTCCCAGTCAACGGTTCCTGAGAAATCTAATAAAAATAAATATTTCTCTATAACAGCCATTGAACGAAAGCACGCTCATACTAGGCCTCTCTTAGAGTCCCAGGTGTAACACGTCTTTGATACACTAGCTTTGTCAGAACTTAAATGAAAATAGTTTATTTTTTCAATAAATCATCTCACTTGACTTTTGCTCATTACTAATTACTGATAATTGTTACACACAAGTATTTCCTCCAGAATTATCATACATGATAATTATGGCAGGCTGCTCCATACCATATCAAGTCTGCCCACTTCAACACATCAATCTTTTGAATGGGAACTGCACTGGATGATTTTTTTTTACTCATCGTTATTGACTGATCGATCATCACTAGTTAAAACCTGGCCAATTCTAATGCTATTCATTCCTCGGGATAAATCTTTCGATTGATCTTACACAGCCTTTTGGAGTCTATGTCAGGCTGCACTTATACACTGAGATGATTTTACCTAAGTTTATTGTAATATATTTGTTCATTTATTTACGAAGAGATATATCTATCACTGCCCATTCATATATAAATCGATTTGTATCTCAATTTCTATCCATCTATCCAACTACCAACAAAAAATGTCACAAAAAATAACAACGTAGGTTTCTTCAGTTTTCAAGCTGATCTGATTGGCTATGTATGTATGTATGTATGTATGTATGTATGTATGTATGTATGTATGTATGTATGTATGTATGTACCCAGCGCATATGCCACATCAAGAGAAATACAGGACTGAAATTTCCAATGTTTACTCCTTATCATATGTCGAAATGACCGACAGGATGTTTCAGCAGTTTTTTAAAATTTGCAATATAGTTTTATGCTAAATTGATCCTTTTGTATCCGCCAGCATTGAATTTTTTTTTGCTTTTATTTAATGAAACAATTATCTAGTAATCACTGCCAAGAAAGGTCGGTGAAATGACTTATTTATTGATAACCCACATTTGCAATTTTGAACTTGATCACCCCTCACACCACTTTACTGCTAAAAGTGTTGATCACATGACAGTTTTATTGAGTAACTTGGCAGACCTCTCTATATATCAATCAATCTGTGATCCTTTCTTTATATGAATATCCCAGCTTGATCTATCTATTAGAAACCGTCAACAAAAACTGTCATCAAAACATTCAACATAGGTTTTTTTCAGTTTTTAACTTTGTCTGGCTGGTTATGCATGTATGTATGTACCAAGCGCTGCGGTTGCATCAATAGAGCTATAGGGCTGGAGTTTCCTTATTATATAAAGAAAATACCATTTTCTTTTTTAGTTTTTGGAAATCTCACCACCCCTACTACTTAATTTTCAAAGGAGACTTTAATTTGTATCGTAAATTTATGCTAAATTGATCATTAGTTTGTGTCCAGTAACATTCCTGTTTTTCTCTTTTAAAAGCACAGACTATTTAGTTATCACTGCCATACAAAAGGTAATAGAAATAACTTGATCACCCACAATTTGTAAATTTAACATCCCCAACACAAACAGAAGACATTGATTGTATGACAAATCTATTCGAATGAATTACCTGACCTATCTATCTATTCATATATCTATCCGTGATACTTTCTCGGTATAAATATCGGCTCATCTAAGCCTTTCTTGATAGAAATATCCCAGCCTAATCTCTCTTTCTCTCTCTCTGTCTTTCGCTCTCTCCCTGTGTCTATATATCTGTCTCTCTCTATCTCTGTCTGTCTGTCTGTCTGTGTCTGGCTGGCTGTCTGTCTGTCTGTCTGTCTGTCTCTCTCTCTCTCTATATATATATATATATATATACACACACACACACACACACACACACACATATATATATATATATATATATATATATATATATATATATATATATATTGTTTGGTCTAACACAACCTGTTGATTTCTATCTGCAGCTTCAAACTATGCATTAATGCATTAATATTTTTCTATCAGCTTCTCTGGTCGTGAGGCTGTGCACATATTTCGGTTTGCATACTTTATTTTATGCTGTTATATGTATTACGATGAAAAACAAAAAACGATATCGTGCTGAGTATTTATTTATTTATTTCTCAAAAGCGAAAGAAGAAAAAAAAAAAAGACGATGCCTTCCGCTAATCTCATGTCCAATGCGAAGTAAACCGGATATTCATGGCAAGCACATTTCCCGTGGAGAATTATTTTAAGAATGGTATCGGAACCGCGAATCCGTTCCTAGTATTTTTCTTCAACGGAAATGGTCCGGTCAGGATGTAAGGAAGGCTTTCTTTCATTTGGACTTTTCTTTTATGTGCATCCTTCCATGTTTCCGACTTGTCGAAAATACCAGACAAATATAGCCGCAGCGCGACTCATGACAAATGTTAAGAGAACATATTTCAATGGAAATGGAAAGTTTTCTTTGTTTTTTTTTCTTTTTTCTTTTCAAAACACACTAATCATTATTTTTTATTATTGGATCGAAACGAAGATCCACTCATAGAAACCATTTGGAAAATGGATCTTTGCCATTTGTAGCTTCTTCCAAAGAAGTTAATTAATAGATCTTCGGGATTAGCTGAAATTTGCAACTGGAGACTTTGGGATCGAAGCACATCTTTTCGATACATCGAATTATTGAAAAAAAGAACGCCTTCATGCTGGCTAGGGCTTCAACAGTTCCTGTTTGGAAAACTGATCCCCACCATTCTAAATCAATTTAAAGCGCTTCTAAGTATGCTAAAATATTTGAATGTTTTTAGATGGTTACAAATACTCTTAAAAATTCAAGTGTTAGAAATCAAATTTATGCTAATCAATTGACCCCGCGTCTTTGATATAAATTTAACTATAACAATGCGATGAAATGGTTGGCAAATAATCCTGCCGAGAGATTTTCATTTCATTGAAGGTTATGGCTTGCTTGCTTATACCATGAGGTACAATACTACTGCAAAATAGGTAAAACCAAAGTTGTGGTCATTTAGTTTATATTTTTTCCTTATCACTATTTGCCTCGATTATTCATCCTTATTAAATGAAGTATTGTAATTCAATTGGAATTCAATTGATGTATTAATGAAATTTCATTCATGCAACTGACAAACTAAAAAAAAATTCTGTTCATGTACTAACAACGTGATGAAAATGCTGAATTTAAAGGAAAAATATCAAACGCAATATAATCTACTGCAGAATATAATCAAAAACTCAGTTATTGTCAACAGACTACAATCGTCAGAGCTCTCTGCATGCGTATCCCCACTCTCTACGTATATAAAATGTGATGAGTGTATCAATGAATCATAACGGAATGATGATAGGGAGAGGGTGCTGAATTAATTGATTAAAGGTCACTGATTTTTTTCCAAAGTTTGATCATCTCCGGGAAGAAATAAACTGTCCCATGTTAAGATCACAACCAATCCCAGGCTTCTTTTTGAAGGGTGATCAGCTTTTATCATCATTGAGGTTTTACTCTGTCTTTGTATATTTAGAAATTTCCAAGGGCCCAAATGAACGGTGGATTCTCTTGCGATCAAAAGTTAAAATATAGGTACATGTACGAAAGATATATCACATAACCTGAGCCAGCCAATGGAAAAAGGAGCTTATTGATTTTCAAAATACCTTCGAGGATTCAGATGTGTTTTGGATTAAAACGTCTTGGGTTTGGGGCTGAGTCTGTCCGTATAATCAAATGGCTGTAACTGATAACCATATTACATACTTACTCTCCCCCCCTCTCTCTCTCTCTCTTGTACCCTTTTCTCTGTTGCCCAAAAGTGTCACTGCTCATACTAGGTTTGATATTTCGACCTTTGTTTGAAATCCAAGTATTGAACACCTTAAATCTAAAATCAACCGATAAGTTTTGATCATTGATTTTTGGTGCAACCTGCATGTACATGATACCGATTGGTTCATCCGTTTATCTCATTTCTACCATCATTTTTCATGACTCCGATAAACTACTACCTGATATCATTGTTTATAATTATGTATTTACTCTTGTCTTAATTCTAATTGTTTTATTATGAGACCCATAAATCTACAGCAGCAAGTAAACTGCACAGCTTGAAATTGATGATTATCCAATGGAACTCAGGTCCCTTACAACAGTAAAGCCAGGTTAAACGCCCCCGCATGCAATTAAAACTTTCATAGCTTTGATGTCAGAGCAGCAGGTACGTTTAGTTTGACTTATTTGTTAGTAAAGGGTTGGATTTAAATTCGAGACAAACCAATAGCTTATCTTCCAATCTCAATCTGCGCTACTATATCGTAGATTGACAATCTGATTTGATTCGTGATAGAAAAAAAGACTAGAGTTCTCGTTAGTCACTGAAAAGAAACCGTCACATGTCTTTTGGTGACATGCAATGTTTGGGAATATCAATTAAAACATTGTAATAAGCAAGGCGTGATCAATGAATAAGCTGCTTTGCTCTTCTTTTGTTGCGCTGTGGTCTCTAAAACAGTCAGAATTTTTGAAAAGCTCAAAATCAAACTTACAGATAAATTAAACATTGACTGACATTGTGAACCGAACACACAACTAAAAACCTATCCAGGAGTGGATCAACAGATGTGAAATGATGAAGAGAGAATGTTGAAACTCTCAGCACCCCAGCTCTGTCGGTGTGGTCAGTGCCCATCAGCCGAGCTGACTTGGAGATTGGAGAAACCTACGAAAATAGTTTGGTTGACACTCTCTATTTATAGCCAAAACTTGATGACCCCCCCCCAAAAAAAACAACGCAAAACCTCTTCAAATTTTCTGATTAAAGTAATCTCCAAGTGACGGAGGGAGATGTTTTTTTTTCAATTATTCCAAGGGAATTATAATGTTTAGAGTACTTTTGTCAATGTCAAAGTAGAGGTGTTTCACTCAGAAGTTTTTATTCTTTAAGTGGTTTAGCACTAAAAGCTTTCTGATTTTAACATTGCGCTGAAATAATTCTCGTGTGCTATCATAGGAGACACATCATCCGAGAATTAAGTTTAGAACATTGGAGGTTGGAGTGGTATAACAGCCACCTGCACCAAAAATGGAATCAGCCAGTGGACTTCAAAATCAATATATATATATATATATATATATATATATATATATATATATATATATATATATATATATATATATATATTATTCGGACAATATGGAATATCGGGGTATTCATACAAAACATTTTTTGCCTTTCAGCTCTTTGAAAGTAGTAATGTTCAATGGAATAATATAGATAAGTTTTTGTGGTAAAAAATGACACGTGATATCATAGCACGTGAGAGCAAATGCTGAATACTTAGAATAATTGAGAAACCGAAAGTGGATCCAGATATTGAGAAGATGGAAATGGGTATGAAAAATCATTGCTTTTCTGAATTATGTTTTTGTGCAGTTAAATGGTCATTTATTGTGTGTGTGTGTGCGTGTGTTGTCGAGAGAGTGTATGTGCGTGCTTGTGTGTGTGTGTGTGTGTGTGTGTAATTCTGCATTATTCTGTATTTTTCACTTTATATTGTTGGATATCGTAACTGCATACTCACTATACATACACACACATTTATATATATACATACATATTTGTATGTATATATATATATATATATATATATATATATACAAATATGTATGTATATATATATATATATATATATATATATATATATATATATATATATATATAGATAGATAGAGAGAGAGAGAGAGAGAGAGAGAAAGAGAGAGAGAATCTAGAAAGCTTTACGGACTGATGTTATTCCTGATATCATTTTTCTTTCAATGTAGAAAGATTTTCAGTTCAAAGCATTTGAGATATTACTACATAAAATTTAGATAAAGGTCTTAAAAACAGAACTTTCTTCAGTTTTTATATATTTCATCCATCTTATTCAAATACGTTATTCACTAACACCTGTTGATCAAAAGATGCCCAAAGAGAGATTATTTATGCTAATAGTACTATAAATGGGATTTTTCAGGAACAATAACTAAAGAACTGTTCTTGGTATCAAAAAAAAGTTGTTTTACCTCGGCTTCTAAGCACTGATGATGAATCACAACCTCCCTTCAATAATGATTCTCATATTCAGCTTGGAAAATGTTTTTTGACAACCTTAATATAAATTGTTTGGGGCTCTATCATGATTTATACGATAGGGATACAAAAACATATCAATGGATCTATTTAGTAATCGTACAAAAAGAATAATTGCCTCTATTTCCGGTAGATATAAACCCAGAGAAAAGCGTTTTCATACCAGTGTGCATCTTATGTTTCATAGTAGTTTTAGGGGCTCGGTCCGTTGATTCATTTTGAGATAATGAATTATTCAATAGGTAAACATAATGGTACTAATTGTGTCAATATTATTTTAGAATATATTTGAAAGTATTCATATTTTTGGAAGTGGCGGTTTTCTCATTGAGAATATTCCACAGACTGGAAACTTTGGGGGTCAAGACGTAATGTCAAACTCCTGTAGGTTATTCTTCTCGAAACGTGCCGAATGATAAACATTTTATGCAATGACCTTTGAGATTTGTGCAAATATTTTTCCCTCTTTTATTTTCAATCTAATTTTTCGTTTCTTTTCCACGAGTTCTTCATTCATCGGCGGTCGAATGTGCAACATGGAAACAAAGGAATAACCGCCGTCAGAACATAAACTTGCATCTCGTATATTTTGGTGGTCTCTTTGAGAGGGGCGACGCCTCACCAATTAAACCAGGAAAGCCAAACATTTGACATCATTCAATGTTCATATGACTACATTCTTCGTTAACCAGTTTTTATTACACGTCATATTGTTTGTTTACACTTAGAAGCAGTAATCTTGTTAAGTGGTCAGAATACGTTGAATGAAACGATGTCAATATCAATGTTCGGTTGGTTTTCCTTTTCATCTTATATTGAGAGTTTTTATTCAAATGCTCAGGTCGATTGTGCACTTTACATGATTAAATTTTAGGAATGTCATTTAAAGTTTTTATGGTACTTTTCTTTGCATTTCCGTTCCGTCTTACTTATGTTGCTGTTCTTTTTTTTCTCTCCTTTTATCATTTGCTTTACTTTTGAAAGAAGATGATACATTCCGTTGGTCAAGTGCTAGTAAGTCTCGCCAGATTTTTGATATTCTGTGTAGTAGTGTAACTGACTTTAACAGTGGCTTAGTTTTAATCAACTCAGCTCTTTTTAGGATTTTTTTAATTATTTCAGTTTCTTTTCAAGGTTATTGGAACTGTTCTTCGTGTTGAAATCATTATCTACAGTCCCAATGCCTCGTCAAAAGGCGTACATAACTCTTTAAATCTTGACTTTGGTGTGTTTGGTACGGCTCCAGGGGTTTCAACTATTATAGACACTAAGTAAGTCATCATATTTCACACCTTCCCGGATTTTCCCCTATGACTTGCGCTCATTCGCATTGATCCAGGGTCCGTTGGCATCATCATCATCATCATCATCATCATCATCATCATCATTTGCCTCCCAAAAGACAACAGGAATAGACTTAACAGAGTAGCAACTGCCGTAAACTGGGAATTGTGCAAACTACTTTGATTTGGCCAAGTATACAAATGGCATCAGCAAGAATCAGTGACTATCCTGGAATATGAAAATTCTACGAATGAGATTTTGACTGATAGACCGACCAACCAATATTTACAAGAAAACCATCCCCCAATAAATGTGTATAAGATTTTTTAAAAGCCCTGTCAGGACTTTGCCCGGGAGAAATGTATCAGAAATGTGCCAATAATAGTAGGCAAACTTGGAACATTAAAAATAGTAGAATCCATATTTGTGGTGCTGGATATTTGAAGCAGGTTTAACACTGGAAAGGCTGTGGTGTTGCCCCGGCGATGGCCACTAGACATGTGGAATGAACTTGCAAATATTGTGTCCAATTTGACAAAATTGGCCTTATGAAATATTCACGACATCACGATAGAAAGAAACTTAAAGCAGGGAAAGAAAAGGGTGAAATAAAGAAAGAAAATGGGAAATCGAATCTCTCCTTAAGTAGCTAACAAAAGCGATAGCAGACGATGAATCATGGACATGGCTACGCAGAGGACACCTGAAAAAGAGACAGATTTCTTGAAGATTGCAGTTGAGAACAAATTAATCAGGATCAATTATATCAATGTAAAATACTCAAAGCACAGTGAAACAGCAAATTACTCTCTACTTAAAAATAAGAGACTTAACCACGTCACAATTGAATGTGGCGAGCAGGCTCAAAGGCAATGTAAAATGAATTGGTTTATTCATTCAATAGACATCATTTTTTTTTTGACTGCATGCTGAGTTGGGTGTCTCAATCAAAATTGGCAAAAGGAATGTTCAATGAATAAGTTACTTCTTTCGCCTTTTGTGGATCATTATGAACACTGCTGGGCACAAATTAAGGAACCAATTCAGTATTGAAGTACATTGTCCTTTGCCCCCCCCACACACACATAAAAAAAAACTTGGTGGATTTTCAAAGATGGACTGATAAGGGGTAAATGTCTACGTTTTCAACCCTCTATCTTCATTGTTGCGGCTTGTATGGGTGATATATACATCGTCAGTCGACCAGCCAGTCTAACTTGTAAAGACCTATGTTGACAGATTTGGTTAACGATATCCTATAGACACAATGGAGGAGGAACAGTCATACACAACTAATTATCCGAACTTGTAGATAAAATTATCAGCACAAACATGGGGTCATCGGAGAAAAATACTCTGAGATCAAGACCAACCACCCCATCCAGACAAAAGAACAGGATTAGACATAGACAACGAAAGAAAGATTTGCCATATCATAAATGTGTGTGTGTGGCAGCAGACCACTGGGTACGATAAAACAATACATTGTGTTTATCGACCTTCAGTTGATACTACCTGATACGACTGGCATGGGAATCTCTACTGCTCCCTCCACAGCTACTGGTGATGATGATGATAATGATAACAATGATGTTAACGATGCTGATGGCAATAATAATAATAATAATAATAATAATAATAATAATAATAATAATAATAATAATAATAATATTGTTTTTTGGACCTGCACATGGGTAAGTGGAATTAAAATTAAATTTAAAATTATTATATTTATAATTTATAATTTAAAATGAGTTGTCCCATAGAAGTATAGAAAAGCGAGGGGCGAGTATATATGTGTGAATGAATTTTCCCCTCCCCACTGGCACCCCCCTCCCTCGCGTATAGTATTGTATAGTATAAATTGGCTGTGGTCGCTTGGCCGTCCAGCCAGCCAGCCAGCATTGGAAGAAAAAACAACGCATACCGAAACTTATACTAAGTCAAGACTTAAAACATTTAAGGGAGACATATGATCTTTAATGTATGTAACCCCCCTCCCCGAGAACAAGGCTTAGTGTTTTTTTCTTTAGTTCAACAATCAGGTAAACGCCATATCACTAAATAGATATCTCTGCAAGCCCGAATGGCTTGTCCTTGTGAGGCCATACCCTGGGTGGTAGGAGCTGGTGGGGCTCTTTGGTTATCACAGTGCACATCGGTCTCAATAAACCCACCAAGGTCTGGCGCTACCTTAAAAGAACCAGAAGGGCCGGTGGGGCTCTTAGGTTACTTCCGACTCACATCAGTCTTAACCAACCCACCAAGGTCTGGTGCTACCTTGAAAGAACCAAAAACCCCAATCATGACAGTACAACCAAACCATTTTACCGCAAAAAACGGGGCACAGATCCAAGATATGTGTGTCGTAACCGGCAGGTGTTCCCTTGTTAGCCACCAGGAGGGACCCGGTCGTCATCCTGTGACTGCTGGCCAAAACCTCGGCTTTTCAGTCGTCACACAGCTACTGTTGGCCAAAACTCGTATACCACTAATGACACCCAGGGAAAGCGCAGTCCTCACGGGGTGACTGCTATAAAGAACAAGAGAAAGAGATGGACAAGGGAAGAGAATAGACTAGTTATGTATTGTTACTATAAAAGCAATCCTTTGGTGCGATCTTATAGAGAGCGTATACTCCAAATATGGAGGGAAAAATCTGCTGTGGAAGTATCGAACCAACGCCTTGCTGACCAAGTAAAGCAAATTCAAAAGAAGAAATGGCTGTCTGAGACTGAACTACTAGAGATTCGCATTAATGTAGAGAGAGATTCAGGTGACACATCTGAAAAATGCCCCCCCCCCAGCACAACTAGTGCCAATAACAAAACTAGAATAATTCCCCATGAGACCCCCACAGTAAACTATGCACCAGAGGGTGATGACAAAGCACCAACGGAAGAAGAGAAAACCAAAATACAAGCTTTGAAAGAGATCATGCGAGGAGAGAAAACAACACTCCCCTCCCTAAGAGACAAAGACAGAAAGAAAGTCGGAGAAGTGACCGAACAGGTCAACTGCCTCTTACAGCACATAGAAACAAACACCCTCCTAGAACTCAACAACCTAATTTACGCAGGGGCGAAAATGGTAGCACAAAGCTTCACAACACAAGATAGGAACCCGAGCAATAATAGGGAAGAGAAACTCAACTGGGAGAGAAGATTACAAAGGAAGATCTCCCAACTACAGAGAGATGAAGTACTGCTTAGAAATACACCACACACGGACAGACCACGAGTAAGACTTTATAACAAATACAAGGTAACGCAAAAAGGCATCGCGACTGTAGTCGAAGAGTTACACCAGAAAAGACTAGCCAAAGAGGCAAGACTGAAAAGATACAGACTAAGAACGGCCCAATACACACAAAACCGCACATTCCAAAACAATGAGAAGAAGTTTTACCAAGATTTAAATGGGGAAAGAAGGCAGGACATGAAACCAGATGCCACAGAGGCCAAAAACTATTGGAATAGCATATGGGGGCACCCAAAAAGACACAACGTAACACCGCAATGGTTGGGAGACATGAGAAAAGAACTAGAAGATATAGACAGGGGAGAACCAATAGTACTGAATGAAACCACGTTGAAACATACTCTTAGGAAAGTAGCCAACTGGAAAGCACCGGGTCCCGACGGGATCCATGGGTATTGGTTCAAAAATTCACCACGTTACACGGCAGACTCACTCACCTACTCCAAAATTGTCTAAACGAAGGCAAAGCACCAGAATGGATGACTAAAGGCAGAACCACCCTCATCCAAAAAGACCCGGGAAAGGGGAACATAGCAAGCAACTATAGACCAATCACGTGCTTACCACTTATGTGGAAAATCCTGACCGGGCAAATAGCAGAGAGAATATACATGTCAATGGATAGAAGGGGACTACTACCAGAAGAACAGAAAGGGTGTAGGATAGGAACCAAAGGGGCAAACGATTTACTCTACATAGACCAGATGATCTTAAGAGAAGTGAGGAAAAGTAGAAAGAATATCGCATTGGGATGGATAGATTACAAAAAGGCATACGATATGATTCCACATAGCTGGATACTCGAATGCCTTAGAATGTTCAAAATTAGCGAACCGATGGTTAAATTCATCGGTAATTCGATGGAAGACTGGAAAGTAGACTTGACATCCGCAGGGGACAAACTAGCAGAGGTAGGGATAAAAAGGGGAATCTTCCATGGAGACTCGTTGTCCCCACTATTATTTGTTCTAACAATGATACCGCTTAACAGAATCCTGGAAAACAGCAAAGGATACCACTTCTCTAAAACAAAAGGGAAGGTCAACCACTTAATGTACATGAACGATATAAAATTGTTTGCAAAAAACAGGGGAGAGCTTGAGACTCTGTTCAACGAAGTAAGGGAATATAGTGAGGACATAGGAATGGAGTTTGGAATAGAAAAATGTGCTATCATGGTGATGCACAGAGGAAGGCTTTCAATGACTGAGGGAATTGAACTCCCGGACAACAGCAAGATTAGGGCACTGACCGCACAAGACCGATACAAGTACCTAGGTGTCCTTGAATGTGACACGATAAAACGGGAAGAAATGAGGGAGAAAATAAAGAGGGAATACCTTAGAAGGATAAGGAAAATATTGAAACCAAATTAAACAGTAGGAATCTAATAAAAGGAAGGAACACCTGGGCTGTATCAGTAGTTAGGTATACAGGACCATTCCTAAGATGGACAAAGGAAGAGCTCCAATCAATGGATAGGCGAACAAGGAAATTTATGACGATGCATAAAGCATTGCACCCTAGGGATGATACAGATAGACTATACGTTAAGAGAAAAGAAGGTGGTAGGGGGCTCATCAGCATAGAAGACTGTGTCCAGAGAGCTAAAACAGTCTTAGAAAGGTATGTGCAAACAAATAGTGAAGAAATCATAAAGAGCGCGAGAGATAGTGCAACAAACAATAAAGTAGGAAACAATAGAACAGTACAGCAAGCAAGAAAAGAAAGATGGGAAGGGAAAAAATTGTACGTTGAGTTTAAAAGGCGGATACAAGATATAGCAGACGAGAAATCATGGACGTGGTTACGAAAGGGGAACCTTAAGAGAGAAACAGAATCGCTCATCATGGCAGCCCAAAACAAAAGCATAAAGACAAACTACATAAAAGCAAAAATCGACAGAACACAGACAAACAACAAATGCCGCATGTGCGGTGAAAGAGATGAGACGGTAAACCACATTACTAGTGAATGTAGTCAACTCGCCCAGAAGGAGTATAAGCATAGACACGATAGAGTAGCAACGATGATACACTGGGAACTAAGTAAACAAATGGGATTCAACCATGTGGAAAAGTGGTATCAGCACATGCCAGAGCCAGTCTTGGAGAATGACAACCACAAACTACTGTGGGACTTTGACATCCAAACTGACCACCTCATCCAGGCAAGAAGGCCGGACTTAGTAATAGTAGACAAAAAAAGGAAGGCCTGCCAAATAGTAGACGTTGCTGTACCTGCAGACCATAGAGTAAAAAAGAAGGAGGGTGAAAAAAGGGAAAAATACCAGGACTTGCAAGGGAGTTAAGGAAAATGTGGAACATGAAAACCAGGGTAGTACTGGTTATAGTGGGCGCACTAGGAACTGTCCCCAAAACGCTGAGGGAGAGACTGGAGGAGATCGGGATTAGGAGGATGATAGAGACCGTGCAGACCACAGCACTCCTGGGAACTGCACGGATACTGAGGAAAATGATAGAAATATAAGGACTGCAACGAATTGTTGCTCCGACATGAAGGGTGAAAGAGAGAGGAGACGTTAGCTGAAGACCCGAGGAGACTTATTGTCACTCAGCCTTCAGCGATAACCACTGGGCAACCGGTGTGAAACTGTAAATCGCAGTATTACTGCGACCTATGAGTACTAGGAAAGGAGGGCTGGAGACTCGAGGAGACTTGCTGTCACTCAAACTCCAGCGGTTACCACCAGGCAACTGGTGTGAGATTGCAAATGATAATAATAATAATAATAATAATAATAATAATAATAATAATAATAATAATAATAATAATAATAATAATAATAATAATATTTCCCTAATATTTAGTCATACTCATGAAATTAACCACAATGGAAATTATAGACACCTTTTTATCTCGCACACTTCATATATATATATATATATGTAGATGTATACATAAACATCGGATACATTAAGAACCTGCCATGTAATCATTTTTTCTCTATCAGGGGATCTGTAGCCCTTTGATCTGACAAGAAAAATGATCGTATGGTAAACTTTCATTGAATGGAAGGTGACTAGTGCAAGGTTTAACTTCTGCGAAAAAGAAATCTTTTGTATCTTTGCTCGGCAAACTGATCTTCAATTTTGTTCTGGATGAGGTATCAGTTGCATCGTTAGCTACAATGAGGCTCTAAATTCGTGTAGATCCCTGTTTTATTCATTTGCAAGGATAATCTCCAATTCACTCGCTTTGGAGGTTGACACAACACAATATTCTCCAATAAGATAACTGCTAATTTCATTATAGAATACGTAGAGAAGAATGGTTGAAAGCCTTTCTACTTTTGCATGTAGTCATATTCACTGAACATAAAGTAGGGATTCAATTTACTACTAATGGTTTTCATGACGAAAAGTAACCAAACTTATTGATGGAATTAAAGTCATTGGTTATAAAGAAAGGTTGGAATCTTTTCGTTCGAAAACATTGCAAGGGAGAAAAATGAGGGGGGGGGTTAATTGAGAGATTCAAAATGATTAGTAGAATTTTCAAATATGGTACTCCATTTTGATAAATCATATCGAATTGGAGATCTATTGACATAAAATATTTCAAATGCTAAATCCTCTAAAAATTGTATTTTCTCTTTAATTGAGGAATATATTTTTGGAATAAATTGTCTAGTCATGTTGGAGGTCGCTATATGTCCTATGTTATACAGATAATTTAGATAGGTTTAGAAATTATTGAAATACAAGGATATATTTGGAATTTACCTTGTGAGATTTTCAAGAGAGTTTGATCCGTGATTTGTGCCAAGTTGAAGACATTAGTTTGTTTTTAAGAACATTGAATATGTTAATAAATGTTGTAAATGTTTTGGAGTTGAAAATTAAGTATTGTTTGCAATCAAAGATGTCTACCCGAAGAGGCAAGCTTTTGGTGGAGCAAGGTAGACTTTCAAGACCATGAGACATAGAAAGATTGACCCCTGAAACTTAAAACCTACCAAAGAGCACATCATTTAATCATGCTAAACCTCACATGGAGAGATCTCAAAACAGCTCAGTATATCAGAGAAAAGACAGGAGTCTGAGATATAGAAGTCATTAGAAAAATTCAAATGGCATTGGGTTAGACTTGCATGTTGTAGGAGTGTCAGGCATCCATGATTCATCTTGACTCTCAAAATGAAATCCCAGAGATCTTATTTGAATTCATATCATATTTAAACATATAAAACTTTGACAAACAGGAAGTAAGATGGCGTTACAAGCAAGATAAATTCAGAAAGTACTCGGTCCGTGTTGCCCATTATGAAGAAGTCTGAAGTTCAACAGATGTTAAAATGTTGCTGCTGCTGCTGCTGCTGCTGCTGCTGCTGCTGCTGCTGCTGCTGCTGCTGCTGATGATGATGATGATGATGATGATGATGATGATGATGATGATGACAATCCGAAAAAGCATAATTCAGAGTAGAATGCCGTCGTAGTCATCAAATCGCAGTGTGTATTATTCAGTCTCTGGTGAAGCAGCAATTCCTCCGAGGACAAACATTATTCTTCGGATGTCAGCCAGTTTGAAAACCTTTCAGGGATCAGGGGGTCGCCAGGTTTTGATCAGTCACTGCAGTGCTTAGTTCTTAAAGATTTGATATATAAACTGACGACACACCGGTTGTAAGGGTTGGGAGCTTATTACTGTCGATTGAAAGACAGGACTATCAGGAATCGCAATTTTGGAATTTAAATGAAAAGATGTAAATCGTTTTCTCACGGCTCAGGATAAGTGTAAGTAGCTGCTCTGGAGTAAATACGAAATAATACGGAAAATTGACTATTTTAGTTAAAAACCTCTAAATGAAAAACTTTTTTCTCGCTCACTGATAGTATATTCATTCTGTATGCATGAATTTATATGACTTCTTCATTATTAAGAAGTGTATTATGTTCGTTGATCATTGATAAAACTGTTCATTTCTATTCAAAACGAGCACAGACCGTGATCATCATCATCATCATCATCATCATCATCATCATCATCAGCTGCAGCAGCAGCAGCAGCAACAGCAGTCTTTTAGCGTCTGTTATTGGACGTAGACCTTCCACATGATTCGCCAGACCTCTTTGTCGAGGGCGTTGCAGAGCCAATACTTTCAGAAGTTGTCTAGTTCATTTTTCTATCTTGCCTTCTGCCGGCGTCAGCTTTGCATGTGATCATTGGAGATCCACGTTGAGAGACATGATGTCCATCGGTTGTGACATGATCAGCCCATTGCCATTTGACATTTTTAGTGGATGCCTCTTTCGTATGATGTTTTCTATTCCTACCGTTACCCTGATATATTGTGTTGTATTGTGATGTCTCCATGTGAAGTTGGGCATGATCCTTCCATGTGCACGTTTCATAGTTTGAGGGTTATTCTCTTGGTTAGGTATTATATAAACCTTAAACTTCAGGATATTCAAAAAAAAAAAAAAGACAAGATACAAAAATTTAAAAATATAGGCATATATTTTTATTTATATAGTTCCAAGTGGCATCTTGAGAACGGATGCCGAGAGTAGCAATTAGAACGACAGCCAGGCAAATGCAAGACGTCTTAGGTCTGCAATCAACGGGAATCTGGTCTGTCCAAGACGGCAATTATCACATTCTTATTGGGGATCTTTGCCCACACGTTTGGCAGATCCAGCCACGCTTCTTGGCGTCTCCACCCACATCAACCAACGCTCTTCGATGTATCCATCCACCTGGATGTGGCTTCTTCCGGTAAAAACACCTGCTGTTTTTCTGACATTCCATTCAGCGGAAGTAGCGTGTCTTTTTGTCAACACACTCGTCAAGATGTTTCCCGTCAACACCTGTTATTAAGTCGACCTGAGGATGCCTTTCTGCACTTGCACATAATGTTTTTCGTTATCAATGGGCATTGGATAAGATCAGTATCTTGACTTTTACTTCCGCTATTCATCATAAGTTCCATGTTTTAGCTTCATAGGTGAACTTTATCTCTAATATGCATTGTTTTTATACTCTTATTTTTATAAATCTTTGGTCTTTTTTTTTTTTGTCGACTTTTACAAGCTTTGGAAAACACGGCCACTAATGAGAAATATATCTCAATATTGTGAGCAGAAGTTTTTTCACGACACCACCCATTTCCTCTCCTGATACTTCATTCCCAATTACTTAATTGCACACTTCAGAAAAAAAGTATTTGGAAAATTGTGAACACTGGGGAGATACTCGAGAAAAATATGTACTCGTACGCACTTTTAGATCTTGAGTAAAAATCAAAAGTAAAAAATACGAGAATAGACAAGAATTGAATGTGATCATGTATGATGAATGTCATTATGAATAAAGAGTGAAGTTTTTGTGGTGACAAAATACTTATGCAAGTCTGCATTAAAGCCAAAGAAAGATCATAGATTTGCTTTAAAGTGAAAACCAATTCTTCATTTGGCTTTCAATTGTTGCAAGCCTTCACAAACTTTATCCATCCGTAACCCCTTTTATGGGACAAATTTGATTACGACTCTGCACCCTTTGTCATAGAAGCAATAATTACTAAGTTTATAAGTAGTCTCAAGTCGTAATATAACGATAACTAAACATTGAAACATTCAGTGGGAGATTTTGTATGCTGTTTTTAATATCGAGGGAGCGAGAGGGTGGAACTTTGGAATTAAATATTTGGACCTCAATCCCAACATTGAGCTCTTCCTTTCAAACAAAATAAAGAAATACGTGGTTATGATATAATTAAAGCGATCAACGTTATCCAGTGTAACAGAAAAGTGGCCTTTTCTAAATGAGTCAAACTTGAGTCCAGTAAAGGCAGTGATTGCTAAAATATTCTCAGTCTGGCCTACTTCACAAAATATTAATAAAGATTGATAGTGAGATGTCATCTAGCGCACGACTCGTCAAACTTCCTTCCTCTGTGACCCTTTTTGTTGAGAGGAAATGTTGATGTTGACCTTTTGGTCAACGTTTCTAATTACAGCATTGTGTTAAAAGGAAGGCAACTCAACATTTTGACTTTCTATTATTGGATACAATGACAAATAGCAGCCACAGAAACTGGAGCGTTTGGAGAGAACATAATCCAAAGGGTTGAGAGTGTGAAAAGCATCCTATTGTTTCAGGAAGTGATCGAATTTCTCTCAGATATTCTGGATTTTTTATATGAATTTTCATTGTTCATTGTAGTTCCAATCTTCTTTAAAAATTTCATTTTTGAATCTTTGGTCTAAATTCTATCAATTTAGAATCCGTCTAAGGATTCTTGTCTGGATTTTGTTAGACAGGTGAGTATTTTTTGCCTATTCTCCTTGCGCACGTGTTCATTTTCTCACAACGTTTCGACCGTGTACCCACCAGATTTCAGCAGATGCTATTGGTTCAAGAAAGTGAAATCACTGCCCAACGTGCATGCTTGGTTGGACTCAGAAAGTCATAATTGTACCGGTGGAAACTGGGATATACACGGCTGAAACGTGGAAAAATGATATATTAAGATATAAAGGATATTAAGAGGAATTTTATAAAATGTATCGGATAGTTTTTGCACCCACTGTATGCTGCAACAGTGAAGTAAGCTTTTGAGGTGGATTCTTGTAACGTAATTATTGATTTGAACTTCGTGGGGTTGAGTGGTGCGAGGGAGAGTGACAAATGTTTTCTCTTGGAAGATCATTGGGGAACTGGGAACGCAAGGGCCAAAAAGCCACCAGATTGCTATGGGAACTTAGCAAAAGCCTCAGCTCTAGCCACGTAAAGAAATAGAATGTCTATAAACTAGAAGCTCTTCTCGAAAAGAAAAAAAAGACTAAGATACCTTTGGAAATTGAGATTTAGATGAATCATCTATTTCAGGTGTAAAGCAACGGTGGACATGTCCTAGTTGTAGGCGTGGCTGTGATGTATGGACCACAGGATGGAGATAAATAAAAGCAAAAAGTTTAAAAACTACCCTGAGTGCTCAGTTCTTTTTTGATTTGTTTTTTTTGCATACCCACACCCTTACGTACATGCATACATAAGTACCGTCATCCATATAGACTATCATACATACATATATATATATCTGCATACATAGATGTATACACCCAAGTATTTTTTGTTAGAAGATGAGTTTTATTTTGTAGGTTTTATCCTAGCTTTCTCTTCGTTGGACAAGAATTTTCTACAATGTCATCCATATTTTATATTCGACTAACCAATTCCCAATTGTTGATAGAGGCTTTGCATAAAGTTTTAGTTATTAACTCAAGTAAACTCTATGAGGAGAATCATGAACCAAAAACATGTGTACTCGTAAATAGATGAACAAATTAATTCGTCAACAGTTTTTTTTTATCATTATCATTATCATAGTTATTTTTTTTGTCTCAATTTTCAGATGCTTTTTTAGAGGGTCTGAGTTTGAGCCTCACTTTATTACCCATTACGCTATTTACTCATTGCTGTGTGAATCCAACCAGAATTGAAGTTGTGATAAAAAAAGTACCTTAAAAAAAGTTAAAAGTACCTAGAGAAAAGGTAAAATTTGCTTAAAATTAGGAACATTGTTTTACCACGCTTCATCCAATAATAAGAAATTAACCAGTGGCTTTTGTCGGAGTAAGGGCGAGAAAGCCAACCGGTTAAAATTGGAATTCTAGATCGCAGAAGCAGTCTACTATAATCCAACAAAATAATTTTTTGTTCTTTAAAAAGGTTGCGGATTGAAGGAGTATGCTGCATTAAGGGGTTATATAAAAAAAGAACAGAAACTTGAAGAGTTTAATCAATGGAAGATATATAGTTGGAGGAGAAAATTATGTAACAAAAGCTATAGGATAAATGGAAAATGATACTGTTAATGGACGTAGATCAAGCCAGGATTTAAAAAAAAGAGAATAAAAACTTTAAGTAATCAAAGATAAGCCAGAGGAGAAAATTACATGAAGAAAGTTATATAGCGGAAGGTAAAAAATGGTACCCAGGTATAAAACAAACCGACAAAGCAATTCACAATCGAAACTAAACTTTGTATCGTTGTAACCCAGTTTGTGTCTGAGTAGAAATCAAAAGTAGAAGATTTAAAACAGATGACAAATAGCGATATCCTGTGACTAACGTCATCTAAAACCAAATGCAAAATCGTTGTGGTAAGAAAAACATTCATGGAACTTTATCGTATTAAATCTCCCAATCATATGTCCAAAAAAATCAATCATTTGGTATTGATTAATGGATAAAATATCAAAAAAATAGTTAGAGACATGAAAGTGACCAAAAGTTCATGGTCACCACGATGATGCAATACCAAGGCAGGATCTGAAGTAGTTGTCAGGAGCAAAGTGTGTAATTCTGTACTTATCGATTTGTGTCTCATGAAAATCTTCGATCGGGGTGTACAACTCGGTAATTGTCAACGTCGAAGCTAGGGCGAGAAGCAACCAGGTTAAAATTGGAATACTGCAAACACCTTGACTTCGAACACGTAAATAAATAGTATTTGAACGTGGGAAAAGAAAGGGAATACAGTAAACCGAGTAAGTCACTCAGTAAATGTAAAGAAATTGATATCAGACTGAATAAGTTCCATCGTTCATTTGTTCACTGAAAAATCTCGATTCCCCACCATACAAGATTAACTAGAAAATAAAGGACTAATATACCATAAAACTGCATTTAAAATTGAATTCCCCACCGTTAGAGAAACTAACAAGGTTTTAAAAAAACAATAAAAAATATGTTTTTGACTTAGTAAGGAGTATATGTTGTAATTTTCATCCCTCAATCTCCATTGGCCAATGACCCAAAAAGAACCAACTGAAAAATGAAAAAAATATGTTGATAGTTTTGGTGATAGTTTCAGGTTTTGAGGAAAAAAGAGAACAGAGCTTGACCGATCATAGATTTGGCTGTACGAGTAGATTGTGGAGCACAATTTAAAGGAATGATGGAGAAGAGATCAAGTCTGCTTAGTCAATCAATAGAGACCGACATGTGACCAATGTCTTTTGAGAGCCCACTGTGTTGGTGCTGATCAAGTGGAACACTCAAAAAGGGGTGATCAATGAATTATATACTGCTCTCGCCTTTTCAGTCCAAATCTTCAAAAAATGAACTTGGATGCTAGTGGACAGAGACCAAGTAACAAATCTATCATAAACTTCTATTGCAAATCGAAACCCTGAGTAAAAACATGTTTCAAAGAATAGTGAAACCCAATGGTCATCAATAACTTAACTAGTTTTGAATAATTGCTAAATACATCAAACTTTGACTTACGGCTAATCTCACCAATTCATGAATAGGCTTACTACCAATTGATTTTTGTGACGCATTTGTTATCAAATAAGGGATCGTGAACGTTTGCCGGTGGCGGGGAGCAAATGGGGGGATCTATTCTTCTTCCCATAGATGACGTTTCAAAGTTGGAATTACCTCAGAGTCTGGTCACGCATCTCTGTCAATAGTCAAGTGAATTATCTTTCATCTGGATCTTCAGTTGGTGGTTATTCCTTCCACTACAAATGGCAGATTGAAAGCCTATCTTGAGACAGAGTTGCAACAAATATATATTCTGTACACACTCTATTGCCCCCGCCCTTGGAAATATAAGCTTTTAACCCTTCCCTGCTTGGAAAATTATTCAACTTCAATATCGAGGAGGGTGTTATTCAGTCTCAGGTAAAGCCACAACTCTTTCGCTTGGGAAATTAAGATTTTAATTTTAGAAACTCTTGAGAATCAGAGGTATATTTTGGATTTTGATTGGTGACAGTGGTACTAAATTACCAAAGGTTGATTACTCATATACACTGCACCAAGTAGAAGAGATGGGTGTTTGAAAGCAACGGCAGTATGGTTAAGGGGTTGAGAAGTGGCAGGATCGAAAGGAACGTGAAAGCCTTTTGATCGTTTTTCTCCCATCAAAAAAACACAGAGGCACACACACCATAGAATTTGTAGGCAAATTGGTTTCGATTTGTTACGCTTCCCTGAGTTTGGCTACGTCAGATACGAACGATAAGCATGTTTGGATTGTGTGAGCAAAATACCCCAACAACGCTGACCGCATTTGTACCTCACTTTTTCGTCTGCTAACCGATTCTTAATTGCCAAGTTCTGAACCTAATAAAGTTTTACTTTGAACTGTATTGAACTCCAAGAAGACATACTCAAACCAAAATTATGTACTCTTGTCTGGAAATAAAGGAATCTGCTTGTTTCCTTGTAGACATCAAAAGTAGATTACAAAAGCAAACCCACGTGATGGATGTCATTTAGAACAAAGAGCAGAGTCTTTGTGGCCGCAGAAATATTTATGTAAATCTATATTAAAGCCCAAGAAAAGATTACAGATTTCCGCTAAAGTGAAAATGTCGATCGATCATTCGGTCTTTCTAATATTGGATAAAATGTAAAAATAGCAGCAAGAAACACAGAAGAGTGCTCAAGGGTCCAAGGTCCCAGCGTATATGTTGCTGTAACGGCAAGGCAAGGTTAAAGATGGTTATTGGGAGTGTAGTGTGTAATTTTGTTGTTATTGATTTTATTATTTTAAAGATGAGCAGGGTGCATGCGAGGGTGACACATCTTCCATCGATAAAACAACTGGGAATTGTCAACACAAAAGTGCAGGAGTCACAAGGTTCGAGTGCCACCTTAGACTACATGGGGTCATAAACACAAAGTTATCTGGATACTGTGTGTTCTCCTGGAAAGTGAAATGATTTATGAGGGCTGAATGGATTTCTATAAAAAGTTTTCCACGGAATATATCATAATTATCACGGCTATCCCTTTATTCTATTTGATAAAGGCTAGAGGGAAAAAAAAACTGTCAAAATCGCTTCCTTAAAATCATCGATCACGGTGTGTTCTCTTCTGAACAATGATGATTATGATTGGAAACTGTCAATTGAAACTGTCACCAAAACTGGTAACATACGGTTTTCAGTTTTATGCAGGTTTTGCTTGCTGGTTTATATATATTTATATACATATATATATATAGTGTCATCCACAGACAGCTGTTTCAAAGTATTACACCGCTTCAGTGTGGCTATAGACTTTCCATTATCCCATCCAGTAGCACGAAGAAGAATTGAAACCTTTGCTTCAAATCCAGAGACCGATATCCTGCCTCTGAGCTATGGAACTGGACGGTCAGTAAGGCTGAATTTAAACGATATATTTATTTACGCAGAAATCCCCCATCCACCAGAGTGCTCTATTCCAATGGAAGAGCATATATATATATATATATATATATATATATATATATATATATATATATATATTGCCACTCGATACGAGTATGGCGGTTCCTAGAAGAGTCCACTGTCAAATGTCTTCCATAGTATAACGTATGCGTGAGAAAAGACCGGAATGTGTACACGTAGTGCGATTTCACACCCCGCCAATGAAGCCTTATAACTCAATATTGTGATATTTACTCCTTAATATGTTTTAAAAAGAGAATGCAATGGTTTTATACTTTTCTTTTTAAGATTATTTGGATCATCTGGTTTTTGAAATTTGAGCTTGCCAAGCCGAAGGTTAGCCGTCCTACAGTTACTTATATATATATATATATATATATATATATATATATATATATATATATATATATATATATATATACATACATATATATATATATATATATATATACATATATATAGTCTAGTTTAGATATATTGCAAGAAGAAATGCGTTATATATATATATATATATATATATATATATATATATATATATATATATATATATATAACGCTTTTCTTCTAGCAATATATCTAAACTTTTGTAGTAAATATGATACTGTTGTGTGAAGGGCTTGACAGCCACCAAAAAGAAAATAGTGTTAGCATCCTTGGGAATTAATCAACATGAAATAGAAGGGTGCATGAAGTTTGGTCAATCTTGCGTCACAAAGTTTCTGAAAAAAATAATGTAAAAGCAATATTTATAACTGAAAAGTGTCCTGAGCTTCTTTGCTTGAACACTCCTAGATAAGACCGGAAACCTGCTGGATATTTAAAGAAAAGACACACACACTCTTCCTTGTCTAGTTTGAAACGGGAGTTGAATATACGATGCAGGGAGTGTACTATCAGACATATAGTAGATCAATCTTGACTAGTAAGTGTCCATTAGGTTAAGAACCTCTCCTTGCTTAAAAAAATAAATATATAAGCCAGATTAAACTCGAGTAAGATATAGTCGTAGTCTGTAAAGGTTTTTGAGAAAACTGATTTTGCATTATTAGATATGATCCCAGTAGTGGAAACCATCGTATTTTGGAGGAAAAATCTGGAAAATTCACAAGCTTTGAATTGAAACCGGGTAAAATGCCCTCGGTATGAAATGGCATATTACAAGTAGGCAAGAGTGACCTACATATCATTAGAGGTCGGATGAATTCAATGTCTTACTTCGAGGTTGAAGAGAGCAAACTGCTGTCGTTCAAACACCCGCTAGTGAAGATAAGAGAGAGGATATTTGAGATATTGTCACCTGCCATGTTGCACATTCGGTTGTAATTGATTTTCAAGCCAGAGAATTCTGTATTCCAAACTGACCAGCAAAATCCCCTGCGAGAAAAGATTTGAAGAGAACTAAAGAATGCTTTAGGTGAAGAGTTGAATAATAAAAAGATGTTCCAGGATGTTTTAAGGGTAACGATTCAGTCTACCTGGGAAAATGAAATAACACCTGAATATCTACGTTCCATACATGAATCGATGCCTAGAAGGATTGGAGCAACATTACTTGCAAAAAGAGGGAGCACACAATATTGACTATATGAGATTTTATCGCCAAAATAAGAGACATTGGCACTATTAATGTTTATTACTGAAATATACATACGTTGGAACAGTCCATAATTAAAGTCAATGTAATACACTATACTTCAACTTTCTATGTACTTCATTAATCAAATAAGCTCAGAGCTGACAACCGGATTATGTGCCTAGATAATAGGGCTGAATTTACAACCATTTCAAAATGAATTGTCTAAAAATGTTAATCATGATGTTGCCGTCTGCTATAATGGATATGATATGATTATAAATTGAGTAATATTTTCTGAAGTTAAACTTTACTATTATTTGTGTTAATCTATGGGTAATAATACGGCAGAACTGAGTTACATACAATTGTACACAGTAAACAAACGTTTTACCATACATTCACAATGATACTCGTAAATCATCGATATGAATTTTTGTCTTAATCAGCTTACATAATTATTCAATGAGCTGCCAAACTGTTAACACCGTTAAACATTATTGAACTTTTTCTCATCAAGCCTGTAGTACATCTTAGACCAATTTACAATGCAAATGGTTTTATTTGCTTTTTTGTGTGTTTTTTTTCTACTACGATCTCCAATTCTGCTTTGATACGTGACAATATAGACTTCAAAGAATACATTATTTTTTCTGTCAGAACCATTCAGAAAACTGTGAAAAAAAATGATAATATGTAAGTTCTACAAAGAAGATACTAATTATGAGGACAAGCTTCCAACGTTCAACTTCGAACTCTCTATGGGGTTATATGCTAGAAACAATTGTAATGTCACGAAAACTAGACATGACAACGGATTAAGTTTTCGGAATCAGCATCCAAAACTACACAAGATACACCATAACATCATTTGCAAGATGAAATATTTATGTCAACCAGTGTGATGGATTAATTGCAGCTTTTTTGTTGGAAGGTTTTCAATGCATGTTGAAGTTGAATAAATGTTACATTGATGGCAAAGAAGATCCCTGTTCAGTAAGAATACAAGGTAAATCCAGGAATCTGGTGAGTTCAAAGAGAGGAGAGTTTTTTTTCTCCTGCAAATAAATACACGAGCAACGAAGGTAAAATTCAAGTAATATGTGACTTGGAATATTAGATGCGTCCACACAGCTCTATAAGACGCTCTTGGATCAGTCAGTTGGTCGGTCTGTCCTAGCTTCATTAAACAACAGAAAGACGAAGAATAAGGTTATGTGTTTTATCTGACAGCTGCTATTAAGTCATAAGTGGTGTGATGTACATGAAAAGTTTTGATACCATTTTAATCTTTCTGGATCAATAGAACACGTATCAAACATTTATTACATTGTTTCCAAATATTGTTTGTCCTTAATAACTAAATCCGTCCACAAAATGGTTAAAATCGGCAATACTTTCAATTTCCAGCTGACTTTGCAGTTTAAGAAATGTTATCTGTACTCATTCAAAGCCGATTTATCAAATAAACTAAATGCTTAAACTCCAGAATAGATCGTTGATAAACATTGTACACTTACTTCATTCTAATCTTGCTTATCCTTTCTTTAATAAGCAGATTTCCCAGTGAACCGACCTTAATCCCCTCCTTCTTTCTCCTCTTGCTAATACTGCCACAGCTTTTAATACAACTGCTACTTTACTTAAATCCCTTTGAAATCGGAAATAAAGGATATGGGTGTATGGACATGGACGTAGCATTGAACTTATGGTTCTTGTTCACTAACATTTGATTTGTAACTTTTACCTCTACACCTGACAAAAGATTAAAATAGAGAGAAAAACTGGAAATATTTGATGGAAAGCGAAGTACCTAGATCCATGTTTGAATTAGCATTCATTTTTGTTTTTTTTTACATACAAGCATATGGCTGACATGGAAAAAATAAATAAATAGCCACCGTCACAATATAACTGACAATTGAAAAGATTGCCGTCGTAAGAATTGCTGTGTCCCCTCTACCTGGTTGCTTGAAAGTCTAGAGCACACTGTTTTATGTTGGTCGTATGTATTCTTCTTGTTGGCTGCCTGTTCGAACATGTTTAACAAACACAATACCAATATTGTCTTGCAAGTTATCTTTTGAAAAAACAAAAACAAAAAGATTAGTCAGATTCTGATTGATATATGAGAAGATCAGGAGAATTATTCCTCAACAATTGTAGAATTCCGAAAATCGTAGATACATGAAGGTTCCAAAACAGATAACGAATTTCAACTGGTTGTTATTCTAAATGTATGTGTGCAATATCAATACCACATCAGAATACGCGGACATGCGCATGCATGTATTCACACAGACACATGCTTTGTTTGTGAGAATTTAATGAGGGATGAGACAGTAATTGACCACGCAGAATTGATGGAACATGATAGACTGTTCAGTTCGTATTCTGATATTTTGCGAAAATGCAGTCTCGAATTTGACTTCTTTAACGATGAATATTCGATCGTTTTGGAATAAACAAGAAGGGACAAATTTGAATAGTCTATTGGGATATCAACTTGTCAATAACACAATGACATACATTCCAAATAGCAGGATAGAAATTCTTGATAGTTTATTGGAGGTAAGCAATAATGTATATGCCCTTTCTACTGCACATCAATTAAAGCTGTCTTAAATGTGCTACCTTTCCCACATCAATGAAGATACCGTCGCTTGTAATACAAACTTCGAACAAGGATCGTCGAATTGTTTTAGACTACACGACGCGTCATCCTTTGATAACTTTTACTCGTTATCCTGAGTAAATTATTTAGATAAACTTTCATGAACGTTGCTGTTATGGAAGAATTGTCTGTTTCCTTATTCAGTTTATATTCTGTAAAGTTATTTCTGGCCTTCTTTCTTGTTTTTTATGAAATATTTGGGTCCAAATTTATTCTGTGTCTTCATTTTATGATGGTAGAGATCGTTGAATTGAGTGAGCTATATGTTGTTCTTTGATACTGCCGTTTGTTCTATCTTCTGCAGATACACCCCAACATACTTACATGCATACACACACACACACCAGCCCATGCACAGAAATATACACTGAGGTATTTGTTGGCAAATGTATTCCGATTTATCTGGTTTACCAACCTCTTGCAACATCGGACACGAACGAGAATAAATCTGGATTTTGCTTGTAAAAGAATTTTTTTTACAACGCCATCTACTTTTCACATATCTTTTTTTTTCAGGTAACCCCATGAAAATCATGGAGTTAAATATTCCATAATCTTCAAATTTTGCACAGTAATGAACTCTACAAAGACATGCTAACAACGAATAGTGTATTCTTGAGAAGAGATAAACAAATATATTCACACGCGGTTAACATCAAAACAGATAGGTGTTATTTTTGTGCAATGAATATTGTGATGAAAAGACAAGTCTTTGAGATGCCCGAAATATTGATGTAAATCCATGTTAAATCTAAAGAAAGATCACAGATTTACAGTGAAAAACAAACAATCTAACAGCTTCCGGTTTTCGAAAGGCTGTTCAAACTCTTTCCCTTCGTGACCCTTTTCTAGAAGACGAAAGTTTCCCTGAACGCTCATTTTAACATTAAATGAAAGAAGAAACTAATAACTCCCCCAAATAATCGTCAAGTACTGTAACATTTTTGAGTCTATATATTAAATCTTACAGTGTCTTACATGAGAAAATTAATTATTTCTTTACATCAAGTTACTGAAACATGACAAGAACGACTTTTACTTTGAGTAATTTAGTAAATAGCAACGAGCCATTTTACCACAAACACCAAAATGAGTGAATGCTTACTCTGGTTACTTACTTATTCGTTTAAAAGACTTTCTAAATATTTTTTGCTAACCACAATAATCATCGCCTGACTCTGTAAGAGGTCCAGTACCCTCCATCCTGTATTATTGGATATGATGCTATATATCAGCAATAGACATAAAAATCTCCATAAGTCCAAAAGCCTAATGTATGTGTTGTGTTAATAGCAAGACAGGCCCTGGGGTGGTTATAGCAAGCGTGGTCTGTAATTTCGTTGTTATTGATTAGAGTTTCAGATGGACAGAGGAAGATGACTGCGAATTATTAGCGTTGACGTAAGGGCGGAAAAGTCACCCTGGGTTAAGATGGGGATTGGGAAAAACACCTTTGCTTAAAACACGTAAAGAAATGGAGTTTTCATTAACCAGAAGCTGCTGTAGAAAAGGATAAGATACATTGGCATAGTTACAGACCGAGCATCTAATTCAGCCAGGAAGGACTAAGATGATTGTTGATGTGGCTGTGCAAGTAGACAATGAGGCAAAGCCGAAGGAAATAAGATAGATAGAAAAAGGAAAAGCCAAAAGCAAATTTGAATATGACTGCTGGACTTTGCCAGCATAGGTCGTTAGAGTTCACCTGCTGTAATGTCATAATTGAGGGTATCATCAGTTCAGTCTTCTAGGATATTCAATGCTGTTTAATGAAACATTTTAAACTACCCCAACTTTTTGTTCCCTGCTTCCTGCAAATGTAAGTTCAAAAGTCCAGTCGAGTCTTTTTATGTTCTTGGAGGATACATGCATCTATCTCATTCTCCTGCTATGGGCAAATAATCAGATGGATAGGTTTTTCTAGTCTCGGGGAGAAAACCAGTCTGGGAGAAGGAGCAATTCAGGGAACCTCAAGGCAACTTGACAACCAATTCGGTGTCCTTTAGATGTTTTTTGCAAGCTGATTCCAGAAGTATCCTTCTCTGCTTTCCTTTGGGCTACATCATCAGGGTTGAGAGGAGAGTTTCTAGGGACTTGGCATCCTGGGATCATTGTACGCTTTACCCAGGTATGATGATGATGATGATGTCGATGATGATCATTACTAATCATAGCAGCCCAAATCAAATTCATCAGGTCTAACTATATTAGAGCTAAAATCGACAGAACCCAAACAGCAGAAGCCGCCTATGTGGATTAATAGATGAGACCATAAACCACATAATTACAAAATGTAAACAACGATCCCAGAAAAAGTAAAAAAGCTGATACGACATTGTATCAACAGTGATACACTGCGAACTGGGCAAGCGAATGGAATTCAACCATGTGGCCAAATGGTATCAGCAGAAACCGGAGACAGTCCTTGAAAACGGAAGCTATAGATTACTATGGGACTTTGACATTCGAATTGACCTCCCAATCCAAACGAGGAGACCGGACCATGTACAAATAATAGTATGTGCACTCAGGACCGTACTAAAAACATTACACATGAGATTAGAGGAACTGGGGGTAAGAGGAAGGATTGAAACTATACAGACCGTAGTACTACCGGGGACTGCACGAATACTGAGGACGGTAATGGAAATATGAGATCCATAACCCAAACTATTAGCAATGGCCTAACAGCCAAGAAAAAAGGAAGTTGGAGACGGTACAAACCGCAGCAGTACTGATAGGTGAGGAAGATATGATAGGAAAGCTGGAGACCTGGGGATATAGTCACTCAATCTTCAACGATAGCCACCTTGCAACTAACGTGAAATTGTAATCAAAGGCACCGAAGTGGACTGTGAGAGTGCAAAGAGGAGGGCCAGAGACTTGACAAGTCTTGAAGATACTTGCTGTCACTCAGTCTCAAGCAGTGATCACCAGGCAACTGGTGGGAAAAAGCAAATGCAAATGCAAATGCAAATAATAATAATAATAAATGGGATTCAACCATGTGGAAAAGTGGTATCAGCACAAGCCAGAGGCAGTCTTGGAGAATGACAACCACAAACTACTGTGGGACTTTGACATCCAAACTGACCACCTCATCTAGGCAAGAAGGCCGGACTTAGTAATAGTAGACAAAAAAAGGAAGGCCTGCCAAATAGTAGACGTTGCTGTACCTGCAGACCATAGAGTAAAAAAGAAGGAGGATGAAAAAAGGGAAAAATACCAGGACCTAGCAAGGGAGTTAATAAAAATGTGGAACATGAAAGCCAGGGTAGTACCGGTCATAGTGGGCGCACTAGGAACTGTCCCCAAAACGCTGAGGGAGAGACTGGAGGAGATCGGGATTAGGAGGAGGATAGAGACCGTACAGACCACAGCACTACTGGGAACTGCACGGATGCTGAGGAAGGTGCTAGAGATATAAGTACTGTATATGCGAAAGAGAGGAGACGTTAGCTGAAGACCTGAGGAGACATTGTCACTCAGCCTTCAGCGATAACCACTGGGCAACCGGTGTGAAACTGTTAATCGCAGAATTACTGCGACCTATGATTACTAGGGGAGGAGGGCTGGAGACTTGAGGAGACTTGCTGTCACTCAAACTCCAGCGGTTACCGCCAGGCAACTGGAGTGAGATTCCAAATAATAATAATAATAATAATAATAATAATAATAATAATAATAATAATAATAATATTTTCATTATAGCAGTCGTATTGCTGTTGTTGAAAACAGCGGAAAGTATAGTCAACTCCTTTGCTCGTTCATTTGACAGCTAAAAAGATTAGATGTATGAGGTAGTTGGTGTAAGTTGTCATGTAAGAGCCATATCAGATGATAATGCGATTTGCCCAAAAGTATTGGCGCAGACAATGGAATCGGCAACCACGGTTCAAACTCTGGTTGGGCCTTTTTTTGTCCACTTTATTTTGAGAATGGCAAAAATCCATCCTCCTCTAATTGCTACTGGTTGATTGCCAGGCATATCTAGCCATTGGCAACGAGTCTGATTCTCAACCTTTGCAGCGATATCTAGCAGCTCCGGCAGCCAAGCCAGACATCGATTTCTGGGTTACATCATCGAGACCAAGAGTGGGATTCTGACAACCGGGGAATCCCTGGATTGCGATGCATCTTGGAGGGAACACTCCAGTCTCTTTCCATTGTCTCTAGAAACGTGTCATTATTTGGATAGGGACACCAGCACTATATTTACATACAATGTGAATCCAGATCTATGTGAATTCCACTTTTAATTAATTAAATAAAACCATCTACTATTCTCAAGCTTGGGAAATTTACCAAACAAAATTTCACAAATAAGAGAACCAGTTATATCTTACTACAAACATTTTTTAAAAATATTTGTTGAATGTTTCAAACTTGAGCTAACATCATTTATATGTATATGTGCACATTTACTGAGCAGTGCCTACGGCTAATATATTTGGATAGTGTAAGCAGGAGGTTTCTACGACGCTGTCAATATCTTACTTTTTGTTTCTCCTGTGAACTGATGCTTAATTGCCAAGTTGGGCTCTTCATAAAGTTTTAGTTTGAACTATAGTGAACTCCACCAAGACACGAATAAGCCAAAAATATATCCTCTTTTCGAGAGATAAATGAATCAATTCGCTCACCGTTTGTTCTTGAGTGAACATCAAAAGTAATAAGCGCGAAAATAGACGAAAAAACAGCGATCCCATGTGATGAATGTCATTTACAACAAAGAGCAAGATCTTTGCGGCAGCAGAAATATTGATGTAAGTCTATATTAAAGCCAAAGAAAGATTACAGATTTGTGTTGAAGTGAAAAACCAATCAATCAACTGGCTTTCCTATTATAGGATATAATGCCAACTAACAGCGAGAGACGCAAGAAGGTTCGAGAGTCCAAGGTCCCTGCGTATATGTTGCTGAACTGGTGAGTCAAGCTCCCGGATGGTTATTGGGGGCGTACTGTGTAGTTTCGTTGTTATTGATTAGAACCTTAATGGAGATAAGCTGGAAGGGTGGTGACTTTTCGATCTAGAAGGACGACTGGGAATTGTCAATGTTGATGCAAGGGCAGGGCAGTCACAAGGTTGTACCAGCGGCCACCATTACACCGAATGATAGACACGAAATTATCTGGGAATATCGCTTTCTCTTGAGAGACGAGATGATTTATGACAGCCGAATGAAAATCCTTAAATGGAATTGAGTGAATCAATATTAGATTTTCAGCCGGGAATATTAGACTTTAGTTCATTTGATGAACAGTGAAGAGGTCAAAATCACTTTCATTAGAGATTTTCATTAAATACTCTTCTCTTTGAAAGAACGATGAATGAAGTTGTTTATCTTGTTAGCTCTTAAATTCATTAAAAAGGTAATGTCATTATCGATGGAAATTACCCATGATATTCACTAATTTCCTTGGAATTAATTTTTGAAGAAATTATCCAATTTATCTCTCGTAGCTTTTTGGTGATTTATTTTTCAATTCACATGTAGGCTCAATTATAAGAAACTCTCAACCAAAAACGTCGTCATACTTTTTTTAAAGTTTTCAAATTGGTCTGGCTGACAAACCAATCGGCCATGTGAGTATCGTGCGTACGGTTCGCATCCGCATCAATCGGGCTAGAGGGCTAGATATTTTTGATATTCCTCCTTGTTATGTCTTGTGAATTCTTTTTCCGTCGAAAAATCCCTTCCTATATATATATATATATATATATATATATATATATATATATATATTTCTAGCGAGGGTTTAATTTACACTGAAAACTTATGATAGATTGATCCCTTAATGTGGGTCCAACAGTATCTGTGTTTGTTATTTTCGAAATTGAGACTTTTTAGTGATCACTGCCAAACAAAATGCAACTAATTCATTGATTGCCTCGTTTACCAATTTTAGACTGTTTCTATTGAGAAACTCCCACCGTCAATTACAAGCGGTCCATTAATTCGTGTGTTTAGGATACAAGAACTATGATATAATGTGGAAGTATCAATGATTGAAATAAACTTTCGGAACTAAGTATCAGTTGAGACTCTGTTTTGGGAACTGCCAGGTTGGTTTTTGGTAACTAGGCATATGGTAAGGCTGTAAATGGGTTTGATGCTCGGGGATCACGGAGGGGCATGTCTGAAATGAGCTCATACGGTTGTTGGCGTTACAGAGTGGCCCCTTTAAAAAAAGGAGTAGTCCTATAGATGGATAAATAGATTGAAAGTTGGATGGATAAACACAGGGAGAGAGAGAGAGAGAGTTATATATATATATATATATATATATATATATATATATATATATATAGAGAGAGAGAGAGAGAGAGAGAGAGAGAGAGAGGGATGGATAGAAAGATTTAAGTAAACAAAAAGTTTGATAGACAGAAAGATTGACAGATAAATCTAAATTCGAACTCCAAATACCACTAAAAGATTTCCAATGATACAAAATCGTATAGATTTTGGATGTAAGTTTTATTTTTGACGTGCCAGCTTAAGTTAGTAAAGGCAAACAGAATTGAAATCGAAATAGCAATTAAAGAATTTCATCTGTTGAAATGCATATTTTGTTACTTCCGAGACTTGGGAAACGTGACCAGCTCATATTCTTTTAAGTTTTTTAATAGTTTCTATTGTATCACTTAAATCCTGTTTATTTTCTAACATTATGTGCAGTCTTTTGATTTCTCCGTGGGATATTGAGCACGATTATCTCATGAGTATGTTCGATGGATCTTGGTTTGAATATCAATCTTTCGATGAGGTTCTATGTTTCAATTCAACAATAAGTTTGTTGTATACCCTTCAATTTAGGATTCATGGGATTTTCTTGCTTCTGAAGGTTGCTCTTGCTATACCTTGCTGTCATAGATTGATTCTTTGTCTGACTTTTTCTTATAATTTGAATTTCACAGAGATTCGTTGTCGTAGGTAGTTCTAGTAGTCTTTCTTCAATCCTGGGTCTCTAATTCGGATAGTTGTCTTTGTCCCCAATAAGTTTGTTGTACATGATATTTGTTATACAAACGTTTATGTGGAAGTTAGATTTCTTGCTTTCTTCCTTCAGTTTATCTAGAGTTATTTAGCAAATACACTCTTTTTTTATATGAACCCGTTGTACTAGTAGGCTAATCAGTTATTCAATGAACTGCAGATAGAATGAGTGTTTCAATGTGGAGCCCATGTTAGTATTTAAAGTTTGTTGAAGTCAAATAAATGTTCGGTTTTAAGCAAAAATATTTTCTGTTCTATAAAGATCAAACTCTGCCCTGTCGCTTTGGCATCATATATCACAATTTTCTCGTAGCTCCTTTGCAACCGACAAGACTTGTAAGTACTTCGTTGTTTGTGATAGAGGCAAAGCAATGCCATTCAGATTGCCTCAGCTAGTGTTTGACGGTGAGAAATTTAAATATAATGCCGTTATGTATGTGAATCGTTTGAACTGCCTCGATAAGATCTTTCCATTTCTATCTATCAATTTCCCGCTCTGCTTCAATATCAACTTTGCCAGAAATGGGGGAAACGTTTCTAAATTCAGGTTGCTGGTCAATTGTTTCACATTCCAGGAATAGCACAGCATCAACGGATCTGGGTTTATTCTGCTTCTCGTTGCTTTTACTTATCATTTTGGCATTTTTCAAATCGAAAATCGGTCCTTCTTTATCTAGTTCTAGTGAGAATAATTATATCTGATGTCTGCAAAGCCAAAAACACTCTGTCTTCTGTCGGCCTCGTGTATTCTTCTTGTTGAAGGACTGCCCAATCTGAATACAAGCTCAACAGGCAACCTATTTACATCGTCGTCTAGGTGGAATATTTTGAATGGTCAAAGCAAAATCGTATTTTACAATCGTAACCTTTTCTATTTGAAATTCGGAGCATATGCATGATGTAAACTATTTTTGCAATGGCAAAACTACAATCACAAGAATGAAGGGTTTGCTGCTTTTATTTCCTCTGTAAATGACTTTTGATACTAACGAGAAGAATAATTATTAACACTGCACCTAAACGAAAACCCTACACCTAACTTATATCGTTTCTAGTTAGATTTGATAAGAGACAGTCTTAAATGACAAAGTTCTTTGATGAAAGTTTTGAAAAATAAATTCATGAATAGGGTTGAAGAAAAGTGAATCAAATTTTCAAGAAAAAAAATACCGTTTTGGTGTTCCCAAGCAGACATACCGCGGCAAATTCTAATGGGATAATGTTTCTGAATTTGATTTGGGACAGGTAACAATCTTCCCTGGTTGTAATGACAGAACAAAAGTAGAATTATTCAGCAACAGTAGACTGTTAAAAAGAACATATGTATATTGATATATTACAACAAATCTCAAATACTTTATATTCTACGTGTATTGACATAAGTGCCAAAGCTATACCACATCCAAATACAAACAAACAGGCCGATATATATATATATATATATATATATATATATATATATATATATATATATATATATATATATATATATGTGTGAGTGTATGTGTGTGTGTGTGTGCGTGTGTGTGTGTGTGGAGAGAGAAATGCTAATATTATCATGGGTAATTTCAAGGAAAGGTACAAACACGCAAGAAAAAGTAACGATTTCTCTCGTTAGTTCGGGAATCCTCTCAACAAACGATGGTTGAATTTTTGAGGAATACCTATGTATGAATAAAAATTCTTTTTTTTCTATTCATCTGTTCGTAAATTCTCCGTAGCTGAAACGTTGCATCGTAGCCAAATATATTGAAAAAAAAACTTGAAGAATTCTATAGATGATTAGTTACTGATTGATAATAGTGTGGTTAAAGCGTTCACTTGCTCCAATAACAATGATCTGATTTCTGTCTAAATGTATAATACAGAAGGTCTGATTTTATTTATCTGTATGTGAGATTGTCTTCCAATGTCGGAGGGATATTTTGACATTTCGTTAATCATGTGATGGGGGATATCACACAAGCTCGTGGTACAAAATATAAAAATCGAAATCAAAAACATCATCTAGCTGTCTTCCTGTTTTCATACAACTGAATCGTGGATCCATCATCAGCGTCATCAACGGTTTACTGATTTTGCTTTCTGTATTGTTAACTATTGGGCCAACGTCACACCAACTTTTATGAACGTTGTAGGAAAAAGACAATTGTTGTGTTTTTTTAAAAAAATCAATCGTAAATACATTCTTTGATAATTTATGAGATGATCTAAGTCATCTCCTAGTATTATATATATATATATATATATATATATATATATATATATATATATATATATATATATCAGTAAAAAAACAAATCAGTGGTTCAGTATACGATGAATAATGGGTTTGATTTTTTAAAAAATGCTTTTTTACAAACATTTAGTGAGAATAGAGCTTCAATATGGTGAAAGAATGGATTCGCTACACAAATATATTTATTCTTCTGTCCTCTTTGGATTCTTCAGGCAAAGGGCAGGAACGTGTTTTTGTCACACATCCGTTATTTTAAGCACACACAGGCACACACTCGCGCCCCTTCTTCAGCATGGATTAAAGTATATTACCTGTTCCCTGGCAGAGCCTGAGGCACCGGTACTGACGTTTGCCTGCCAAATGGGTCAGAGATGGTGTGTGTCAAAGATGAAGTTTGTTAGTCAATGAGGTTTTACTGAGGCTGTGCATTAGGAACCTTTTGGTGCCCCGGAGCAGCACTATTCCACTGCACTTAACGGAACAGTTGGGGCTAGTCCGGACGCTTTCGTGGCGGTGGTTGCCTCGGCTGCTTAGCAAACTAAAGTCATGTCGGCTGGAGCTATTTTTCAGAGGTCTCCTTTTTTCCGACGTAAAGCCCCAACCTTGTGTCACATTTTGCTGAAGTGGAAGAGTAAATGAATAGCTCACACACACACACACACACACACACACACACATTGAATTCATTGAGATTATCAACTGCATTCACTTTATATTGTAAATGTAACGTGGGAGCAAGTCAGATTCTCGTTGTAATAACTGACCACCACGAGAATTATTCCTCAACAATCGTTGACTTCAAAGAAAATCAAAGAGATTCAATATCACTGAGAATCAAAATCAGGGAGAATCGCAGAAAACCAGGATCACAGATGATCAGAAAGAATCAGAATCAGACAAAATAAGAGAGAATCAGAGGAAATTGGAATTCGAGAGAATATGAGAGAATCAGAATCGGAAAGAATCAGAGAGAATCAAAATAAGATCCATTGTTCTGGAATAATCAAATTCCTTCGCAAAAAAGTAGTAACTGACCTGTAAGAGACCATGGAACGTGCTTCACAAGGTCCTTTTTTTTCTTTTTAGATTATGGTTTCAAAAGGTTTATCTTTCGAATGTGATATTTTTAAAACACTTTAGCATCTGAAGGGGAAAAACTTGAATCATTTTTTTTTAAGATTCCGGTATTGATTACATAATGTATTTGCTTGAGGCGATTCTTTTTTTTACGGTTATCTTGGCACGTGGGTGGGAATTTGGAATGGATTGAGGAAATGTGGATCTGTTTTGATGCCAGGGGGCACATGCTTTGCAGTGCAGTATCGACCTGTGACCTGAGGGCTGGGGACCACTGTGCTTCAGTTTCCAGTTTTGTATTCCGGGTTGGCTGAACTCCAAATGATGTGTTATGGCACATTTATGAAAACAACTGTAGGGACGAGTTAGAACTCACTTCATTAAAAATCTTCGATCGTTTTCGAAGAAATCCAGACGAATTTGAATAGCCTACGGGGATATCATCTTGGCAACAGCACATGGACGTATATACCGAATCAGAGGACATAAGAATTCTTGATAGTTTATTTCGAGTAAGCAATAACGTGAATTCCATTGCACACGAATATAAACTTTCTGGGCTGAGCTACTTATCCCGCATCAATAAAGATACCATCGCTCGTTATAACAACTCGGAGTGCCGATCTACGAATTACTTTTCACCTCACAAAGTGACATCCTCCAAAGTATTTCTCAAATGATCCTCGGGTAATTTTCTCAAGAAAAGTTCCAAGACTGTTGCACTTACTGCCCTATTGTCTCCTCTTTTACTGGTAAATGCCAGTAAACGCAATAATATCGTCTTTCTTCATTCTTGAGTAAAACACGTTAGTGGCAAGTTGATTCTCAGTATTCAATACACACACACACACGCGTGCGAGCCCATACACACACTCTCTCTCACACACACACACACACACACACACACACACACACACACACACACACACACACACACATATATATGTATTAAAAAGCATACAAGTATACGTATGCATGAATGTTTGCTGGCTGGATATATATAGTAAAAAGCAGAAAACCTGTGAAAAAGTGCTCTATATGACATAGGGACGCCATATACTGAATTAATGTATTTTTGATTCGATAGAATATTTATAAGTCATTTTTCATAAGGACTCTTTTGCAACCGACCTCCCCTTTTCTACACTGATCGGCCAAGACAAAGTCAATAGTTGAACAAATGAAGAATTGAGTGCTGCAGGATTCGAACCATTTTAGCATGGCCTTTTAGTGGGCGTTTGTTCGATTTCTACAGCGGCTTATTTATCTTATTGTTCATGTATGTGGTACACGCTGATCAACATGTGCACTATATAAAAAACGGTGTCGGTTCAGAAAGTGTTCTTAATATAAGAAACACACACACACACACACACACGCACACACACACACACACACACACACACATATATATATATATATATATAGGTAGGTAGTTAGAGAGAGGAGGAGACAATACATAATTCACTTTATATAGCAATTATGTATTGAGGAATATTCTCAATGTTATGACTGACTATTAGGGGAGAATAATCCCTCAATAATTGTAAACAGAAAACATTCATGCATACAAATGCATCAGATCAAATTTCAAATTATCACTAGTTTATATTCTACTTGCAATTGGATCGGTGTGATATCTATGCTACATCAAAATGTATGATGTACTGATGCTCGGTTGCCGAATGGGTCTGAGATTGTGTTGTGGTGTGTGTCAAAGACAGGGTGCACTGGTACAAGGCGTTAGCCAATGGGGTTATACTGAAGCTGCACATTGCTACGTGCATTTGGAAATTTTGGATTCGTTTTTGGGCTCCCCTATTATTACTTAGCCCAGCTGCAGGGGAATAGTTGCCCCGGGGCGATAAGCCCTGACCTTGTGTCGCAGTTTGCTCTAGTTGGAGAGTAAATAAACAGAACACACAAGTACTTTTGGGGCAGTATCTTTTTTTCTACGGAAATTGGCAGTGACTGACCAATCAGAATTCACTTAACCCACTGTTATGTATGATGCTCTCATATTCTGATTGGATGAACTTCGAGTGATATGTAGTGCCAAATGAATTAAGTAGTAAAAGTGGTGTTTGCTACTGGTATTGCATTTTTGAAGTCCAGCGGTAGATTCTTTCAAACTCTCATTTATTCTGCACTTGCTCTATAAATATAGTACGATACCTTCTACAACTTTTATGAGCGTCTACAGTTAGCAATTCCAGCCAATTATAACATTCAGTCGTGGTCATTTTAAAACAATGATTAATGTGAGTTATGTGGTGCATATATGAATCATGAATACGGAATTATTCAAAAATGAAGTCATAGCCACTTCACAAAGATCAAAAGGAAACTAAATTATTACTATAACTGAAACATCTGACAAACTTACCCTGTTATTTTGCTGCAAATGATAGAAAAAAGATGGTATATGAATAAAACATGAATGTATTTCAATATTCATATGTATTTTCTTCGTTTAACCACTGTCCGTACAGTAGTTTTATCCAACCCTCTGCTTATGGGGGTAATTGTAGCAACAAGTTGGGCCTCAATTGAAAATGAATCTTCGATCGTTTCTGAAGATATTGAGACGAATTTCGATAGCCTATACAGATATTGGCGACAACACAACGCGCATATACTCCAAATCGCACTCCAAGGAGGAAATCTTGATAGTTTATTCCAGGTAAGCAATAACGTATATGTCCTATCCACTGCACATCAATATAAACTTTCTGAAGTATGCTACTTATCCCACATCAATAAAGATACCATCGCTGGTAATACAAACTTGTAGCGGAGGTCGACAAATTACTTTAGACTACACGACACACCATCCTTTGATATCCTACTCTCGTTTTCCTAAGTGATTCTTTCGAATAGAGTTTCATGAGTGCAGTAGTCATGGAACTGTTATTCATTATCTTATCTTGGTTGACTTCCATAAAAGTAGTTTTGATTTCTCCTATCGTTTCAAAACGAAATACCTGAGTTGCAAGTTAATTCTTCGCACCGAATCACTGTAAACCCACGAACGGCTCGACCAACAAGCCAATTTTGCAAAAGATCACTCTCTCGCTCTCCCCCCTCTCTCTCTCTCTCTTTCTCTCTTTGAGTGTCTGTCTGTCGATGTGTGTGTTTGTGTGTGTCTCTCTCTCTTTGAAAGTCTGTGTTTTCCTATGTTTGGGTGTCTATCCCTCTTTCTCTCTCGCACTTTGAGTGTTTGTGTCTATGTCTCCGTGCATCTCTCTTTCTCTCTCTATCTTTCTTTGAGGG
>OY735200.1:3446380-3481380 GCA_963457665.1 Thysanoteuthis rhombus
AAATATGTGTGTCTTTCTCTCTCTTTCTTTCTGTGTCTCTCTATGTGTGTGTATCTTTTGCTTTCTCTATCTTTCTTTCTCTGAATGTCTGTGTCTCTTTATATGCCTCTCTCTCTCTTTTTCTTCACCTAGGAGTGTTTGTGTCTACTTATATGTTTGTGTGTATCCCTTTCTCTCTAACATGAAACCTTACCAAAAGATTGACCCTCAAACCAAGCAACGCGCACAGAGGGAGAATAGGAATGCTCACCATCATAAGCAGGGAAGACAGAACAGTATATTAGAGGGGAAAAAGTCATAGCTGTTGGATCTGTTATAAAACTCAAATGGCCACGGGCTGGTTATGAAGCAAAATATTAGACTAATGGACATCACAACTTACACCGTGAATCCCCAGAAATCATATGCGAAGAAACCTGTGTTGACAGGGTTTTTTTTACATTTTTGGCTGACAGTTTTCTGTCCTAGCTGATATTTGAACTCGTTTCGTTGCTTCCATTATCGATGTTGCCAACTCCACCTTGTAAAAGACAAGCATAATACAACATGAGACAACATCCTCCGTCTTGAAACCCAGCAGTGGCTGACTGAAATCCATTCTGTTAATGTGGTTAATTTTAATCAACCACTTCGAAGTCTCTTTCCCAAATGATTAAACGTAACCTCGGTTATAATAAGGGTTTTGTTCGTTTGTTTGTTGGTCAGAAACCGTCATATAAATCTGTCAACATAGGTTTCTTCCTGGACTGCAAATTTAGATGCAATTTTCCAATTTAGAGATTCTGAAAGTCACTCGAATTTGAAAAATTGAGAGAAAGAAATTGGCAAGGTTGGCCTTGGAGACATAACGATGGAATTGAAAAATTCTAATGCTGCCACCACTGGACTCTCAAATTCAAAAAACAGATTTCAAAACAAACATCTAAATCGACAAACCTGGTTTCTTGTGTATGGATCAAGCAAACAGGCGGTACTGTTGTAGCTAGAGAGCTGAAATTTCCAACACACACTTATTATCATACCTACAAAAAATCTCTTGGTTATTTTTTCTAAATCACTCCTCTAAATAAATTATTTGGGGAAGGGTCAATTTTCAGTGCAAATTTGATCCCAAGTTTTTACAAGCATTCACGGCCCCAAAAGGTGTGAGAAAAGTGATTTATCCATAACAACCCCATTTCTAATTATTAAATTTATCTCCGTCTCCTCCAAGAAGGCATGCTGCCAAAATACGTTGGTCACGTTACGGTCTCTATTTAGTGACTAATCAGACCTGTTAACTTAATGAGTAAACCAATCCCAGGTTATAATCGAAGCTTTGTCTAGTTGTTTATTTGTTGGTTAGTTTTACGTTTGGGTTGGGTTCGGGCTTTAGATGAAATTTAATTAATTTTCTAATTTGATTATTCTAAGACCTTTATTTTGTTTGGACTGATGTGATTTCGTAAAGGGTTAGGGCTTTTTTTACGATTCGGTTCTAATGAATAATTATATTAAAGGGAGAGTTCACTCTTTGACAGTGATCGAGTCATTGGTTTAACTTCAGTTCTTCAATAAAAAAAAAATTCTTTGGCTGGAGGGGTCAATGATGAAAAAATGACAGCAATGATCCAAAGGAAATGCTATTAATTTTTTTAGAAGATTTTGAAGAAAAAGCACTTTCATGGCATTTTGATGTTTGCTATAGTTTGATCATCTTATGCTTCATTTGATACCAGTGACAATTCAGGAGAGCAATTATGGCCAGAAATTTTGAAATAGATCATCATCATCAAATAATATGCTATTTAGACTAGCAACATGATACTCGTCAAAAATAGGGATCGGCACATTTGCGAAGATTCAAAGTTTCACTCTCCGACCATCTACTCAGGATCAGGGTGTAGTTTCTGTGCACTCTGCCTCAGGGTGCCAAAGTGTCGCTTCCCGGTACTTTTGCAAGGATCAGATGGTAGTATCTTGAAATGGTTAGAGGTGAAGGAAACTTGGTTCAGTTTAATGATTATATCAAAGGGAAAGTTGATGCAGTGAAAGTGATCAAGTCATTGGATTAACACCAGTTCTTTGATGAAAATGCAGCTGGAGAAAATGTTCACTGATCAAAAAATTAAAGAAAAAACACGAGCAATAATCAAAAGAGACTGAAGCCAAATCTAGAAGAAAAAAAAAACTCACAGGAAAGCACTTACGTGAAATTTGAATGTTTGCTATAGTTTGTGTGTCTTTTACTATATCCGATACCTGTGACCGTTCCACAGAGTAATTATTACCAGAAATTTCGAGATTGATAACTATCATCAAATCATAAATGTTTCAACCTGTTGATACCCGTCAAAAATATAGATTGACACTTCAGTGAAGAATCATTGCATCACCCTTCGGCCTTTTGCTTGGTAAAAAGAGTAGATTCTCTCCGTTGGGGATCGAATTTCTACTCCCTGCACTCCTCCATGGGATCAGATCGTAGTATCTTGCAATGGTTAGCGGTTAAAAAAAAACAAACTTAGTTCTAATGAATAATCTCGTTAAAGCGGAAGTTCACCAAATGATAGGGATCGAGTTTTCAAATTAATGTCAATTATTCAAAGAAAAATGTTATAAGTGCAATGGGTCGCTGATGGGAAAGAAATAACTGTAAAGATCAAAAGGCATTGAAGACATTAGTTTACATCGCACAGAATAGCATTCTTATAACTTTGTAATATTCGCTGTCATTCGAGAATGAGGGTTTGTTCTATATGTTATTAGTGTATGTTCCACTGATCAATCATTACCTGAAAATTTCGAAATGAATCATCATTAGATTAAGTATTATTAAAACTATTTGTTATGGTCAAAAATATGAAAGAACGTCCCTTCAAAAGATGAGTGAATCTGTGTGCTCTGCCCACGATCTTTCAGCTGCTCCTCGTACCTCTATCAAGTATTACAGTTTAGTATCTATGCTCTCTACCTACGATCGATGTGTTGCGCTTCAGTACTTCAGTGTGTATAGTAGGTTGCAATGGATGGAGATTTTTTTAATTATTTCAAATGAATAATTAATTTAAAGGGGAAACTCACCCGATGACTGTAATCTCGTTTCCAAATTACCTCCATTTCCTTCAGAAAAAAAATTAAACAGTAGGTCACCGATGTAAAAAGAATTCTGCAACGATCTAAAGTGGATGACACCAAATTCAAAGAGATATCACATGGAATGGATGACATGGTAATTGAAAACTGTCGATTGAAACTGTCAACATGATTTTCCTCAGTTTGGTTTACTAGTTATGCATGAATGTAGCTTAATTGCATTGGATACATCGTTTTTCTTAAAATCACTGAAGTTAAGCATTGTCGACCCTGGTCATTATCTAGATGGGTGACCGTTTGGGAATGCTAGGTGTCCTATGTACCTGTCAAAAAATACGGGGTTAAGGTACGTATGGATCAGTCATTCTCCTTGGGGTCTCATTATCTTGCGCACTCTGCCTTAGATGAAAGCTCCGCTACCCAGCCTGTAACTACGGTCATAGTGTAGTATTTACAGGTTCTGTCTATGATCATAGTTTTACCCCTTGGACTCTTTGCCTAGGATCAGACAGTAGTATCTGTTCACTCTATGAATGAAAAGTGCCACACATACGCTCAAAGACAGACAGACTCATACACACATATATATGTGAAGCGAATGAATAAATGTGACTTTGACATTATATTTTGATACTGATTTTATTGTTTTTTAACCCAAGATTTAAAAAAAAAAAAGGAATAAAATGGTTTTCGTATCCAATGTAACATATTCATAAATTGGAGAGCCGGATAAGATAAAGTCGCTGACCAGATTTGACCCACGGGTCAGAATTCGTTGAACCCCCTGTCTTCACCAAGAATTAATGTCTTACCTTCGCCGTAGGTAATCGTATACATTGTAAAGTAGATAATCGAATTGTCTTTGAAGTTTCCTCAGCTCCTTATTGCTTGTGCAGTCAGTCAACTGTAAAATGTTATTCAGAAGTATTAGAAAAAAGTTCAGACGTTAGGAAAATCGCAATGTATCACTCAGAGTAAAAAAAAAACAAAACCTTTATTTTATTTTTCGTTGGAAGAAGAAACAGTCATTTCATGTTAACGTGGTCATTGATGATGATACCAATGTTTGTTTTTTTATGATGAAAACTGAAAATGATGAAAAATCATAATCACGCCTCTCGATTTCTCACTGATTCTATGTTGGGTTGATGGAAATTGATAATATTGTGATAAATATTCCGAAACTAAAAAAAAAAAATGTTTGATTGATACACGATGGGATTTTAAATGCTCGAGAGGAACAAAATCTACCGTAGGAGCAATAAAATATTTGTTATGTGTTTTGTGTGATTCAATAAGGATTATTTATGAAGAACTGCCGGAATCTGAACAAACTGTTATTGCCCAATGCTACAGTGAGCAATTACCTCGTTTGAATGATGTATTGAAACAGACAGATACCATTTTTTTCTTGGCTAGGGAAACGAGTGGTGATTTTCATGCATAAAGATGTCTGTTTTCAGATTGCAAGCGTAGCAAATCAATCGTTGATGGAACTGATATAGAAAGTTCTTTCACGTCATGTGTATTCTTCATACTTGTAACCTTCGGACTAAAATTTATCTCACACCATGACACTGACGTTATCCAATCAGCAGTCTCAGAAAAATCATATTCATTGATTTGAAACAAAAATCTGTTTTAAAGAATTTTTCCGGACAACGGAACTCCCCGCTGTTTGTGCTGTTCAGATGACTTTATGACTGATCGATTCAGCAGCTTTCTTCAGGTAAAGTATCTGATTGTGCTAGATGGTAAGTAGAATGGTAACACTGTGCTATCCCCTTCTCTCTTTTTTGGGCATTGATTTCAAACCATGTCCTTTTCAAGTAGTGGGGGCAGCATCAAGTTGAAAAACGCTCCTTGCTAACAGTATGCTTGAAGTAGGAATGCGAAATTGTGTTCATCACCATCTTTTTCGGATAATATACCTGAAGAAGGCCTTAATCGACTGAAACGTTTTGTTAACAATTCAAACAACAAGAGGGAAATCAATCATTCGAAAAACTCTTTGAAGGTTAATGTCCCTTAGCAAATATATAGACAGATTTTTCTTCAATGATTGAATACACAATATGACTGGAAGAAGAATTGGGGGTCAAAAAGACTATGGAAATACTCCAATAACATAATCTCAAAAAGATCCTGAGTGATTTAGCATCAGGCCAGAAAAACGATCAAATAAGCAAGAATCTTTTTCAAACATTGTGTATGAAAAGAGATCTTCGTGCTATAAATCGTACTATGACCATTAAATCCATACACTACATCATCTGATAACTTCCCCTTGAAGATAAATACAAGTACGTATATAAATGAATAAGCAAAAATATAAACTTTAATATTTTGATGATGAAAAATATTCAATATTGGCGTGAAAATATTCAGGTGCCTGTAGGCATAACAGTTACCAGTACCGAAACCCGAATTAGAGAACCATAACCAGTTTAATGGTCCTATTTATTTAAGACAATTTGCACATAGGTATAATGTTCGAAATATTTTATTTTTATTGATAAGGAAAGATTGATAATGCTGATCTTTTCAAACATGTTAAGAAAAGTCCAAGTCGTTCGTCATGAGTGTATACGTATACATATGTGAGGATATCGGTACCCCCCCACCATCATTTTTTGCATGCTGTCTCTGCACATAAACATAGGTCAGATTTTGTCGATGGATCTTTTTCCAAAACTTGCAATCACCTAATCTTAGCAAGCAAAACTATGTAAAAATCCTTCAAGGAATACTGAAGAAATTATATGAATTATATCCGTATCTGAGTGTTCTGTAATATTGAACGTTGCTGTTATGGATATGAAAGTGAAGGGATTCACAATACATACAATATGTTTACCAAGATAACTTGAAGGAAATACTCAGCTGGTTCATCTGGTCCTTGGATTACAAAATATTGTCGAACTGAAATTTTGATTAGTCAATTCTTGAAAATTACGAATTTTAGAGGGTTTTCTCGTTCATGATTGTAGCAGTATGATTGAGCTGAGGTCATAGATTTCGATTGCCTGGGTGTTTGAAGCACGAATATGTTTTTGTGCAAATCAGTACTAAATCCCACTCTTCCGCCTGCTTTCAAAACCTGCACTTGCTTTACCCGAGCTGACAAAGTGATACAATCATATTTGTGTTTATCAACGTGAATAAATTCCAAGGGGTTTGGGGCAGAATTCAACATTAAGGGGGGGGGCTAGTAAATAATATCTGTTTTGGGCCCCATCTATTTTTATACTCAACAATTATAATAGATCACCCGACTCTCGAGAGATAACTCCCATAGGAGTACACGAGCAACGAAGTAATTCCGGTTTCTTTTACATGTGCCGGCACTATTATCCAAGCAAGTTCTGAGACTGGTCGCGACCGGGACGTTAGTTTTTTGGTTTTTTTACAAACCATACTTCCATCCTAATCACACAGTGTACTTCAAGCAGTGCACAGGGGGATTTGTCCCCATAGAGAGTTTCTCAAACTATCAGCTCTTACCAAGGAGCTTCTGCATGTGAGACAGACGTGCTAACCGTTAAGGCATTCCAGCGGCGAGACAAATAATTTTTGATAAAATCCAAAGAAAATTAAATATTCTTTAGATTATAAAGTTTGATTCTACGTTAAAAAAATATTCTATGGATTAATAATCTCTCTTGATATAACAGAATAATTTTTTCTTCAAGATATTTCATTTTTTACACGCTGAAATGGATAGATATAACTTTAAAATATTCAAACGTATTTTGTTGGGTCCCGTGCAGATGCACTCTTTGCACTGCTTCAAGTACAGCTCCACAAGACAATGACATACCGAATGATGTTTTATAAGTTATAGCTGTATCTCGACGCTCCGTCGCGTTTTTCTGTGTCTATGTCTCTATTATGAAATATTGCTTTGAAATAAACATCAAAGAAATGCAGTCTTCAATAATACAATATGTTGTCTGAAATATCTATGAAAATATTAATTGACTCTTGATATTCAATGTCGATAGATCGATGATAATGCCGACCTCCAAACTGAACATTCAATCTGGCTCTGTGTCCAGACATAACCAACCCAGAATCAATAAAAAATGAAAATCGATTTGTGGTGTGCTTTTAGTTGGTAAACAAACTTAGATTCTCTTCAATCTTAGTTTATGATTTTATTGTCTTTATATTTCGATGTTGACCTTTAAAGTTCGAAGGAACAATAAGAATTTTTTGAAAACATTATATTTCAGAAAACTTTTGAATACTTATCCTGGTCAATAGTTTCTTTCAATGCAGATATCATTGTATTTATTCCCCCAAAGCCTTATCCTTGGTAATGTTGTCTTCGTTATCCAGCTGATGCATTTTGCAGTCTTCCTAATGTGTACAATTCATTCGATGGGGAATTTTATAATTGGTTTCAGTTCTAGGAGTGTATGATAGCTGCTTAGAACTGCTTTTCCGTGCTCTCCAAAAGTTGAGCATTCCGTTGAGAAAATTTCTATGAGCCGAAGGCCAAATCGCCTCACATTTGCATGGAAAGTCTTTTGAGCGCTCCCAGACCCCAAAGTCGTTACGATTGAATGTTAGTTTGGGATGATGGGAAGTACAAGAGAAAATGAGAGAGAGAGGGAGAGAGGGAGAGAGCAGATCTTTTGAAGAGCAGAAAATGTATATATTTCTTTCGTATTTGAGGCCAAATACGGCAAAATATCCTTTTTTCAAAATTATGCTCTTCCATCATCATCATAATCATCATCATCATCGGCAGCAGTAGCATCCTTTCAGACCAACCCAATCTTCACCAGACCCCTCTCTCATAGGTGTCAGTCACAGTTTCACATGTGATCTCTTGGGATCCACGTATTGTGTGAGGTCCAGCGGTTATTTAACATTTTTGCAAGACAAAAAACACATTTTCTAAATAGATACTATGATATCACTGACCCATGTTTTCCTTCTAATATACTGTGTTGTCTTGTGATCTCTCCATACGATGTTGTGCACGCTTTCCCGTTTTCGTGCAAGTTTCTTGGTTTACGCATTGGTTATAACCCCACTTCTCAGAAATAACAAGATTTTTCTTTTTTTTTTTTTAAGTTTGAGTTTGCTTGTCAACATAAAGTGATTCTTCGTCTGATTTCTTTTTTTATTGTCCTCGGTAGATGTAGTAGTCTACTCTCTTCACTTTTACGTTTTCGATTTTTATCGCTGTGTCCTTGTCTTTGACATATTGTATTTTACATTAGTTTTACTGGAGTTTATCTGGAGACCAACCTGCTTGCTTTATTTATTCAGTTCGTCTAACATTATTTGGAGATAAAGATTCTCAGCAAAAAGGACGATATCGTCAGCAAATCTGAAATTGCTCAGGTATTCACTATTTATTCAATCTAAAGAAAGTCTATGAAAAAAATGGTGATTAGTTGCCAGAAATAACCGGATTCCCAAGTTTACGCTGTGAAAATCAAGGAATCTCACGGGGCCTACATTTCTATGTTCAGTTGGGAGTCGTTCTGTATAGAGGGAACCCCGATCATCATTTTATGTACTTGAAACCCCGGAATGGCGAAATGAAACTCAAGGTTAGTGTCTAGCGTTAGGAAGATCTGTGGACTCATTTGATACAGAACATAGCACAATATCATATGTCTGGGGTGCGTCATCTGGAAAGGTTTTTTTTCTATCGTTATTAGTAATTTTTAAAAAACAACTAACATTTGTGCAGGGTTATGGTGAAAAACGAACGAATATACGAAATGCCGATGTTTCAAATATTTCTGTGCAGAAGCTGGAATTATTTTAGTTCTTATGTCTGTTTTTTTTTTAATTTTGGCGTTTCAAATGTTTTTTTTAATTGCAAAGAATATGAGTATGGAATTCCTTACTGGTTTTCAGCTACAAAAGTGGAGTTAGCATCGTATTTGAGATTGCATTACATTCGAGTAAATTAAGTAACACATATCAAGTATTGTATACTTGGAATTAAATATCAGATCAATAAATACTTTGAAAGTATAGCTCATCGTAAGCTTCGTCAATGATTGACAAAAAATCTATGATTTCTGGAAGCACATTCTCGTTCGTTTACTTGTTAGGACAGAGTCACCTTTGCCACTGCAATATGTAATATTATCAAAAGCTTGACCAACGAACTGAGAACCGTGCAAAGTGCAAAGGGGAGTTCCATGATCAGCCACACATTGAGAGATCACAAGACTGCACAGTATATTAGAGGAAGAGTCAGTGATATCATACGTGCAATTAGAAAACTCAAATCGTAATGAGCTGGTCATTTGCGAGAATATCAGGATACCACTGAAAATCACAACTCACAATCTGGACGCCTAGAGACTATATGCAAAACTGTGGGCGGCGAAAAATAAGATTGCCTGACCAACTAGTTCAGAAAGAACTGGCCTGACCAACTAGTTCAGAAAGAACTGGCCTGACCAACTAGTTTAGAAAGAACTGGCCTGACCAACTAGTTCAGAAAGAACTGGCCTGAGAACGCTAATGATAGAGTGGTTTGGCGAATCTTGGGCAAATCTATGTCCAATGACGGACGAAATAAGGCTGATGATGATACTGATGAATATTAGACGTTGTACGTATCTATAACGAACGAAGTCTGGCTCACCAGCCAGACAGAGTTGTCAGACAAGATACAAGACTCTGCCTTATCCTCATACTTATTCAGAAACAGCTGTTTGATTCCACGTGGGAAAACATTGTGATATTTATTGAACATGAGTGTCTGGGGATATAGCTCAGTGGTAGAGCATTCGACTGCAGATCGAGAGGTCCCCGGTTCAATCCCGGGTGTCCCCTGTGTAAATAGTTTTTTTTCACTTTTTGGAAAGCTGAAATGCAATTTAATTCTCTTTCACGAAACCTTTATCAATGGTTACTCAATGTATCTTTAGGAATCAGAGTATTTTTTTATCTTCTTTAAATACAATCAATCAACAAACTGTAAACAAAGTTTACCGCTTTATATATATATATATATATATATATATATATATATATATATATATATCTGGCGAATAGGTCATGCAAATGTGCTTAGAGGCAGCAAATTTTAATATGTATTCCTTATTACGTTTACGAAAACCTTTTTGCTTTTAAAAGTTATTACCTTGAAAATGGTTTCACTTGGAGATTCAATTAGTTTTGTAACCGTATGCTGAATGGTGTCTGCTTGTATTTAGAAAAAAATCAGACTTTTAAATGATCACAGTCCAAAAGAAGGCAAACGAAGTAAAGAATTTATTGATCACCCCCTTTTCCAAGCCTTTTAAATTTTGTTGTTTTAAATACAGAATCTTAGCAGATATATTTTATGGCCTTCTCGGGTGTTTATGGCAATTTTGAATTAGCTTGATACATACCAGACCGACGGAATGGCTTGAGATATTTCTCAGTTGAAATGTCAGTCGTATAAAGGTGCAATATTTTGTCAATCTTACATCTTTTCTGGAATCAACCATTCACTACCGTGAGCGTTCCATCGCAATTACTTGACAGCTGGCCATTGTACGATGTTGACATGCATCAAATATGATAGCCTGTTGCTTCTGTCTCCTTTTGATCGGCAGTGGTAACTGAATAGTTGAATTTTTTAAAAAGGACGAGCAGAAACAAACTGTGGTCCAATTTAGCATATAATTACGTTCTGGATTGAACTCACTCTAGGAACCTAGGGAGGAGGGTTTTTAAAAGACTAAAGAAAACTTTTCTTAGAAATAAATTCCAAATTTTCAGCTCTCAACCTCCACCGGTGCGACCTGTGTGCGTAGTATAATCATACATACATAACCAGCCAGCCAGCCAGCCAGACTGACTTGAAAACTGAAGAAATATATTCATACAGTTCTGGCTTTTTGTTTCTAATATGAAGCAAATGGAAGTAAATCAAAACTTTCTCAGTTTCAAAATCTTTTCATTGATCCATTTTGGTGGAAAGTTATGCAAAAATGTTTTAAAAGAAAAACACGTCTTTTTATATTGGGAAAAAGTTTTGGGGTGTTTTTATTTTGTTTTATGTCTATTCATTTATTGAGATGACGTACAAATATTTCATCTGTTTCCCAATAAGGGGATAATTTTGAAAAACAAATTTCCAATTCTTTTTTCGATAGAAATTTTAAATTTTCATGTTGATTAACCTGCAAGAAATCGAATATTGATCCTTTCGTGCAAGAGAGAGAAGAATTATGTTCTCGAAGTTATGTGATGAAGTATTAGAAATGCAAATTTTTTTCGCAAATGAGTTTGTCAATTAATGTAATCATTGAGGACATTCACCAAGAACCATAAGTTCATGATGTGATCATCACCCGTGGTAGTGGTAGCAGGGAGAAAAGAAAGAGAAGGAAAAGGAAGAGTAGATAGTTTTCTTTGGACTCAACTGATTGCTCGTAAAATATTGCAATATGAAATATTCTTTAAGTATATTCTCAATAAAAATAGTAAATTTGGGCATTTGGGGGCAATTCTTAGATTTTTCTCTTTTGACATCAGTAAAAGCTATAAAAAATTGACCAAAATAAATTTTCTTGTAATACATCATATTTTTAAGACTTCATACAGACCGACATAATAGCGTCTAACTGAGATGTGCAGACGTATCTAAATATCTACTCTTTCTTTCAAATGGAAGACTTTTTCAGAAAGTGTCAACTAAAAATGAAAACTTTGGTTTCTTCAGTTTTCAAAATAGTCTGGCTGGCTAACTAGCTGTCAATTCATGTATATATCACGCATACGGACTGCACTTATGGAGCTAGAAAGCAAAAACCTTTAACATTCACCCATTATTAAGTGTAGAAAACACAGAAATCTATGCAAATCTCTCCTCAAAATAGGTGTTTCAAAGGGGTTCAATTTACAGTATAAGTTTATGCTAAATGAACCTCTTAGATTTTGTTCAGTGGCGTTTTGAGATGTTTTTTTTTTCAGTGATTACCATACAAATTTGGAGAGAAGTAAATTACTTATTGATCATCCATTTTCCTAATTTTCTAACTGATCACCCCCAACACAGTATGGCACTAAAGACACTGTTTACATTTTGGTGTCTAGTGAGTGACAAACCAAACTTGTTTACTTGATAGCTGAAGAAAAATAAAAGAAATTCACCCTGAAGCCTTTGTTTTAATTATTTCTACTGATAAAACGGTATTGTTTATCCAACATCTGCTTCATCAACATCTGTCGATTATAAACGATTGAACCCCGTCTAAAATCCGTATTTGACAAACATTGACCAAATATGAATGTGATTAACATTATCTTTTTTAATGCCACCCCAATTCAATATCGACGATGAAAAATTGTCTGGTACCAACCAGCTGAGCTTCCAATATTTGTTTTCAGTTATTTCAGAGAACATATTGTATTTATTGAATGTTGCATTATTCCATCAGTTATTTTGGAGCAATGCTTAGAATAAACCGACGCAGAAACAGAAGAATAAAAGAAAATGCTTACATACAGTTGTAAATCATATTGTTTCTTTACTTTGCATCTTTTTCTCCGTGGCTACACACGTTATTGCCACCAAAAAAATTTCACTTCTAAGTTTGAACAAGTGTGGACGTGTTAAGATATTGGACGCAGACGGGAGGAAATAATTTGACACTGATGTCCCTACGAGTGGCCCACGTCTAAACTATTGATAAATATTACGATTAAAATGTTCATAAAATGAACAGAATGAAATTTGATCATTAAGAAAATCATTTTTCTGTATTAATTGAAAATTGGAAATTGAATATTTATAAATAAGTTGAATTTCCAACCCTTTCACAAAATGTAGTTTGAGTTAATTGTGAACTTTTGGAAATATTCAGTGAACAGATATGCACACAGATACAAAGGCACAAGTGATTACATAAACATATCCCAAACTTCCTAAGATCGTTAGCCGAGTTAATTAAAGTTTTTTTTTTTTGTCATTTCTTTAAATATTCAATGCAATTTCAAAAGTTGGATCATACAATTAAAAGATCAATATTCTTCGTGTTTGATGTAGTCAGAGCGGAAAAAATTTTTATAAAATGTTCATAATAAATGTTTCGTTGTAGCGTTGGAAAATAAAACAAGATATGAAAAAACCCTTTTCTTTCTCTTGATCACAAAACTGTATGTTCGACCAAGATTAAGATGAACAGCACCTGCAAACTTCTGATAAACCTTTCATCTCTGAGAAACGTTGTTCTGCATAGCACTTCAAGTCAAAAACTAATACTATCATCATGATGAGAAACCGTTAACTAAAACTGTCATCTATGTATGTATGCATTCACGCAATAACATTGAAGCTTAAAAGCTGAAAATTTAAAAGATTACTTCATGTCTACAAAAAACTTTTTTTTCCCCACCTATAAGTTTGTTTGTTTGTTTTTTTGTTTGTTTTTTTGTAGATCCGGTTCGCAACATAAGTTCACGTTGAACTGGTCCCCTGTTTATGCCCAGCTCGTTCCTGGGAAATTTCAGACTTTTTAGTAATCTAACAAAATGTGAGAGAAGTGCCTTTTCATTGATCACTCACTTTCCTTTCTATTTTCTAATAAATCAACCCGAACTGCCAAGAGCCGTTTTCTATTGAATGACTAACCAGATCTGTTTTAATCATTTTTTCATATTTTACATTCGTAATTGTGGCTTCCATCAAAGAGTTACAACTTACAATTAGTCTCGTCAGTACTGAATTTAGTACTGCTGTAGCCTGGTTGGTTTTCATTCCAAGAGTGCCAAAATGAAGTGTGCAACTGTCACGTTCGTCTACAAAAGTTTCTCCACTTATTTTAATGAGTTGAAAGATTTTTCCAGCTTTTTGGTTTCCTGCAATTTTATTCCAGGATCGGGAAATTCTGGCCCAATCAAATTGAATACTTTGGTTTCCGGACTATTATTTAAATTAGGCAACGTGAAATCTGTCCAGTATGGCTGACCATCTCGATATTCCAGGTCCTGTATTAAGCTAGGACCATACAGACAACCTCCTGTGATGATCTCGATAATCCTCCTCGTGGGAAACTTAACTCACTCAATAACCAGAGCTGGAGGTTCATCCTCCCCAGACCTCAGATCAGTTTATTTTAGTTCAGTTGAAAAAAGCTAGCTTGACCCTTTTGACCTTAACTCTTTGACCCACTTCAATGTCGAAATCCCAGATTTTTTTTTAATTCTCCAAGACAGCTTCACACTTATGGATTTGCCTGCACCATATTCAGAAGAAGAACCTATCTCCTTCGCATATTTACTGAAGGACCATATCGTCTTTACTTCAGAATTATCGAGCCAGTTGTGGCTACATTAGTATTGATTTTTTTAGCGAGTACTTTATAACCTTTTCCTGCCAAATGTTCACAGCCAATATTTTTTACTTTTTAAACTATGAGGACGTTATTCCTATGATGGTTACGAGGTTGTGTCATATTTTGGTATTCTGTCAGCAAGCACATTGCTTTGGTCATTTCAGGAACTACTTAGAATGTTCATGAATAGTTTCACAAAAAAAGTAGTTGAACCACCGTAGCCATCAAATATGACATATCATTTTTTCATGTTTGCATGCTTGTTTATTTGATTATGTGGCACAGCATCTGCAATCATATATATATATATATATATATATATATATATATATATATATATATATATATATATATATATATATATATATATTGCAATTCAAGCAGGTTCTCAATTAGTTTTCAATATGTTTTACTAAGAATTAGATATTATTGCACAATATGTAGACTGATCTTGTTAAGATCATCATTTGTTTATCATTTAACAGTTTCAAGGATAAGAAATAAAGACATTTCAACAGGGCTTCCCAGGTTTGTTGCAAAACCCTCTCTTGAGCTATGATTTCAATATATATACATTGCTTTACTTTATATTTTTTAGGATCATATCATAATTTATGCAGTTTGTTATTTTATGTTGGGTATCATCATAATGGATTGTATGTGATAGTTATTTATTTTACAGATCATTTGTTCTTTGAACAAGGGATGCACTCACTTACTTTACCCAAAAACGTATTTGACGATGAGGAATCAATAACTATAACAACAGACATGACTCGTTGTTCTTGTGCGAGCATATTTATCAATGATTATGAGACATACTAGATGTTTTGATTTTACCCATGTTTGATTCAGCCGATTTACCATCTTTACAATTTATTATTATTGCCAAAGGGTCTGGATGGATACTTTTTCATCACAATAATTATTGGGTAGTTCATTGAACTTTCCGATTTCAAGTGAATTTGCAGAGTTGAAATTTGCCTGAAATTTTTCTCCCTTTTGTTATTTCAAGTGATGTTTTATCAAGTAAGTATTTATTTATCCTATATAGTGAATTAAGAAATTATGTTTACATATATAAAATGCAGAAAAAAATATCTGATTAAATTTTCACCTGAACGAGACAGGTGTTTTCCAAAGTTTCAAAAGAAAGTTTCTTTTTATTTAAGCAGTCAAAGATAATGCCACCTCATCACTCATCATTACAACATGAGGGCATAACAAAAAGATCAAACGCAAGAATATACAGGAGCTCGACATCACATCTTCTCTAACAGAGATAACATTCTTTGGAATAGTGTCAGTAGGAAAAAAGCTTCTTTTAAATATGCATACTTTCAAAATATTCTAAAAATGACAATAACATAATATGCATTCCCATGAATTCAGTTATTAATTATCTCAAAATCTAACGACGAACTGACGACTACAAATCACCAACAAACAACAAAATCCTATCTGCAAACTGGTATGATAACGATTTCTGCTGAATTTATACCTGGATATAGGGTTAATTGTTGAAGACATTATTTTTGGGAGAGATTACAGTGGAAAGATCAAGCTTTCCTTGAATTTATCGATGGAGGAAATTAATATGCCGGCATTAAATCTTAGGGAAGGTAGCTCGACTTGGAAATATTACGTAGAACTATGATCCCATGTCTGTGGATAGATGTTATAGAATTCTTCATCAAAAACAGATCAGTTGAAATTGCTTTTAATATAATATGCAGGGACAGAAAGACAAAGAGCCAATTCTGAAAAGCTTTTGTCAATAACTTGTATTCACTGGAAATGAAACTAGAAGAGTGCCTGACAAGAATGTTTAAATAAATTATTGATCGGTTCAAAACACTGTTGTCATCCATTTTCATTGTTTTGGCTTTCTGTTCTATGTCCAGGTCAGACGATAGAATTTGGAAGGGATTCCATAATGTTACATATCTGTTTGCTTTAAGGTGACAGGAAAAACACATTCAACAACGAACAAACAAAAAGCTTTCATATACGATTTGTTGTCGTTCAAACAAGATGATAAACACTCAACTGTGTAGGATCTTTTTTCTGGTTGATATTTCCATTTGCACAGCTCAAACACAGGAGAATGAGGATAGACTGAATGGAATAAATAAATATTCCAAGTAAGGAGAGCTAACTTAAGTAGAGTATCAGATGATGAAATTTCTACGTATACTGGAGCTCGAATGCTCACTTCTGGCCCCTAGTTAATGCCTAATCAGAATCAGGGGAATGAAAGTGTGAGGTCTGTGTAATGCTAATCTCACAGGTTTTCTGAGTTAGCCTGCCTGGAAAATCAAATCAAAAATAGTCACCCTATTGCTTTTTTAGTAACTCCTTCATTTTTAGTATTTCAAACTATCATAGTTCCATCACCAATAAGACATTTCAACATGATAACAACCTTTTTATTGTTGTAACTCATTCCAACTCGCCATTGCTTTTTTAGTGTTCATTTCACACATGTCATGTTTCACGGTTTCGAAGTTTTACGATTCTAACATCACTGAGCTCTTTCAACAAGTATTCACCGGTCTTAATTCTGTGGCATAATACAACAACCGTTTTATTGACCGTTTGATGTGACAAATTGGACAAAAGGCTCTGCTTGAGGTGGCCAAAAGTAATGAACTCTGAAAGTGGCAGCGTTCCAATAAAAATCTTTCATTGCCCAACATTGCGTAAAAACTAAAGGCAATTTGCCATTGATCCATATTGGAAAACGTTTTGAGCTTTTCCAGACCAAAACTTTGTCGATAATGGTATTTCATGCTGACTCGTCAAAGATGAAGTGATGGAAAATACAGGAAACTGGGACATGGCAAAAAGAGGAAAACCATGCATGCTCTCTTTATAATGCCCAACAGCAGCCAAAAAAAAAAAACGAAACAAAAAACTAACGCTATTTTTGCATTTTGCTTTTTACTTCTTCTTTCGTAAAACCAAAGAAGTATGAAGCAAACTTTCGAATATCAAGGGATTCCTTTATTGATTTTTACTGGGGCTCAAGCGTTAGCTTTTGACACCGTCAGGGTCCGTATCCATTTCACCTGGGAGGCCAGTGACATATTTTCTTCTATGAGGGAGGCTAGACCCCAGGCTTTTATTTAGGGGACCAGAAATCCAAAGCGTATGTGTTGCAGTCTGGTGAGGTGAGCGTTAAAAACAATTTTGATTATCAGAAATAAACTCAGGAATTGATAGGATTTGTTCAGATTAAATTAAAATTTCAGAAACTTTCTCTTATTTTCTGGATTTCTCAGTCATGAAAAGACATATAAAGATACAAAATATGCACAGTTCAGCGATCTTGTGAAATAAGGGAGCCGACCAACCCCTATAAGGGGCAAATTGGTCCGTATGTTACTAGGCCAGCTATGAATCAAACTGTGTTAGTTTGCAACTGTTTATTGATATCATGATTTCAGGAAAGATATTGACGCGCAGTACAAACCATGAATGGTCCCTTTTACTATATCCAAGTATTATGCGTCGGTCATCTTATTTTCTATGCTTGGAAATTTGATTTTCAACCACTGTGAATTGGAAAAAGTTATTTGGACTGGGATAGTTCGACATTATTAAAACGCTGGAAGCGCCGTGTGAGGTTAAGAGTCTCAAACCAATAAGTAGTATCATAAATAGCTCTTTAAAAATTGCATATTTTATGTAAAAGCTCACTCAAGTGACTGTCACTAACTTTATTATCTTCTGCAATGAAGGGCTTCCCCTTGTTTTATTCTCCCCTTGGTAGAAAGCAAATTACCATTGATTTCTTCCAGAAAGCCATTTTATCAAGGTGATAACCGAAAAGATCTATTTTCCAATTATTTTCAGAATGGCATCTAAGACAATGTTAATAGCTCAATTTGGAAAAGGTCACAGTAAAATGTAATTCCTATAAATTCTCTTTATATATGTATTTATATATATATATATATATATATATATATATGTGCACGTGCGTGTGTGTGTGTATGTGCTGTTGATTCGACTTCGGTTAATAGTTCATTATTTCTGGGGGAAAAACATAACGTGACAACCGATAAATAGATCCTGCATCTGCAATATAAGCAAATCGAAAATGATTACACAACTAGATTTTTCTGAATTAGAAACAGTCGATTAAAGCTGTCACAAAAACTATCAACACAGGTTTCTCCAGTTTTGGAGTGGGTTTGACTGTATGAGTTTCACTGGGACCCAAAAGGAACAGAAGCCTTAAAGAATACAAATTCAGCATTTGTTTTCAGTTTGGTTATTAAATAATAAAAATTGTCAATCAAAATTATCAAGAAAAGTTCCATTAGCTGTCTACGTATCCGTTGAACGTACAAGCCAAACAAATAATGCTAGAGGGATGAACTTTGATACATTTACTCCCTCTTATTTCGAGACAAAAATGTTTTTTTTTGCTTTTTGAAAATCACCAACAAAAAGAGTTCTTAGAGTAGATTTCAGTTTACATTGTAAGTTTATGCTGAACTGGCCCCTAAATTCCCAATCTTTTTTCATTGATGACCCTTTTCTCAACGTCTTCTGGGGGAATTTAGATGGTTACTAAGACCCAAAATCGCCCTTAAAATATGTCTTTGCTGATTGATATTGAGCATACGGAAAACTAAGAAATTGAGAAATAGTATACGCCGTACCCATGCGTACCCTGTATCTATCTCAGTGAAAAAAAAAGTCTCATGACTAAGGGCCAAACACATCGTTTTTGGCTCGACTGAGTATAAATCCAACCGATCGTATATTTGGAGAAGAATCTCATGCCAAGTGGGATTTCACCATCTGCCAATACATTTTGACTTTCTGATTGATCAGGCAAAGCTTTCAATAAATTTACTAAGTATCAGTCTTCATTGTTAACAATCACCACTTTTCACAGTATACCGGTTTAAATATAGCTGCTTGGTTTAGCTTATTTATGTGTTCTGATATTTAAATATAATTATGTTTCTATCCAGACTTTCCCCAACCCTAAAGGTTCAAATTTGAAAGCTCACTCCTAAATAGGTTTTTTTAATAAGGGATTCTATTAGAAATGAAGGTTTGTGTCGAATTGGCTTCTTGGTGGGTGCCCATGGTTGTTTGCTGTTATAAATAGAAAAGATTATGATTCAAGCCATATTACAAGTATTTATAGCTGGGTCACTTAGTTTTATCACCACAAATGCTTAATTCACAAGGTAAAAAGCAACATACATTGGTGTTTTTCTTGGTGAACACTGATAACCTTGGTCAACCACATTCAATCTTTTTTTTAATTCTCATCAAGGCTGTAGTATTATTTTCGACTCAGATTTCAAGTTTCAAATCTGTTTCTCTTTAGCATGTCTCATTCTCTTGCTATGAAGACATCCATTTTCGTTTCTACCGTACACGAGGCAATATAGGCGAAGATTAAATGAAAACAAAATTTATAACAGAAATCCTTAATGGAGGAAATTAAAATTACTATGCATAACATACTCAAAGAATATTCCATACAGAAAAACTGTCTAAAAACGAGTTTTGGACCCACTAAGGTGCTCTATGAGGGCTTATATGCTAAAATACAGGTTTCATCTCATCATGAAGACATGATACAAAAAAGTAGTTAAATTTCTAGCGATTTGCCACCGTCAGAGATAAATGGTCCACAGAAATTTAGTCAACACAGACGCTGTTTTTAATTAATGTAAACTAAGATTGTCACAAAATAGGGTGAATTCATCAATAATTCTAAGTTGGTAACCTTTTTCCAAAAAAATAATTAACTTGGTAAAAACAAGCAGGTGTCAAAACAATGAAAAGAAGGAAACAATCTGAAAAAACACAAGGCTATGAAAAGTCTCATCAAATCGTTGTTTTAGAAAACAGCGGAACCCCTTTCATCATCATCATCATCATCATCATCATCATCATCATCGTCTGTTGTTGGTTATACATCTTCCCCAGGATTTGCCACACCTCTCTATCATGGGCATTGCGAAGCCAATACTGTCTAGTTCTCCTCTTTATCTTGTATTCTATCAGTCTCGATTTTGTATGTGATCTCTATGGATCCATATTGTTAGTTGTGATGACCATTGGTTGTCTGCCATTCTTGCAATTCGAGTTTCCTAAAGGATTTTCTAATCTCTCGAACTCCTACTTTCCCCCTAATATATTGTACTGTCTTGTGATCCTTCTATGTGAGGCTGGGCATGATTCTCTTTTGTTCACGTTGCTCTTCAGTTTAAGAGATAGTCTATCGGCTACGTTCCATGTTTCAGCCCCATGAGTAACTATCAGGAGGATGCATTGGTTGTACACCCTTCTTTTCTGGATTAATAGGGGTTTCCTTGTTCTTGAAGGTTGAGCTTGCTCTACCAAAGGCTTACCATCCAAGAGTGATTCTTCGTTTGATTTTTCATTCTTATGGTAATTTCATGGATAATCATTTCCCATGTGAATAAACAGGTCTACTCTCCAGTCACGATGGGAGACATCTCTTTTTTGAACAAAAGATACGTTATGAATCTCAACCGTATTTGGAATCATAACTTTTTTTGTATGTTTCATATTCACTGCTACGGGCTGAAGTTTTGGTGACTTTGCTGGAGCTAGACATAAATAACGCACTATCAATCTCTGCTTACAAATTGCCGAACATAACTGTCAACATATGATTCTTCAAATAAATCTGTCAGTCTGTCAATCTCTCTGTATGTTTCACACGTACAGACCGCACAAATGGAGCTATATGATAGAACGTCTAAACATTTTCTCCTCAATATGTTTATACAGTTGAAAAACATTGTGCTTTTTGCTTTTTGAAAACTGCCTCAAATATGTTTGTAGTGGAGGGTGTTATTTACTATGTAAGATTATGTCGAATTGGTTCTTTAGTCTGTGTCCAGCAGCACTGACGTTCTTTTTTTCTTTAACTTGGACTTTATTCTTAGTGATTGCGACCCAACGAAAGGCAAGAGAAGAAATTGATTCGTTGATCACCCCAAACAGTGCATACTGCCGAAAGACATTGATCACGTTTTGATTTCTATCTAGTGCCGAACTAGACTAGTTTTTTGTATTGTTTTGTTTTCTTATTGTTGGATTCCTCAATCATGCTTTGATTGTGTCCATTTTTCGGAAGATAATTAACTACATAAAAGAAACCATTACTTCAAACTCTCGGGAAAAGAGAGCAAGCTGGGAGAAGGATAAGGTTTTAATGAGCTTTTTATTGAATCGAAATTTGTAAAACAACAAATACCCATCCAGTCAAAGTCAAATGGATATATCTATAGTTTTCAAAAAGTGCCAAAAGATTGTAGCAAAGCGAACCTGGATTTGAATCCAGCTGTATTCCCAAATCTTTCGTGGAGTCATGAACCTTCATTCTATGTTTCATATTCAAGTGTCAAAGTTCTGGGAACTATCATGGAAAAGTTAAAGAAATGGGGTGATTCTGGACGAGGCCAGCTTTTTAGTGATAAATGGTCCATCACAACCAGGCCACATAATAGAAAATCGTTGAATCGTTGCAGATAGTGAATGTCACAAAATGTAACGGATTCATCAATCATGCTAAGATGATGATATTTTGGGAAAATAATTAACTCATCAGAAATGATCAGTTGTCAAAACTATCGAAAAAAAATCTGGAAAAAGAATAAGGTAATAAAAAGTATCTGATTTAATCAGTGTTTGTAGAAGAGAGAAATGGCCTTCCAGTTTAGGGAAATGGGAGCATCCTTTTAAGAAACAAAAGACAGTGCCTTGGCAAAGTTATAACTTATGGATTTGAATTGCACTTTGAATCATAAGTCTTTCCTTTCTGTGTTTTATATCTACAGCAACAAACTGGATGTCATTTCTTCAGAAACCATCAGCACAAATTGTTAACATGGATTTCTTTATTTTCCAAGTGAGTTTACTTGGCTGGTCAGCTGGCTGAAATCTATCTAGGTATATGTTGCGCGTACAGTCCACGCTAATTGAGCTAGAAGGTTGAGAGTTCGAACATTTACTCTTATTTTGTTCAGAAAACCTTTTTTCCAACACCTTCCAAAGTAGGTTTTCAAGTAAAGGGGTTGATTTACGATGAGGTTTCATGCAAAACTGGCTTCATAGTTTGTGTCGAGTATCATTCGCTCTCGTTTCCTGGAAACAGGAACATTTTTAGTGATCAAGACACAACAAAATGCCGGAGAAGTAACTTATTCATTGATCACCCCTCTTCTCAATTTTTTAGTTGATCATCACAACAAAGCATTTTGCTGAGAGACATTGGTTATGTGACAGTTTCTATTTAATGACCAACCTGACCTGCTTTTCATCTTCTTTTATATTTAGATTCATCAATCATACTTTGATTATCTTTTGGAAGATAATTAACTCTGCAAAAATGAACAGTACTCAAATCAGTCGAAAGAACAAAATAAGCAGAAAAAAAACACAAAGATCTCAAGTGTCTCAATCGTTTTTTATGAAAACAACAAATGTCTTTTCAGACAAAGTAAATGGAAAATATCCTCTTTTAGAGTTTGTCGGATGATTGAACAATTTTTTTTTGTCTGTGGTGTTTGGCTGATTCCTTCTACGTCCTTCTCCGGTGTACTACCCGAATGTGATGGCGTTAAACATGTTTTTTTCCCAATAGTCGCAACGGTATAACATAGGGTTCAGATGATGCCGTTTCCTTTTTATTTCCTCGTTATGCCTGGATTTTCATACCTTATTCCCGTTGTATAGTGGAAACCACATCGAGATGGAATCTGCACTTCTCTGACATATTATCAGCCGTCACGTTGATACCCGCTGCCTCATCGATTTATATCAATGTTCCCCGTCTATGATAAAAGTCATGTTAACAACACAAAATACAAGAAAGAATTCAATCGTCCAAAAAAGCTCTTTGAATGTTAGCAACCCTTGTCAAAAGTAAAGACGGTATATTTTGATTTAAATAGACGGAAAAAAAACAGTAGCGTGGCAAAAATTCATGACATCGAATCCCACTGTATCTCAAAAACATTTTTGGAATCATGATTTCTTCAATTCAGTTCCATGTGCCAGAGTTATAGAAGTTATTCTGGCACTAGATAGAAATAATGACTGATCAATACCATTTTTATGCTTCTTGATACTTGGATCTATCGCTCACGCTTTGATTTTGACCATTTTCAATTGATAATTAACTCAGCAAGAAAAATCAGTTGTCAAAAAAAGCAAAAATCAGAGACAGAAAAAAAGCACAGGGTTATACAAAACATAAGGAAAAAAAGGTGGCGGCTAGACAAGGAGGAATTACAAACTGAAAATGAGTATCATCTCACGGCTTCTGGGGTTCCGGAAGGAAGGAATTATCTGCAGTCGGGAACTAATGTAAACCTTACTGACACATTATGACTATTATACGCATCGATAAATACATTTTTATTGATTTTGCTATAGGAACGGAGAGGGGGTCTATCAATGATCAGCATGCAAGAGAAAAAAGAGTTTTTAATGAATCATATATTCCCATACCTACTTGAGTAGTGCCTTGATGATATAAATAGTATGGTGGTAACATGTGTCTCTTTAACATGGAATATGCGGCTCGTGGAAATATGTTGGCCGAGCTCCTTTTTCTAATCATATACTTTATAGATATGAACTGAGTATGGACTTCGATTCCTCTAGGCTTGAATGTAATTTATAAGATTATTAGTAGAAATATTAATGGATTTTTATCCTAATTAAAACGCTAACTTTGACTTTTACATGTTTCTTCAGTGACAAGGGACAGAATTATGGGAAGCATCAGGGTTAAGAAAAATCAAGGTCAGCAAGGATTAAAGAGACATCTGAGAAATGAGGTGATGGTTTAGGGCTATATATGTGTACTTGGTAATATCTGAAAACAATATGAATTAACTGTTTAAGAAATTACATGCATGAAAAAATATCATTGTTTATTTGTTGATATTTACAAAAATATGATATTATCATAATCAGCCTTCCCCAAGATTCGCTAAACTTTCCTATGTTGGTCGTCAAAGGGCCTGTACTTTCTGAAGTTATCCAGTCCGTCACGCCATCTTGATTTCTCCTGGCCATAGTTTCGCGTATAATATCAGGGAAGCCACGTTGTGAGTCATGATGTCCAGTGGCTGAATGCCACTATTACTCCATGACTAGCCCATTGTCATTTGTGTTTCTGAATGGATTGTATGATTTTTCTGACACCTGTTCCCGCTCTAATATACCATAATGGCTAGAGATATCTCCATGTTTAACATGTTTCTCTCATGTGCATGTTGTATGGTTCTGAGTTTAAGGGTCAGTCTCTTGGTTATATCCCATGTTTTAGCTCGATAGGTGTCTATTGGGAGGATTCACTGGTGGTATACCCTTGGTATCTTCTTGTCTTTGAAGGTCAAGCTTGCTGTGTCAAAGGCTTTGCCAGCCTTGTGTGATTACTGGCTTAATTTTTCCTTCTTTTGAAAATTGCACAGTGATTCGTTGTCCAAGCAAGATGCAATAGTTTACTTTCTTCAGCTCTGCGTTTTCAATTCTGATTTCTGTGTCTTTTTCCTTAACATATTTGTTGTAGATGAGATTTGTTTTACTGGTGTTCATGTGGAGATATACTTTATTGCTTTCTTCATTCACTTTGTCCTACATTTTCTTGAGATTATGAGAGTTTTGAGCAAAAAAGTCAATGTCGTAAGGAAATCTGAAGTTGCTAATATATTCGCCACCTATGCAGATTCCTTCATTGTTCTAACCTAGGTTTTGTATGATCATCTTGACGCAGGTTTTAAAGTGTTGCTCACTTGTCTTTTGAGCCGGGAGGCCTTAGAGTTTTCAAGAGCTACCATGCCAGTAGGTATACTGCAAGACACTTAAATCACCGGGGTCTAAACACTGTTGCACGATCACATCAATAATTTTAAGGATTTGCACTGAGCCGAAAGCCTTTTTGAAGTCATCAAAGGTAACAGCAAGTGACATTTTATATTCTGCCGTTTCTTCTTTTAGTTGAGTTACCAAATGGGAACGGTTAATGGTCTACTAACTCTTCCTGAAACTAGCTGGATCCTGTGGTTGGTTTAATATACCATTTTTGTGATTCACTTGGTGATCACTTTGGTAAAAAGTTTATACGCTCAGTTAAGTAGGCTTTTTGGTCTGTTTTTTTTTCTTGTTTAGAACTCCTAGGTTTCTAATTTCTTTTTATATAGTAGCATTATGATTGCTGCATTTGAATCTTCCCGGATTTTACCTTGAGGCATAAATTGAATAGAATGGTTAGTTCCCTTTTGATGACTTTCCTGATTTTCTGATGGATCAATTGTATTTCTATCTGGTACTGTGGCTTTTCTTTTTGTTGTTTGTTTGATGGCTAGCTTCTCCTCACATGCAGTGACTTTTCAGAAATGTTCGAGCTGGTTACTCGTGGCTTGTAAATCTTGTTCATTATTCTGTGTACCTTGTTTGAAGGAGTAAAGTTTTTTGTGAGATTTTTGGGGACGTTCCCTATCCGCTGTAAGGTCTCCATATTCCTAAAACTAACTAGTTATTTGCCTTCCTCCTGTATCGAGAGTCTTTCGACAGTCTTGACACCCTTACTTTATTTGAGAATGTTATCGATTACAGCTGTTGTGTGTCTTCTTTTGTCTTGTTTTTGTCTTTTTTGGATGGGTTAGTTTAGCTTGTAAGTTACATTAAAAAACGTTTGTATAAATTTTGTTTATGTCCCAAACACCTGGAGTTTATCGTTTGTGAATGTAACATTAAGCAAATTTTGCCTGACTTGTTCGATGGACTTTCAGGCTTGTCTTCTGCTTGACTTAATTTTCATTCCCGTTTAGTAAAGAATGACAGATTCCTCCACATCCCGCCCCGTCAGCTAAGCCTCGAATTTCAAGCAACATTTGTCGTAATGATTGCTCCGGGAACAGGACTTTTTGACACCCGTCGCTCACTTTTCAATATTCAGTCTGACAATTATGTTTGATTTTTATTTACATTTCGTGGTCCCAAGCAGAAACTATCCAGCAAAGCAAATAAAGGAAGCCAAGGAATCACTGTTTATTTATCAATCCCTGTGACATGCATTCCACTTACAAAAACTTTGCTTTCAATTCATTGTCTCAAGTTGCGTATATTTTTCTTCACCTGTTATTGTTTACATGAATTAGTCCAAGGGAAATAACTCATTCTAAAAAAGGCGTCCGTGTCTTTTATTGGGAATGTTGTCTGTTTGAAATAAGAAGCATTTGATGCAGTATTCTTAAACACTTGTAAAATCATTATTAAATGGTTCATTTCGAGTTGCATTTCAATATTCTGAGATATGTTCGGACTATTGATCTCATTTTTAGTTGCTTTATATCATTATCACAACGTGTCATGTGTACAATCAGGATGGAAAGTAAGAATAGAAGAAGATATCTTGGAACAGTAATATATCGCTTCAACATAACAGATAGTATCGATTATTTGATAAATCATTCGGATTATCAATCGGTGAATTAACCTTTCTGGTGTGTTCATTGGATGTCGGGTGATAAGTTTCCCATCCTTCCTCATATGTACACTCCTGGGCCATAAAAAATAAGCCTAATTTTCTCTATCAATTTTTTGCGATTACTCTTGTACTCTCACCATTGTAGGTGGAATATTTGACAATGTTATATTACAAGACATGCAGTAACTGTTGATACATATATTTTCGTAGGGGTTAGTTTTCCCTTTGTTTTCTCCTCTGAAAACTGAGCCCATTAGACAAGCTTTCTAACACTTGTTTACAGTAAGCTGCTCGATGCTGTTCTATCAATTACTGGAGGCTTCCCATGGTTGGTTAATATGGCCGAATTTTCTCCCAAACAGTTTGGATATGATGGAAACCTATATTTTCAGAAGGGTTATGATCTGGCAAAAAAACTCCAAAAAATGAAAAACAAAAAAAAAAACCAGCTGCTCTAATCGTGATTCTGTGAGGTTAGCCATGTGTGCTGGGGAATTATCTTGCGTTTCATTTCCACCATACACCTTGAGCAGGCTTGGACGCAAACTTTTTTGCATGATATTCTGATATTCTTCTGCATTAATGGACTTATGGCATCGAGCCGGCTCACCAGATGCAACAATACCCTCGCACATACAATAATTCAATTCTGAAACAAAAACGTCGATGCAACTCTCTGGGGATATAAATACACAATTAATGGTTAACTACGAAACTGCCTCATAATTTTAAATACGTTCAGTCCAATAACATCACAAGAGTAACAAAACACAGATGGCAGATTCTTACGTAATATGGACCTTGATTTAAGCGGAAAAAGGTATTTGTGATTTTCAATATGCTTACACACAAAAATTGTACATTAGTCGTCTATCATTGCCCCTTAGTTCGTATCAACACGGGTTTCTCAATCTTTTCAATGTTCCAGTCACACCCTCAACCGTGAACAGTCCATTTCATCCCCATACACCTTTTGATCCCACTTTCAGAATTAGCATAATCATCATAATCCTCCTCCTCCTCCTCCTCATCATCATAATCATCATGATCATCATGATCATAACCATCATCATCAAACAAAACGGAATGAAAGCAAATAAATATAACAAAACAAATAAAACCAACAAACATTTTGGTCGCCTAATTTACTTTTACTTATCAAGATTTTTCATTTTGCCCTTGGATTTCAGAATTCTGGCATATTTTTTGATGATGCTAATCGCAGACCCACATAAACTTTAGATACGTTTCTTTGTTTTGATTCCATGTCCAATAACAGAGGGAACCCTGCTCTGCAGAAAATAAATAGTTGTAGAAAGAACGATGATTTTAGTAGCATAGATAACTCTCACTTGAAATTCAATATTTATATCTTTATGTATTGCATAATTAATTTTAGTGATAACTTTTCAATTTTCTCCCATCACGTTCGGAACCTCACAATTCATTTTCTATACCCCCAGGGGAAAAGAAAGTCTGCAATGAAACAGAAGTAATTGCATAAAATAAAATGGAAAGTTCTTGGCTCATACTTTTTGCCAGGGTATGCATATCTCATTCGGCAAGAAAGCCACCCTTTACTGATAAAATGTGGGGAGCCAAAAATAGGTTTGTCATTGTTCTGCACTGAGCTGTTATAGGCGTAACTTATTTCTTCGTCAATTCCCTCATATAAACCAATTATCTGTACCTAAAACCAACAGCAAGCGTAGCAATTTTAGTTCAGATAAGGGTAAAAAGATCCCTTTACGCCATTGTGACTGACGTAATGTTTTCATAGGCATGATCTATTTTTGTTCAACGTATTCAGGATCACTAGGGAAACATATACTGTGAGTAGGTATTAAAAGTGCAGATGTGATGTTCCATCGCTTACACAACAGAAGTAAATAAGAATTTTCAACGATCCAATAGTAACGTTTTTGAACTGACAAAATACTGGCAAATATCGTTATTACTAATTTATGTCCCCTGAGTCCCCTGGGATGCATTAAAATAATTGAATCCTTGCTCATACAAACGTAGAATAACGTTGTTCTCTTCAATTACTCTGTTTTAAAATAGTATTTATATATATATATATATATATATATATATATATATATATATATATATATATATATATATATATGCGTGTGTATGCGTGTGTATGTGTGTGTACACGACATGAGCAATATACTTGAATCATAACTAAAAGGGAAGTGGTGTTTGATCAACACTGCTGGGTTGCCGTGTTAATTTAATAGTTTTATTCCTAAAATCCCCAAAACGGTTACATTGAAAACGACTGATGTTGCTCGACCATGGACCATTTTTATTAAATAAATCAGCTGAAAGTGAAAGCAGCAAAATACAATAAGCCTCTTGCTGTAGCATTTATAGATTTCAAAAAGGTATTCGACTCTCTAGAAATTCCAATAGTTACATCACCCTGCAAGGTGTACAACCTGTATACGTCGAAGTACTGCAACATATATACAATTAAAGCAACTCCTTCATTAGGCTACATAAGGACTCTGAACCCTTCTAGCCTAAAAAAGGAGTAATGCTAAGTGATACCATCCTACCCAAACTTTTCAGAGCATGCCTCGAGATAATCTTCTGAAACCTGGACTAGGAGAATAAATGACTCAAAATAGAAAGCAAATATCTGAGCAACCTCAGATTTGCAGACGACGTCGTCCTTTATGCACAAAACCTACACGACATCGAAATAATGCTTAGTCAATTATGGAGCTGAAACATGGAACCTAACCAAGAAATAGATCTGCAAACTGAAAAGCATCCAACAGGCCCATGAAAGAATCATACTCAACCTTACATGGAGAAATCACACGACAGCACAGTTTATCAGGAAGAAAACGGGATTCCAAGACATCAAAGAAACTATTGAAAAACACTAATGGCAATAGGCAGGCCATATTGCGATAATGAAAGACAACCGATAGACATCACAACCCACCACAAAGATCTCCAGAGATCACATGCGAAACCAAGGATGACAAGATACAAGATAGAGAGACAAGCTAGGCAAATTCAGAAAGTACTGGCTCTGCGACGATATAGAATTGTGGCAAATCCCAGAGAAGGTCTATGTCCAACGACAGACGTTTAAAGACTGATGACAATGATGATGATGATGATGATGACGATGATGATGATTTCAACCAGAGACAACACATTGTCCCAAAATAACAAAGTGTATGTAAAAAAAGGGAAAAGATGAAGAAAATTAAATAAATTGACTGGTATTGGGAAATAAATGACTGAAGTGACAAAAACCCACTTGGGAAAAGTTTTCAAAAGATTAGTCTTTTTAGAATATGTATACATATATGTATATATATATATATGTGTGTGTGTGTGTGTGTGTGTGTTTGTGTGTGTGTGTATTTGTATGTGTGTATGCGTGAGTGTATTTATCAAAGATGACTCGATTAACAAAAAGACACTATAATCAATCAACTATTGCAAACCATCACGTTTGCATGCGTGATAAATTATCAAAATAACTGTCTATCGATTGTTGACGATCTCATGATTTTATCTTCATTAGTTTCTGAGGAATAAAACTTTAAAAGGCTTGGAAACAGGCCAGGCTGGCTGGTGTAGTGTTGTTTCTTAGAAAACTCTAATAAATCTTCATAACACGTTATTGAATGGTGAAAACGTCATGCTCCTATTGCCGATAGTATCCGAGATCTACGACAGATCTGTGACCAATACATTCGATAAGAGTGACGAGAGTGACTTCACCAATGACTCTATAGCAATAGGCAGATTCTATTGCAAGTTGCTGATTTATTTCTTAGGGGCAGATAACTATTTTTGATTCCTGCTCAAAACTAAAGGACATACAAAAGGCACAAATATTCTGTACGTATAAGTAATCAAAAACCTCCGACCGTAACTGTCAACATCAACGTAAGTTTTGTTCAGCTTTGAAATTGTTTCTGTCTGACTGCCTTGAATGGCTATGCTTCTTATCTCGCGTATAGGCCGCACCAGAGGGCCTTAATAGCCGGAAGATTAAACATCCATCCCTTATCATATCTAGAACAAACATTTTTCCCCTTTGTGTCAGGTTCAACTAACAATGTGAGTGTATTGTATGTTTGTGTTTTTAGATTTTAATGATCACCTTTCTGTGTCAGTAATCACCAACCAACAAAAGGCAAATGGAGTAATTGATTTATTAATCAGCTTTTATTTGAATTTTCAGTTGATCATCCCAAACGTGGCATGCAGCAAAAATACGTTGGTCTCGGAATGTTTCTTTTTTTTTTTTGATAACCAACTAGACCTGTTTCCTGGAATATAGTCAGTATAAGATTCTCCCTTCAGCCAAGAATAATTCGTTCAACCGTTGGTCTCCAACTAATCCTCTGCTGACAGTTTGTCATTGATACTTTGGAATAATAAAGTCTAAATGATTTTCCTAGACATTGGCTTATCCGCAGAGAATCTGTTTTTATAGATGGTGGACGCAATAAAAGAACGTTCCGTGTATAAAAACTGTATCTCACCGGATAATCAGTATAACTTTCAGACTTGTGATGTAATAAAACGTCTGAATGCACCTCAATCGTAAGAGGATAGCCCATTTAATGGAAGCAATGATTGGAAATAATTCTATTATTTCATGTGTTAAGTTAACAAAATGTACTTCCCTGATTTTATAGTTTTGTTTTTGGAAGATGTGGCAATTGTTTGCTCAAAAAAAACTCTTAAGATTGAAAGTTGAATCTTTTTGTTTGACCTTGTAAGTTTCATTCCAAGAGAAATAATTCTTTGTAGGATTTAAGTGATTTTTAGCAACATTTAAATGGGGTGTTTTTTTCGATGAGTTATACGTGTACTTTTTGTACATGGATTAGTTTGTATATGAACTATAAAAGTGGATTACACGCAAAAGACATATTTTTGTACAGAAATCTAAACGTTTATTGTAAAAAAAGAAAGAACTGGAAAAATAAAAGAAATATACATGTTGCAGAACTTCAAGATCCAGAATGATGGATGTATTAAACATAATAATGAACTCATGTAACCAGAATATGTAGAAAGAAAAGAGAATAAGATACACAATGAAAAGTTAACCTTGAGCAAATTTGAAAGAATATAAGGTGGGATTATACTGTACGTGGGCTTGTTTTCATGCACAAGAATCGGACGTTGAAGAGCAATAACGTTAAAGACTCTGAGCCAGAATTCGTTTGCTATCTGTGTTGGTTTTCTATTTCAAATCTTTCCAGGGGAACTATCTTAGTATATCTTTGTGAGTAAATACTTTTAGACTAAATTCAGAGTAAATTTCCAAACCTAGTGGTAATTAGAAAATCTTATTCTTGTTCAAACTGGGTTCAGTGAAAAGTTGTTTGCAAGTGGAAAACCTGATTATAGAAATGAGAGAATCTGGAAGAATGTCGTTTGAAAAAAATGTATTCACCTGAACTCAAGTTGAATATTCCTGAGTGCAACACCAAACAAGTCGACTAATAATGGAAAATAATTTATTTTATCATTCAATGTTTTATCTTTCTTTGTCATGTAATTCTCGACAATACTTCTTCTTTGATCACATTTTGAATGGCATCCGTTCTGTCTCTGCAGACAACCGGAGCTATGCTTGAGTGTCCCGTACAGGGCATATGCCAGCGTGCAGTGTGCAGAGAATTTTGGATGCCAATCGGCAGAATTCTCCTCTTGATCTCGTTGATGTAGTACAGAGTAATACGTCTGGCATCAGTTTAGCTACAGCAGCTCTCGGGGAAACGTTAGGGTCGGGCCTCAAACTGCCTTAATGGGGTGCCACCCCATGATTTTGAATCGGAGTTGTTCTTTTCTTAGACTGATTGCCTCACCAAAGCCAATCTTTCTACCCATAGCTGGGGGTGGAGTCATGTCCTTCCATAGGGCATTTGTGTGACTCCAGTCGGAGTTTTAACTCGGGTCATCAATTCGATTGTTTGTTTTCCTCATATTATTATTAAGCAAGAAGTTCATATCAAATTCAGCCAACAGCATTTTCAGAATATAAACCAATCAATCAACTTTCGTAAGTGCCTTCTCCATGAATTGTGAAATCTACACGTTTCCAAACCCAAAACTTTCCGAGTAAGTTTAGAAAATGCCATATGGTGTAATACTTGAAACTGTCAAACAAAACTGTTACCGAATACATTAGTACAGGTTTCTTCAGTTTTTAAATAGGTCTAGTTAGCTACGTATGATTACATTTGTCTTTAATGATATCAAGAAAAAAGAAGAGTTTCTTTTTGAAATCCCTCCAATGAATATTTTTTCTAGTGGGAGTTTGATTTACAATGACAGTCTATGCTAAATTGGTATTTTGTCTCTGGCTACGTACTCACTTAGAAATCCAGGCTTATTTTTTAGCTCGTCCAAAAAATGTGAGAAGAGTTTTTTTTTCATTGACCATATTGTTTTCCAATCTTTCAATTGATAAATCCCAACACAGCATTCTGCCAAAAGATATAGGTCATGTTACGGTTTCTATTAAGTGACTAACCTGGGTTGTTTCATATTTGCTTGTTTGTTGATATGTAAACATGCTTTTCATATTCTTACCCTCAGAAACATTGGCCAAATATCAGCTCAATCAACCTCTGCTGCTATCATCATAGTATGGAAACCTACGGAGACAGTCTTCGTTATTAACGACGTATAATGCAATTTAGTAAGACCTGCGAGTTGGAAAAGACATTAGTTTTACAAAAATGAACCTCCCCAATTGAACTCAAAGGCTGAGAATTTAAACCTTTACACCTTATTATGTCTACAAGAAATATTTTTATGTTGCTCTCTGGAAATTACCGAACCAAATACGTTCCTAGTAGAGGGTTCAATTTGCAATCTAATTTTAGGCTGAATTGGCTCCTTCTTATGTTTAGCATCATCCATGCTTCTTTTCCAGTGACCATTGTCAAATGAAAGGCAAAAAAAGTAACTCATTTATTTTTTACTTGATCATCCCAAACACGGCATGCTGCAAAAATGCATTGGTCACATGACAGTTTCTATTGAGTGACTGATTAAAACTTTTTTTGTTTTTTATTCTTGACCCTTTCCTCTCCATCTTTAATTCGTAACCACTTCATTATACAATCATCAATCTGAAATTAATACAATTGTGGATCAAGATGTAAATCTTGGCCTCGATTTCGCCCTTTCGTGCCAATCAACCATTTCATATCTGCCGCTGTTTTTTGTTTTCAACGTTCATCCTAATTATCCAATTAAGGCAATTAATTTACAATCAAATTTAACGTTAAAGAAAAAATCTTCATAATCATTGTGGCATGAATTTAATGATAATAGAAGCTTCACTAACATAGATTCATTCATAACTGACATTATGAAAAAAGTTTATTTTTAGCAGCTCTACTCATTACATTCAAAATAGAGTCCTTTTATAACAGAGGTCAACACTAATTACAGAAATGTATGTTTCAGATTTCCGAATCCATTGAAATGATAAACAAAACCTACTTCCCGTGACATATTGCAATGATCACTACATTGGAAGTAAAATAAAATCAAAATGGCCTCCTACTGAGGTGACCGAAAAGTTTGTTCTGTTTTTCCGTTAGGTTTAATTGGCAGCGTTTGGTTATAATTAACTTCAGTTCAAAAAGATCGACTTCGATTGTAATGTGACACACGTAATATTTTCTTAGTTTTTTCGAAGGTTTTGACAAAACTGGTATATTTCTTCTTTTTTTATTCTAGCATAGTAATTTGAATGAAAAAGGCAATATTTTCGGGTTATTACGTTTTTTTATTCGAGGAAAAGTAAAAATTCAAATCAAACGTAGAAAAAATAGATGAAATTTCGGAGAGGGAACTGAATGAAGAAGGTACTATGAATGATCGAACGTATTGAAAGTGTTTTGCAAATAATCATGTCTTGCTGAACGAACCAATATGACTGGGTATAACAGTTATGATTCATATCAATCGAAAGAAGACATTGCTTGAGGATTATAAACTTTATACAACCAGGCAGGAGCCAACACAGCCAGAATACACAAACCAAGAAATTAGAATTTCTTGAACCAGCTTGCTTATGGGAAAACCGA
>OY735200.1:3486380-3511380 GCA_963457665.1 Thysanoteuthis rhombus
ATACACACACACACACGCACACACGCACACACAGAGATGTGTGCGCACGGAAAAAATTATATACAGGTCTACTTAATCACTCAAAAGGATTCGCCACGTGACCAGCATCTTTTGGCTGCATGCCATGTTAATGGTGAACGATTAAGATGGTGCAAAAAGGGGATATTTATGGATAAATTCTCTCGCTTTTCGTGGGGCAGTGATCACTACAATAGTGCTGAATTTAAAGAATAAAGCAAGCAGACGCAAAATCAGGGATCAAGTAAGCATCTGTATATATTGCAAAATCAATTAAAACAATTTAGGGAGGAATTAAAAGATAAAATAATAACACTTTTCTTAGCTGTAACAAATAAGGATGGTTTGAATTTTCAATTCCTGAACTCAATTGGTGCAGCATTAACACGTTAAACATAAAAGCCAATCAGCCAGCAACATCAACATGAAAACTCAAGAAACCTGTGTTTCATATTACAATATATATATATATATATATATATATATATATATATATATATATTGATTGTAAATGAAAAATTCTACTTCTGCTCATTCAAATGAAATTCTTGTAAAATATCTGATTTTTAAAACACTGTGTATCAAAATTGTTGGAACTCCTTTCAGTTGCAAAACTTTTGCAGCTGTCAGCCGATGTCCGTCTAATCGAATAGTCGTGACATCTAGACGCTTGCTTTTCCATAATATCGAAACTCAAGCAAAATCGAAGATGCTCTTGTCGTCCTCTATTCGTCGACACAAATGTTTATTCAATTCTGTGCTTGCATCTTTCGGCAACAGAAAGAATCTTGTATCAACCTATTGTTGGAAGTTTCTGTCTTAAAGTTCGTTTTATGAACACCTTTCTGTTTTTGTTTTCTTTTTTTTTCAAATTAGTCCAGGCATTGTTCTGCAAGAATTTTCAAGTCAAATAATGGAGTCAATTCAATATCCTTGGAGGAGCTTCAGAGAATCAAAATAATTTGAATAGACATTCCATATCCGTTGTTTAATGGTAGATTTTCGCTGTGGTTCCCCTGGTGATACAAAAACGTTCATCAAATATAAGCATATTGTATACAGGTTTCTGGCCAGAGCGAAAATTGGCAAAAAAAGGTCTGATATTATTTTTGCAACAGATCTATAATGTTTACCTAAATTATTTTGAATCACTGAAATTCCCTCTTGCACACATGTCTTAAATAAGCAGCCTGCAAAGTACTTATAAACGGCCAACGACAAAACCATTTTTGTAACCAAAATTCTCCAAAAATTTTCAATCATATATTACGCAGCAACAGTCTCAACCCTATTCTGTCTACCAAGCATAACATAATCAATCGCTTTTCAAATCCGACAGCTACTCACATTGTTTGTTGCCGTCCAGTCGTTTTCAGTTGAAGGTCAAGAGGCCAAATGAGGAAAAGTTGCTATTTTTAAAACGGGAGGAAGAATTTTCGGTACAAAAGTTATATTGGGAGGAGAAGAAATGCGAAAATTGAATATACATTTAGAAAACATTTTTTATACACAATATGAAACACCATGAGTCGAGACAAATATCATTTCCACCTGCTTCTCAACTGATTTAAGAAGTAATAGCCTTGACGAAGTGAAATATGTGAAAGTCTTATTTATTTTGTATTCCAAAATGAAAGGAATCCTAATAAATTCCCTGAAACCCCAAGAAATCAAGACGTTTTCGAAACAACTAAAGCCTGGATTTTAAACCCATTGGCTTACATGATTTACTCTGTGCTCCTGTCCAGCCTGTTTTGCTTTTTGGCAGCGTAAGTTTTTTGGGGTATTCGTTGTTTATTTTTTTTCTTTGCATTTGTTAAATAAACAATGTTTCATTGGAGATTTCATTCTGGCTACTTTTTTTCTGAAAAAAAAGAAGCGTTTTTGTGTATGAAAAGGTAAGTTCTGGAAGAAAGAAATATCTTGAGTAGTATTGAACAATATATGCTTCGGATGGCTAATTGGCAATATCAACATTGGGATCTATCAAGATGGAGAGAGTGTGCATGATATATTGGAAAACTGACACACCCAACAGAAAATCATGAGAAAAAAAAATCTAAAAGTGAGAAACAGTTAGACCGGTTATATTTTGTATTTTGATTCCCCACAATTACAACCACGTTATTAAAATGTAAGAAATATCAAGACTGACAAAGGAGAGAAGAATTACGGACAAAAACAAAGCAATAGAGGAGCGAGAATCGTATTTTGTATTCGAAGTAAAATATAAAGTACACTGCTTGATTTGACATCCTGAGACATTATGCAATAAAAATATAGTAAGAATTAGTTTTTTCTCACCCAAATGATTGGAAAATTGTCATGACCATTCAAAGACTGTTTCCCTAACGAAGACTATTTTTTAAAAGCCAGTGAAATCTCGCTCCGAAAAAAGGAAAAGCTTTGAGCGCAGTAAATAGTCATCAAATGCGGTTGTCAGCCGAATCACTAATATAACAAACAATTCATTTCAACAACTAGCGAACAAAGCTAAATACTTTGAAACATACTCTTTAGCATTTATGAGGTGCTTACTGTGTTATTGTCTTTTGATGAATTGACAACTCCAAAGCGACTGAAGAATTATTAGATTCACAACATTTAAAGGAAACAATGACGGTGTGAGACATTGAAAGGACTGCTTAACTGCTTCAAACGCTTAGAATTGAACGGTCTTCATACTTATGGCGAGCATACGGAAGAGGTTGGTTTGTTTGTCATTCTTAAAGAAAGGTTAAAGAGTCTTTGTGTGCCGAGTTTTATTCATTTGTATTCTCTATCTCAAGGCACTGTGTGATAAGAGATCGCAGATGGAAAAAATGTGGACTTCGTTGTGAAAACTGTCAATTTGTGCGGGCAAAAGCTCTCAACCGCACACAGTTTACTTCCTCTCTGTCCACCATGAATATTGAATGGTTATGTCCTGATATAAGTGAGGTGGCTAAATCGTAGAAATGTTTTGAAGAGGCTTTTCGTTTCGGCAGAAAAATTGTACTATTCATGGCGACGAAAGGAAAAGATGTTCCTGAATTGAGTGATTCCACGTTTGTATCTAAGTTTTCATTCCTTATTGATCTGGCAGACATTTTAAACATGCTAAAGTTGAAGCTCAAGGCCTAAGAGTAAGTTTGTATAAAAAAATCTTTTGTTGTGAGTGAAGAAGCCTGCAGGTAGTAACTGAGTCTATTTTACAGACTTGCAGTCATTAGACACAGTTGAAGTACAGTGCTTGGAAAATATGTATATTTAATTCAAAAACTGCAGGCAGAGTTTGGCCGACTTTTTCAAGACTTTTGGGCATTAAAAAAACAATATAGGCTTCTTGATACCAAACTGTTGATCTTAGTATCGTTTCTGAGGAATTTCAGACAAAGTTGTCGGAGATTTAGTCCAATAACGTACTGAAATATTTCAAAATGTAATACTAAAGCAAAAATATGAGGTCGTTTTCCAAACTTCAACCAGTTCTACTCACGTAAAAAATAGTTTAACTCGATTAATCGTTGAAATTATGGACTGCCTTCCCCACCTCACTTCCGGTCCGATGTACTTCTTCATTGGAACATAATGGCCAATTAGCTTCTTTGGGCTGGAACCCCTGCTCTAGCAAGTCCAATTACCATCAATACTCAATTCAAATATTCCCCAACGATACTATTACAACACTAACTCTCTCTGCCGAAAGGGTTCTGCGTTTGTTTCTGAGATCTTGAATTAGTTCCCGATTTGTAAATAGAGCATACCCTTCGTACGGAAATGAAATAAAACTGATATCGATTTATTGATAAAAAAAACCCGATGTATAAAAAAACACTCTTGTGTATTGTGTGACCAAATAAGATGACTCAGATGCATCAATAAACTTTTCACCAAAGGTATCATCAACCAAATAACTGAATTGTAGAGGAAAACCAACCACAGGAACAAGCTGGCTTTAGAAGAAGCTACTCAACCATGGACCATATCCATTTTATAAATCAACAGAGAGAGAAAGCAACTGAATAAAAAATGCCACGTGCAGTAACATTAATAGAATTCAAGAGGGCCTTCGACCATGTAGAAATTCGTAAAGTCATCGATGCTATCATCATCTTAATGTAAGCACCGTATATGCCAGAGTATTGCAGCAAATATACCTTTATCATTAGGCTAAATAAAGACTGAGCACCCATTCAATTCTAAAAAGGGGTAAGACAAGTTGATACTAGCTCACCCAAACCCTTTACTGACTCGAGATGATCCTCAGAAAATTACATTGGAACAATGAAGAAATCAGAATAGACGGCGAATAGGTAAGTAACCTCAGATTTCCCTGACAACATTGTCCATTTCACTTAAAACTTTTATGATCTCCAGATAATGCCTAACTAACCGAATGAAGGAAGTAAGAAAGTTGGTCTCCACATGATATTTAGCAAAACAAATCTTGGGTACAACATACATGTTGGAAATAAACGTGCAACGATCAAAACCAATAAGGCAAAACAGGAGAAAGTAAACAACCGTATCTAACTAGTATAAATAGCCTCCAGGAAATTCTCAAAAGAAGAGAAATCAAATCACTCTAGGATGGCAAGCCTTCCGTAGAGAAAGATTCAAGAACAAAAATATCCCATTTTTCCTCTTCTTGATCCATTTCTGATAAATACTCATCCCAACTGAAACTAGGTACTCCACAAGCTTTGCTGTTTCATAAATGCTTTTTTGAACATTCTGTGATGTTCTTTGGGAAGTGATGATTCAATTTTCTTATCAAAGCCAGTCATATCTATGTTCGTGCTGATTGAATTGGTCATCAAATCGTACTTTGTGGTGTATTTGGGTTACATACTAAAATATAGCTTCCATCTCATAAAACTAGACTTGATACAAGAAAAAATTTCATTTCTTGAATCAGCAGTCAAAACTAGATGAAATACATCACAGCACATGACAAAAGGAAACTTATGTTCGCCAGAGTAATTTTAGCATTTAACACATGTTTAAAATGTATCAAGAGTACTTGAGGCCGACTTGCATCTACCTCAAACCGTGGCATGTGCAAATGGTACAAAACGACTGGGTTTAGTCTTGACACATTAAGATGGTCATAATCTGTTGGCTCAGTAATGTATATAAAGATTGCTCGTAATATATATATATATATATATATATATATATATATATATATATATATATATATATATATATATATATATATATATATATATATATATATACCGTAGCTGGGGTGTGTGTATGTATGCAAACAGCTATTGTCAGCCTTGACCGGAACCAGACCAATTCACTTTTATCCCGTGTATTTCTGTGTCATTTATTAACAATTCATGATTCTAAACGGTATTATTGGAATCCTGAATGGCTTCGATATTTTCCGTGAATGCAATTTTACAATTAATTCGGACATTAGTCAATCTTGATGAAAAAATGACAGATGTATTTGAATTTCGATTAGATGGTTTCTTTAGAAGAGAGACAACTTGATTACGTAATTTGTTGCAGTGGACGAATCCATTGTATAAAGTAAAGGGTCACAGCTATTTTTATCAGGTGTGTTGTTCTCTTTAGGAGGAGGTACTACAGAGAAAGAAACTAACAGAAAAATAGAAAAAAAAATCCTGTGAAAGATATATATATATATATATATATATATATATATATATATATATATATATATATATATACATATATATATATATATGTTTGTGAGTGAGAGAAAGAGAAAGAAAGAGGGTAAAAAAGTGTGTGTGTGTGTGTCTCATGGTATATCTATGGGAATAAGAGGGTAATTAGAAACATTTTATTGCTAATTGGTGGAGATATTAATAAAAGCCAGCGCTAAAATGTAGGGAAAAAATACCTCAGGCGATGGAATAAAAGCCAAAACTATTTTAGTCAGAAACCGTCAAGTAAAATTGTCAACTTACGTTTCTTCAGTTTTCAAGTTGGTCTGGTTTATGTATGTATAATGTATACATGCAGCACCAATGGAGCTAAAAGGTTAAATGTTGAAAAATTTATCCTTTATCGAACATACATTTTTTTTTATATCAAACCTGCGATAACTTTGGTTTAGGGTTCAGTTTGCAACGTACAATTATGCAAAATTTTTCCTTATATTGAGTCCGCTGACTGATGGGGATTTAGACTTCTTAGAGATCGCTGCCCCAAAAAGTGAGAGAGAAATAAATCATCCATATTTTTAATTGATCATCCCCACTACGACATGATGCCAAAAGAGGTTTGGTTATATGACGGTTTCAATTGAATGACTAACCAGGCCTGTTACTTTCTTCCCCTTTGCTTTGATTCTTTTTCCATTTAAAAACTCGTCTATCATCCTGCTCGCAAGTTATTTCCTTGTTAATTATGTGACAACCATTAATAGGGTTATAAACGAGGCTTCTAAGAAAACACTGGGGAAATTTATCAGTGAATTAAATAATTTTTTAAGTAAACGACAGTAACCTTTCCTGACTTTTAGATCAGGTTACTCCGACCGGCACACCATATCGTCAATTGTGAAATGATTACTATGCTTTAACACATAGTTTTGCCAGACTAAATAAATATCAAAATATAACAGATTTGGTTTGTCACACAATCAAGACCTACACATGACCAAAGTCCTCTTGCAGCATGCCGTGTTGGGGGTTATCAATTGAAAAATTGTGCAAATATTTGATCGATGGATAGGTAACTTCTTTCTCGTTTTGTTGGACAGTCATCACTGAACATTGTCTTGATTTATTTTTTACCAAAAACCCAAATCATGGGAATAAATTTGGCGCAAGCATTCATTTGGAATTGACCCTTTCGTAAAAACCTACTTATTGGTTGATTTTTAAAAAGCAAAACAAACAGCATTTCTTCTAAACATAATGTTTTGTTGGGCGGCGATCACTGGGAAAATCTGTTGTTTTTTTTCGAAAAACAAAAAACAAGATCTGAATACCAAACACATACTAAGCGATCAATTTAGCATAAAATTACATCGTAAATTGGATTTATAAGAAACCTATTTAGGAGGATAGAGTTTCACCGATGAGAAAAAATATCTAGGGTTTTTTTCTAGACGTAATATAGATTGAATGTTGAGATTTCAAGCCATTGATCAGACCTGAACGCATAATTCATACATACATACATAGCCAGCAAGCAAGACCTGCTATAAACTGAAGAAACCTATGTTAACAGTTTTAAGGGCAGTTTTGGTTGATAGATTCTAAAAAGATTTTGTGTGTCTGATCGGGTGCTGATTTTGTCGGAAGCAAAACTACCTGGTTCCGCCCCAAATTTAGCACCTTTCCTCTTTTACGTCAACTCTGTGGTTTGAGCATGTCATATAGGAAAATTTTGGATGGTATACCATGTATGTTAAAGGCCCAAAGATGATTATGGGGCAAATGCATTGAATAGCTCTAAGGCCTGCATTTATGTAGTTTCATAGTGAAATAAAGGATGTGCTCTATCGACCCAATCCTTTAAATCAAGTGTTTACATGCATTGCCCTGTAGAAGTTGGATTAAGGTCTTGAGATCGTCCGTTTTCTGTTAGGACTAGGAAGATGTCTTAGCTAGCTGTAGAGGTCTGACGCTTCTACATGGGTTTTCGGATAATATTGGCTAGCCCATATTGGACAAACCCCAAGTCCTAGACCCAAAGCCAGCTTTACAGTTTTGTTGCTTATTGTTATCACTAAAAATATCACCAACATCATCAACTTTTACCTTGGTTTATCTCCTGATTATTTTTTTTTACATAGCAGAGATATCTTGGAAGGATCCACTCTCACTACTTAGTTCTCTCCTCCAACATCTTACTACTATTAAAGATACATGTATGTGTGCATGTGGGTGTGTGAGCAACAATGATTCTGGTCGTTGTACGAAGTTGATATTCGTTAGATGTATTAATCAGCAACGCGATTGGGTATTGAATTTGAAGTTGTTTCGATTAGTGCTTCTCGGGAAATCTAATACAAGTAAATGAAAAAGAATTAAAGATTGTAGATCTTTTTCCAGTTTCTTTTAATCATTTCCAATAATTCCCGCCGATCAGAGATATTTAAATTTAGATCTAAGATGGCAACACTGGAGAGACGTAATCGAAATTATTCCAAGCCACAGTTTTGTTCGAAGGATAGAAAATTATTTTACATGGCAAATACGACAGGCAGCTCCACTCACAATAAAGTCCGGCGTCTTCCAAACGTGTATCTTTGGAACTACTGCCCCACTGAATCTAACGAAATCTCGGTTATCACTCAAAAAACTCATCAGAGTTACGTGCCAGTTTTTCTTTTTTTTTGTCCTGCCATAACGATTCCATTCAGATTGTCAACTTTTCATCCGTAATAAATTTATATTGGCATTCCAGTTATTTCTTTTTTTCAGAATATCATGAATGTATTTCCAATTGCACCAGTTGCTAGAAATGTATTTTAGTATTTCAACCGTATACTTCACCAAATTCATTGATGTGAAATTGTTAAAATCTATTGAAAAAAACTGTCTGTATAGATTTCTTTAGTTTTCGAACTGGCTCTTCGGGTTATTCATGCATATAAAATGTGTGAAGACTGCACCAATGAAACCACAGACCTAGGAATTTAAGCATCCATTCCTCATCATGTCTGAAAAACTGTTCTTCTGTCGAGTATTCCCCCTCAAAAAAGATATTTGATGGAATTTCAATTTACAATGCATGTTTATGATAAATCAACCCCTTAGATAGTGTTTGGTAACATCCACGTTTTTATTTTGAAAATTTGAACATTTTTAGTGATCATGGCCAACAAAAGATGACAGGAGTATATTTTTCATTGATTACCACTTTGACAATTTATTGAATGGATTGCATCCATCAAAGTGTGCTGCAAGAGGGCACGGGCCACAGTAAGTTGTGTATACTTTTTAAAGAGTTATATTTGAATATATAGACATGAAATATCAACACATCATAAACAAGTATCCGTATAATTTTGCATGATGAGCGTATTTAAAGATTTTTCAATCTCCAACAAAATTTAGTTTTGCTTACACAAAAACAACGTAACTTAGACGATTGCATATGATAATTTCATTATGGTATGTATCGCAATTTATATTCAAGATTATATAATATTGAATTTGAGGCCAAGTATTTTTTTCTAATTTTAGAATGTATCTAAATTCACATGTATTCTTGGTGTTGTAGCCTTGGGAAGTGTAATAAATCTTGAACGTGAAAAACACTTAGGAATGATAGGACAGAATTCATAGTGAAATCTAAAGAGAATTTATCAATATGGAATAATTTCACGGTTGAATGTTCAAATGGTGAACATTGTGATATTTGAAAAGAGCGTTCTTCAATGGGTGTCCGAAAAGTTCGTTCGGTGTACTGAGAAAGAATAAAATGATTTTTTAAAGTGTTTTTTAGTGAACATTATTGAATAACAGCATCACGGTTTCGTTCCACTGTGCACTCCCATATTCTAACTACAATCGAAGATATAAGCGTGTACGTAAGGTCTTCGAAAATGGAGAAGTTTTTCTCCTTATTCTATATTTGCATATACTCGTTTGTTTATGTGTTAGTTCGTTCCGGGGCTCCTGGTCATACAATTTTGCCAACAAACTCGAAAACTGGCTTCAGTACTTCCTTAATCTTTTTCTGTATCTTTTTTTTTTTTTTCAATTTTGAAAAAAAAAGTTTCCTTTGGAATTTTTTTTTGGTGGGGGTCTACATTTTCCCAAATGTAGGAATTACCAGATGCGTTTACTCTTTTTCAGACTTCTCCCTGTGGAAAGCACAACCGATGTCAGAAAAAGACCATCTTTGACCGTATTAATTGTTCCATTTTTTTTCATGTGACTTGAAAATTTGATGCTAAGGTTGTTCAATTATTGACTGCACTGGTGAACCATTTTAATCTAATTAATTCCCATTAAAAATGATGGAATTGGATCATACAGCTTTGGTTACCTGCTACGATTCAAGTGGATAACAAACCAATTATTTTCAATTTTTCTATAAAATGTTTTCAAATAGAAAAAATTCTCATTCAATCCGATCTTTCATTACCAATTAGAATCTCCATCCAAATTTGGTTTCCCCACAGCGAAAGCCACTCTAAATTTTCCTGTACCTAATTCTGTAAATTAAAAAAAAAAGATTGAAATAAGTCATATCAACTCTTCTAACCTAATCCTGAATCATGCCCAGCATTGTTTTTCTTTTTTTCCAAATTTAGTTTATCGTATATTAGGACCATACTCTTCAAGTATAGACGAAGGAGAGGAAATAGGTAATGGTGGGAGGATGGAAGCCATGAATCATTATGGAGCTCTGACATCCAAACTGACCATCTCCTCCAAACGAAAATACTGGACTTTGTAATCGTGGACAAGTAATAAACACGAGTGTGTCTGCAAAGTAAATGCAAGAGAGATTTTTAAAAAAAGAAAGAAGGAAATCCGAGGACTTCGCAAGGGGACTGAATCAGGTGCGAAATATGAAAGTCAAAGTAATACCAGTAATAATACGTGCACTCGGAACCGTACCAAGGACACTGAAAATGAGTTTGGAGTGCTGAAGACACTTCCAGTTCCTCCGTCTCCAATGGTGACCTCTAAGCAACCGCTGTGAAAATAAAGACGATATTAATCAGGATAATAACTCGTCATTACAGTCAATAATTAAACAACTGTTGCGAAAAAGTATTGGCTTAATAATCCAAGTACACAGAGAGCAATAACAAACATAATAATCAACCCGTCAAAATGAGGCCCCTAAAAGGTCCACGAAGCCTTTTTTTTCCAAAAATTAAAACCAAACATTGTTGAAGGAGCTCTAGTGGAGTACAGATACGGAGTCTGTAAACAGAACCTTATTGAGCACTGGAACAAACAAACAAACAAACAAACAAACAAATAAACAAACAAGAAAGATCTTAAAGAGGTTAAAAAAAAACATTCCTAGTAATTTAAAAGAAAATTTATCTCTGAAATGGTCTAGTAAAGTATTGTATACAAAATGGTATGGCCAGGAGCACTTGTACACACAAACGCGCATATAAAAAGGATAGAACCTTTCACCTGAGATAATGGCTTCGGTAGTTGAATGATAAACAGATCTGATCAGTAAAACAGTTGAAAATGTCTGGTGACCAACGCATTTTCGCTGCATGCGGTGTTGGGGATGATCAATTTAGAGATTGATGAAAAAAGGGTCAACGAATAATTTGCTACACATACATGTTGAGCAATGATAACTAAAAATTAAGTTTGAATTTTTAGAAAACAAGCGTGAACACTAGCAGACACAATAAAAGGACTAATTCAGCATAGATTTAAACTTACATCGTAAATCGAATCCTAACTATAAACCTAGTAAGAAGAGAACAAAACAAATCTTAGCAGTTTTCTCTCACTATATTCGAGTAAATGTTTAGATGGTCAGTTTTTTAAAAATCTCTATTGCTGCACCGAACGTGTGCGATACATAGATAGCTGACCTGGCAGCCAGACCAACTTGGAATTTGAAAAACGCATGATGATAGCTGTGTTGTCAGTTCTGGTTGGCGGTTTCAATATTCTCTTCCCACAAAATATGTTTACAATTAAATGCAAGTTGTTTTGCTAACAGTTAACTGATAGCTATGTCTGGTGTCAATATGTTCGCACAATAAATTGAAAAAGTATTGTTAACAAATATTCTTCTATCGATTTTGTTTAAAACAAAAAATAACGCAGCAGCAGTAGTATTGTAGTCATATCAGCAGCAGCCAGCGAACGAATACACGTACACATTGAGTTCATTGAAGTTATTTTGTTTTCCAATTAACCCCTTCATAGCTTTCTAATTTTTTGTCACAGACTGACTGACAGGTCATTAATTACAATACCAATTATGATATACCCACGGTAGCAACTTGGAGCAGTTTAATATTCTGCACAGACATGTGCAAATAAGAGACTTTTGAAAAAGTTTGAGCCATTTGCTCCTGATGCGATTCAGATCTTTGCAGGGATAATAAAAATTTTTATTGGCCGTCGAAAAATTCCGTCTAAAGTGATTCCAAACGACAGAGAACTTCTCTTAACGTGCATTTATATTGTCGCCCTATGTGTAAAGGAGAGAGATTTCGGATCAAAGAATTGACTAACTGTCCAAGTTATATGCGATGCGATTAGAATTTCCTAGGACACCATTGCCCAACGGAAAACAAGTTTACACTATTTGTTGTCCCGTTTGATGGGGGAACTATAAAACGATTCGCTATCCCGAGCAATAATGTGTCTACTTGGCTTGATGAGCTTACAAACTCGTAACAGGCTCCATATCTATGGCTGCTTGGAATTGTTTATGATTATAGTAGAAGATTCTCGAAGCAAGAAACATGTCATGAATGTATTGTTTTGAATTTTACTGATATTTGCAATCCATAAATCAAAAGTTATTATTATTATTATTACTATTATTATTATTATTATTATTATTATTATTATTATTATTATTATTATTATTATTCACACTAAGTGCCTGGTGGTCACTACTGGAGTCTTCAGCCCTCCTCGCACTCTCACAGTCTAAAGCTGTGCTTTGAATTACGGTTTCACATCTTTTGCCTGGCTGATATCACTGGAAGATGAGTGACTAAGTCTGCTCAGGTCTCCAACCCTTTTCCCGTATTATTCTCTCCCATCACAGCAGCACTGTGATTCGTGTTGCACAAATCATTTATTTCTCTTGACTACTAAACCATTGCTATCAACAATTTCAAGGACTATCCTCTGTAATCATGCGATCCCCAGTAGTACTGTGGCCTGTACAGTCCCAATATTTCCTCTTATCCCAAATTCTTCCAATCTCGTTTTCAGTGTCCTTGATACGCCTTTGAGTGCTCCAATTATTACTTGTGCTACTTTCAATTTCATGTTCCACATTTCCTTCAAATCCCTTACCAACCTTGTTTTTCCCTAATTTTTTCGCTCTCTTTCACTGCTATTTACTCTCTTATCCACTGACACTGTTGCATCTATCATTTAGCAAACTTTGTTTACCTTGTCAACAATTAGAAGGTCCAGTCTTCTCGTTTGGAAGGGCTGGTCAGTTCAGATGACAAAGTCTCCTAGCAAATTATGGCTTCCATTTTCCAGATCTTTCTCTAGTTTGTGCTGATACCAATTGACTTTTTTTAAAAACTTTCTTTAGGACCATCTGGTCGATGTAGACCAGGTCATTGGCCCCTTTGGTTCCTTTCCTGCATCTCCCCAGTTTCTGTGGTAATAGTCCCCTTTTTCCCATGGAGATATATATCCTGTCGTCTGTCTGGTCATGATTTCCCACATTAGTGGCAGGCATGAGATAAGTCTATAATGGTTTGCCCGGATCCCTTTTTCAATGTTCTTTCGGATGAGCATCGTTCTACTTTTGATCATCTATTCTGATGCCTTGCCTCTATTTTAATAACCCAACAGTTGATAGATGAGGCTGTCGTATAATGTGGTGAATGTCTTTAACTAATATCTGTGTATCCCATCAGGTCCTGGTGCTTTCCAGTCGGTAAATTTTTCAAGGTGTGTTTTAATATAGTTTCATTCGATACTATTTGTTCACTGTTATCCATGTCATTGAGGTTTTGTTTTTTTGTTTTAATTCAAGCTTGTTATTCTTATTTGCATTCGGCTTGTGGTAACTACTGGAGACTGAGTAACAGCAAGTCCCTACCAGTGACGTGGATTACATATTCCCACTACAGGAAATTATTAATATTATTTTCATTATCATCGTTATTATTATTATTGTCATTATTATTATTAGTAGTAATTGTTGTAGTGGTAGTAGTAGTTGTAGTGGTAGTAGTAGTTGTAGTGGTAGTAGTAGTTGTAGTGGTAGTAGTAATTGTAGTGGTAGTAGTAGTAATAGCAGGGGAAACTGTTTTAGAGAAAAGGCAAATAAGCAAATGTGAGTCCCTGTCTCAACCTAGTTTAAGATTTGCAAGATCATTGAGCTGACAAATGCAACAGAAACTGATACTTCGTCAGCGGCCACCATTCTCCATTATGTGTGTCTTTTGTGAGGCAGATGCCTTACCTTACACGTTCATGGTGACATCCAGGTAATTTTTTTCTCGATATATATATATATATATATATATATATATATATATATATATATATTAGAATGACTGTCCAGATGGTTCCAGTCGTTTTTAATAGCTCGAAAACCAGTTCTGCAGCATTGGCAGTCAATCATCAGAAATATCCTCATGCATACTTTGACGGACGCTCTCCCATTGAGTCATTCAGTCGACACTGAGACGCATCTGCATACGCACAGAGGCTTCCTATCCCTCACATGCAGCACCGGAAGAATTGAGTATTTTACAAAAGAAATTTCTTGAAATGGATCAAGATGCAATTGCTTCAACTATTCTTTTTTTTTTTTGACATTGGATTGGAGGATACTTTCCAGTTGCACTCCCCCAGTGCCTTTCAACGAACGTTAATTCTTGAATTGTTTGAGCTCGAATACCGACTCAGGGCGTCAAAGGAACATTTTAAATAATGGAACTAAGTTTATAAATATGAGAACATTTCAGTCTTCTTTTCTTCTTATTAAATGACTAGAGCATCGCGTAACCATTCAACTGAAATGATTTCCCGGATTTTTTTCCCGGTTATTCTATTATATATTTATATGTTTTGGACTTCTATGGAAAAGAAATCCAGCTTAAATTGCAACTAATTACCAGCAATCTCAAATTGTTTCAACAAACTTGATTCCAAGAATGGCTAAAATTTATAATTATGAAATCGCCAAAAGCAATGAATCATCGTCTAAATAAAACGTAATTTGATTTTTCCATCGCTAATTGGGACATCATCACGTAGCGATTGAAATGCCCGGTTCTCGTCCTCGTCTAAATGTGTCTAATGTCATTATTCACTTGTTTGTTTCTCTCTAAACGTTTCAACGATGAAATCTGGCTAAGAATTCTGATGATAATAATGATACTCAAATGATGATGATTATGATGCATATGAATAACGGGTCTGGTTAGTCACTCAATAGAGACCGGCACATGCTATGTTAGGACTGCTGGGATGGAAAAAAAGAAAAGGAAAAAATTGATCAATGAATTAATTGCTTTTCTCGTTTTTTGTTGGGTTGGAGTCGCTAAAATAAGTTAAAAACAATAACAAAAAAGAAACAAGCATGAATGCTTGCACTAACAGGAGATTATTCTAGCATAAATTTACACTGTAAATCGAATCTTTCCTTCTCGCTGACACCCTGTTTAGGGGAACAGATGATATTTAAAAAAACAAACAAACATATTTGCTGGCATAAAAGGGGTAAATGTTGAATATTCGATACGGCCTCTACGTATGATACATACAACATATATTCATACATACATACAATTCAAGAACCGAAAAAACTTTTTCTGACAGTTTTGTTTGGAATTTTCTAATATATACTTATATAAGTGGAAATACATTAACATCATCTCCTTGCTTGTCAATGCACATAATCAAGAGACGAATATTAATCATATAAATCGAACGCTATACCAAGGAATTTTGAGATAAAAAAAATTAGCTGATGATAAAAGTCTGGATACGAACTTTTTGATCAACTCTCGTAAGGAAACCATATTCAGAGAGAGAAGTATAGTTCTGGCCAATTTATTCCTATTGCTTTTTTTCAGGTGTAAATTACAATATCCGTAAGGAAAAAAATACTCTCAAATCCCAATAAGAAGACTGTAAGAATGAATCGATGGAAACGTCGTGAATACATCGAAGATGAAACGAAGTGTTTCATTGTCCTCATCAAAGTTGGTGTTTCGATGACTCTTTTCAAAGCTACGAATAATATGAAATGCTATAGTGACTCTGGGAAAATCAAGTTTTTTTTAACCACTAGGGAAAGTGAGTGAAAGAAAATGACACTCTTTCCTTCCATTTATCTCTACATACTACACCTACAGAAGGCCGTTAAATAAATTGGTCAGAACGTTGTGTTAAGAATAAAGATGTGGGAAAGAAACCACTTTGTCTCAACAAAAGTGAATAATAATAATAATAATAATAATAATAATAATAATAATAATAATAATAATAATAATAATAATTATAAATTGTACAGAGAGTTCAAAAGACATATACAAGAGGTGGCAGACGAGAGATCATAGACATGGCTACGAAAAGAAAACCTGAAACGAGAAACGGAATCGCTCATCATTGCAGCTCAAGACAAATGCATCAAGGTGAACTATATAAAAACAAAAATCGACAGAACACAGACAAACAGCAAGTGCCGCCTATGCAGTGAAAGAGATGAGACCGTAAATCACATAAGTAGTGAATGTAGTCAACTCGCCCAGGAGGAGTATAATCACAGACACGATAGAGCAGCAACAATAATACACTGGGAACTGCAAAAACGAATGGGATTCAACCATGTTGAAAAGTGGTACCAGCACAGACCCGAAACATCCCGGGAGAATGGAAAACACGAATTACTTTGGGACTTTGACATCGAAACGGACCATGCCATCCAAGTGAGAGGACAAGACCTAGCAATCATAAAAAAAGAGGAAAATCTGTCAAATAATAGACATGGCTGTGCGTGCAGGCCATGAAGTAAATAGGAAGGTGAGTGAAAAACAGGAAAAATACCAATATCTGGCAAGAGAACTGAAGAAGATGTGGAACATGAAAGTCAGCGTAGTATCAGTAATAATAGGCACAATTTCAACAATCCCAAAGACACTGGGGGGCGAGACAGGAGGAGCTTGGGATAAAAGGAAGGATCGAGTCGGTGCAGACCACAGCACTGCTAGGAGCTGCGCGGATACTGAGGAAAGTGCTTGAAGTAAAAGATCTGTGACCCCAGATGTTAGCAGTGGTCCAGAAGAAGAAGGGGACAAAATACCCAAAATGGCTGTGGAGGTACAACTAAAGCACTGCTAGATGCGAGGAAGGCGGAAGATCTGAGGATATTTACCGTCACTCAGCCTCCAGCAATAACCATTGGACTACTGGTGTAAAACTGTAGACCATAGTAATGCTTCAGACAATGAAAGTGTGGAGAGGAGGGCTGGAGAATTCAGGAGACTTTCTGTCACTCAACCTCCAGCAGTAATCACCCGGCAACTGGTGTGAGATTGATGAATGCAAACCCAGACAGGGCAGAAACATAAACGTGTTAGTGTTGTGAATCCTCAATGTACCATATTTCTAGTTCTACTCAAAACCAATTTGAAACTCAAAGTCTAATGTATCGAGTGCAATATTAAATAAAACAATCATACCTCGAATACTTCATTACATTACATGATTATATTGCATCCGTAATTTGCATTATATATATATATATATATATATATATATATATATATATATATATATATTTATATATACACACACACACACACACACACACACACATATATATATATATATATATATATATATATATATATATGAATGACTTTCCTCAAAGTTATAAACAACACCTGTTATATAAATTTGTTGTACTTCATCCAATACATCAAATTAACAAGAGAATCAGAAGTATCGAAGTGTAGATAATGAATTTTGTACTTCATCAAATTGTCTCCGGCCAATCAGGCTGTCTACTTTAGACGAGTCACAAAATAGCAAGATGTTTCGCATTTAGCTTCTAGAAACATTGATTTTCCTAACAAATCAGTAATTGCTTATTATAAATAATTATGATAGAAAAATATGACTGCACGAATTAATTCTATTAAACTTTTTTCAGTTAATATGTAAACCGCTTCATTTAATGTTTAAAATCAGAAGTGATAAGATTTATTATTGTAATGTTCTCGTAAATCAAATAATAATAATTGACAGGCGTAAAGTTTTCAGATTAGCAGTTTTTACTTAAGACTTTGAAATCGTCTGGGAGGGAAGAAAATGTTTGTAGCTTGCATATGATAAATGCCAAACAAACCATTTGATGAGAGTTGATATTTACGTTATTCCCACAGCAAAGATACCCAGTTTTTATTTTTGTTTTGTTTTTATTTTGTTTTGATGCTTGAACATCCCTACAAATCACAGTACAGAGTGTCTGAGCCTCATAATAAAACAAATCTGAGCATTTTAGCTCTAAAATACCAAAAAATATAATTCTCTAAGGATGGTCAGCTGGGCACTTAACGGATCATTGGCGGTCTCTCATGAGGAATTAATTATTTTCAATTCCATGACTACTTTTCACGTACATTATCTATTTTCATTCGACGAAACATTATAAGTCATTTTTAAAACTTGTATCATTTCTAGCGGTCAATTATTTTTATTCCTAGAAAGCAGAGACCTATGATTCAATCATGAAATAATTTCAACTTGCACAAAAAAGACTCATCAACGAAGTATAAATAAACGCTTTCCAACCATTATATAGTGGAAATATCGAGTTCTCTTGTTTCTTCAATATAACATTAAAAATAACATTAAAAATTGACTCTAATTGTTATTATCGGCGAATAAGTTCGCAAAAAAGATCTTGGATTAATTTTCTGCAACTATATTTTGTAGAACCAAAGGATTTCAGAAATTAAGACACTGCTATTGTCGGCTTCTTCGAAACAGAGAAAGATAACATGTACAATTCTATGATGCAAATAAATAATTCCATTTGATGTTTTGAATAATTAATGATAATTGTGATAACCTGTATCACCCGGAAGAGAAAAAAAGAACGATTTTGTGAAATCAACTGAAAGAAGAGTTCTTTTAGGAGAAAAAAAAAAAGAATCCAAGTGTTTCAGTCGGTAGGAACTCTTATGTGTATGAGAAGTACTTACATCGAGACAAAGATAACTTTAGACAACGAATCCATTTAAAAAAAAAAGAATGAAAAATTCGTTCCGTTATTACCGAAAAATAAGTTAGCAGAAAATTGTCGGATTAATTTTCTACAAATATGCTTAATAGAATCGAATAATTTCAGAAACTAAATCATGTTATTGTCAGGTTTTTCAATAAAACAGAAAATGGTGAGAAAAAACAAATTCTTATGGTCAAGCTGGAGATGCAACCTGCTTCTAGTGAGACTGCTGACGAAACAACAACAAAAGCATTGTTCCCGGTCCGAGTTCACATTCTCTTGGCTACCAGGTTGAGTTGAGGTCATCCATGAGCCGGCTGCATACTGTACGTTTACATGCGTCCCAAAACAACAAATATCTTGTTCCGGGGGCCTTCCCAATCGGGCTGAATGTTCATTACCAAAAACGAGGCTTAGGGTTTGGATCACCTTCTGATGCCTGCGGCAAACTATAAGACAAATGCTGAAAGGATATATATGTTCTTTCCCACACTTCAAAATAGGGAAGTCAGACAAATATGATCGAAAAATAATTATGTCTTCGAATTTAAGCAACAGTTTCTCTCTTTGAAGTCCGTTCCAGTATTAGATGATCTCGACTTGTTCTTTGATTATTTCTCGGTCGATTGATGTTTGTTTTTTTGAATTATGGTAGATAATGTTGTTTTAGCGAGTAGATATCGCCTTACTGCACAACACACAAATGGGCCACTATAACTCGTATGTTTACATTTCGGATGGAGCCCTATATTAAAGCAATCAAATTATCTTTTGACCTGAATTCTTCATTTTTTTCTCTCAATTATCTTCTGTTACAGAACGGATATTGATATTTCATGAATGATGATAAACTTATTGGAGAAGTTTTCGGTCAGATAGTCTAACGTACGCCGATTCTTAATCTTACTATTTCACTCCAGTGATGTCAGTTTAGCTGTCTTGGGATCCAAATTTACTATATTTTGGTATGACGGCCCAAGCATATGTGAAACGTCATGAGTAACTCCACTTGCAATGATTTTACAATAACTGATCCACATGACTAGAGCTAATACTTTGATGGTAAAATTAATGTAAATATAGATTAATACAAGACTTCAAGCTCGGAACCTGTTCCGAAATGTGTGGCTAAACATGGGAAAAAAGCCGGATCTTATTCGAAGAGAGCTAATTTGGCAGCACAGCACAAAGCGTACGTTCTACTGAATTAAACCAGTTCAGCTAATTTGTCATAGAAACGATCGCCTCAGAAATATTGGTTTTAAAAAAATATGAAAATGAAATATGAATTCTTCATTGGCATTTATCTATTCACCCAGATTTCACGCAGAAAGTGGGCAAATTATGCAATAAAGGAGTTTCTTTGTGCATCATTTCTTATCTTTTGAGCAACGTGGAATTGCAAGATTCCAATACAATAATTTCTAATATTTTTGCTTATGAGCAGATTTCAGTCGAATAAAGAACTTTATTCCCAACAAAATGTCCTCTTTATAACTTTCAGTAACACTAGTCGCATAACTGAAATCAAAACTCATTGACTGAAACTAATATCCATATTTATTTTTGCCAGTATTTTTTTCTTGGAAGCAAAGACGTAAAATCATAGAAAAAGCCTTTCAAAAATACATAATATGACTCTAATATCGGCATAATTTAGTAGAGGTAATATAGGAAATGCGTTCTAACCACAAGACGCACGGCTGTAACGTACTGTCTGTATATTTTGACTGAGTATTTCACAGTGAAGATTGCATTGGACCCACTGGTTCTCGTATTTAAGTTGAGCAATGTCGGGCCGGCTCAGAATTTGATTGGGTGATTGGTTGGGAAAACCTAGAGTAGTAAAAAGCAAGGGATATTCTAAAGAGCATTCCATGTCGATCCCGTTAATCATCAAAGAAGGAAACAAATATCTCACTACGCTCAAAAAAGCAAGCCAGTTGCTTCCCCTATGTCCCCAACCCTCTGGCCGGTCAGGATTTTCTTTATAAGATATGAATGAATGAGTAGCGAGTAGACGGAATTTGATAGAACTACTAGTCTCAGCGATTTAGTGAACATATAACAAGTATCGATCTTGTTAATAGCTGCTTTAGGCTTCAGAGAAGCAATCTTCAGCAATCTATTATGTGACATTCATTTCCTGACTTGATTTATTTAAAACACTTTTGAGTTATTTTAGACGATTAAGAAAGAAGGTCCTGAGATTGTGTTTCCCAAATTCAATAACGTCAATATTTGGTGCTTTATAAGTCGAGTTCAATAGCAATTGTGTTATATGAAATAGAAGGTTTAAAAAGGTACCTTGCATTTTTAGAAAAAGCATTAGTTCATCGATTAACCCATAGGATTTTGTATCCGTCGACATTCGCCTATAATAGATTGGGTTGATGCAGAAGCCTCTAGGATTTTTTGACAAAATCTCTTTTTCTTATAAATCAGTGTCTCCCAAATCTTTTCTTTAGATTACTGGTCCCTTTTAGAGTACATATTTTATCAGAGTTTGAAAAAATGATCCCTTTGAAATCAAATAACAATATCTTTTTCAAATTCTGATATTTATTTCATAACCAAAAATAAGAATTTACATGAAATAGGTGATATTGATTCATTTCCCTCCTCAAAACTGCTTGTCTTCCATCACCCCTTCCAACTCTTTTGGCTTCAAATTCCCCCTTCAGTCCCTGGCCACTTCCAAGACTAACCCAAGTATCAATATTCATTCAACCTAGCTTAGTACGACACAAGGCCACAAGATTTAGCGTGGATCTAATTTTCTACAGTGCTAATGGTTCTGTAAGAACAATGTGCTTTACTCTCACTTTCAGTCGGGAGGTTTTTATATTATATTATATTATCCATGTTCTTTTAGTATAAATAGAGAAAACAGTGATTCACTTCAGCCATTGAAAAAAATGTGAATTTGTTTTATTTTTGCATTGTGATAGATTAGGAAAACAAAGAAACTTTTTTTAGTCACATTCAAATTGTTTTTTTTCCCATCGTGAATTGTTCGTTAACCAAAGATAGATAAGGAAAACAAAGAATTTTTTCTAGTCGCATTCAAAAAGGTCTGAGGGCCAGATCTAATAAGGCCGAGGGCTGGCTGAACATCATGACATTGTTCAAGAGCTGCTCAAGTTCCTTCATCATCGACGAAAGGGAGTGTTAAGAATGATGCCATAATGAGAAATATTTGTTGGTATATGACGTAGAAATACCAGAACACTTCAATACAATACAGATTCTAAGTGACGACGTTAATGGTCATAAATATTCTTCTGATTAGATTATTTCCATAATCAAATTCTTTCTTAATGAAGCACTGTTTATCAATCACTAATCATCGATTAATCATGAAATAGCAACACCCAATGTGCGAGTGAAAAGGGACCGTATTAGATAATCGTTGTTATAATTTCCTAGAAACTTCTGTAATGGCTTGCATAATCTACGATGTATCTTATAAGTGTAGCCGAATCGAAACTGAACAACAAGACTAAATACGTTCAAAGGATCCAGTTGTATTAATCTTCTAAGGAGCACCTGCACGTGAAAATTCGAATTCAAAATCCCTGTAAAAAAAACTATCAACGATAACTGTCACCAAAGCTGTAAGAATAGGTTTTCCGAACTTCTCTTACACCTAAATAGGGTTCTTAAGGGGTACACCATTTGCAAAATGAGTTTCTGCTAAATTGATAATGTTTTAGGCTTTCTTGGTGATCACCCCCACCCAAGAAAATGTGAGAAAAGTAAGTTATTTATTGATCACTCCCTTTTCCAATTTTTTTAGTCGTTCAATCTAACACAGGGATAGCTTCTGATAAGTGACTGAACTGATTTTTTTTTTGATTGAATAATAAGGTCCCTAACCAGTTCCATCATCAAGTCGGACCCACACAAAATAACTTGAGAGGTTGCTGAGGAACATAATGTTGACCATTGTACAGTTGCCCGACATATGCATCAAAAAAGAAAAAAAAACAAGCAAATGGCAAAAAAGACAAATGGCCCCAGTACATTATGGAAAACGGATTCTGTACTACATCGTCAGCGTTTTGCACAGTAGGCAGATAGTGTTAGAGCGCCATATTACTCCCTCAAACCAAATCAAAATAAGAAAGAGATCAGGATCATTATTTGGTGGTCAGCAAGTGGAAACACCCGCGACAACTTCATGAATCCTGATGAAACCATTCGAGCAAAGAAGTAGAGCTCGGAAATTCACAAAATGCTTCAGAAACTGCAAAACTTACATCCAATATTGATCAACCGGAAAGGGCTAATTCTTTTCTATGACAGCACCCCATGGCATATCGCGCAAACAACCCAGCAGAAATTCAACTAACACAACTCTAACTCGCATAGCTCATTCACTATATCTTTCTGCGACCCACTACCACTTCCCTCAAATCAACCAAGCAGCAGCTCAACATACATCTGAAGGATGCGTTGTTTCCTAGACCCTAGAACTCTACGCTTCCGAAACAAATGGTCTTTCGTGTTGAGAAAATGTATAGATTCCAAAAGTTCCTTCTTCAATTAAAAGTTTTTATTTCCATGCTTATATTTATATATATATATATATATAACTTTGAGCTCAAAAGTAAAAACTGCCATCATTTTTGCGCGAACACTCTTCACAGTCAGTCTCGTGATGATCTTCCGAAATCTATTCTGGGAAAACAAAGCTATCAGAATAGACGGCAAATATCTGAACAACCTCAGATTTGCATACGACGTCATTTTTTTTTCTTGCAGAGAATCTCCACAACCTTTAACTGGTGATAGATGAATGGAATGAATAGCCTTTACGTAAACTTCAACAAAACAAAAGTCATGTTCAACAATCAGGCCGGAAATAAACGCACAACAATCAAAATCAAAAATGCTCAACTGGAGACAGTAGATCATTACATCTATTTCGGACGACAAAACTCCGTGAAATTCTCAAAAGAATCACACATCGGCTATGCAAGATCCGCCTCCAAGAACAAGATAATCCCATTAGTCTTGAAAGGAGGAGCATGAAACCAGTGCATCTTATAGAGCTGAAGCAGGGATCCTAACCAAGAAGTTGACCCTCAATCTAAGAACCATGCAACAGGCATAGAAAGAAATCATGCTCAACATCCCAAGGATAGATCACAAGACAACACTTTATAACAGGGAAAAATAGGAGTCTAAAGCCTACTAAGATATATTAGAATACTCATATGCTGATGGGCTGGTGTCTAACGATGCGAATCATCAGAGATCAGATGCGTAATGGAGGCTGACAGAATACAAAATATACAGACGAACTAAACAAATTCAGAAAGTATTGGCCCCTAAACAAAGTCTGAGGAAGGTTCACGTCCAACAACGGAGGATAAAAAGACTGATGATGATGATGATTATGATGATGATGATGATGATGATGATGATGATGATAATTATGATGTTTTCTCTCGCCTCCATATTTTTTCTCAACGATAAATTCCATCTATTTTTCTTCAGCAAAAAGCGTTCTATTTCATCCCCTATTCTCCCCTTTTTACCCACCGCCGTTGCAATAATTGTGTTGCCATTCTATTCTCAGATCCTCCCCTCTACCTCCAGCACTTTCAACATATTTTGATGAGTAAATCGTTGCTCCCTCTCCTATTCTACAATGGGACAATAAAAGCAACAGCACTGAATCGCGTAATAAACACAACAGACAAAAGAAAGGGAGGTAATCAAAAAAGATAATTGAAATTGACTGTTTACAAGTTTCAAGATATTTTCTATCTAGATTTCAATGTTTTTAGTTGCATATAAGTGTCAGAAATAGCTATTTAAATGATTTTTGATAAAATTATGTTTTTATTTATGTTTTTCTTTCACTATAATTTATCTGTGAACTAGAAAATATTTTTTCTAAAACTTTTCATCATGGTGATTTATCGCATTTCATCATCATCATCATCATCATCATCATCATCATCATCATCATCATCATCATCATCATCATCATCATCAGTCTTTTAATGTCTAATCTTCGGTGGAGACCTTTCTGTATATTTGCCACCCTACTCTCTCTTGGGCGTCACAGAGCAAATATTTTCTGAACCTGATCAGTTTTTCTCAC
>OY735200.1:3513880-3606380 GCA_963457665.1 Thysanoteuthis rhombus
AATAACATGTAGTGTAAAATAATATCAATATGCAATACACATAATACTACCTTATATAAAAAGTCAAAGTACATGTATAACAGAAGATATATGGTGAGAAAGTGAAGCGATGCTTGGTCGACACTGCTGGGCTGCCATAATTGATATAACTATTTTGTTTTTCAAATTACCGACACAGATAGATGGTAAACAAATGATGATTCCAACAAGAGGAAAATTACACATTGTACCATGATAAGAAAATATACGTAAAGTAGGGGAAGAACATTGATGAAAACTAGATTAATTGCGTTGACATATATTGGGTAATAAGTAACTTAAGTGATGTGTGACGTCTAATCTTATGCTTAGTGTTTAAAGCTGTGGAGCTTTCTAGACTATATATATATATATATATATATATATATATATATATATATATATATATATATATATATATATGTGTGTGTGTGTGTGTGTGTGTGTGCATGTGTGTGCGTGCGCACGCGTATCTGTATATGCGTGTGCGTGTATGTACATCTTAAACTTACCTTAATATTGCATAGCATGGTATGAAGTACTATGTGAGAATCGAGCCCATCACACGGTCTTATTTGGGGCACAAGAAAAAGGTCTAACATGGATAATTTGTAGTATGCATACTGGTTACCATGATGGAAAAGAATCGGCTAACCACATTCACATGTGAACTGCTCACAAAGGAACATCATAATCCGTACTTCTTTTGGCTTATTTTTTGCCTCCCGAACAAACTCGTTTCGAGTAACACTATTCAGGAGATGATTTAATGTGAATCAGTTTTGATAAATTGTCGAGACTCACCGTGTTCTATATTAGAAAGATGTAATATGACTATTGATATTTGGTGTAAGTATTGCAAACACTTGTCAAATCAATTGAGCTAGTGGGCTAGATATTCACACATTTACTGTATTTTTTACTCTTCTTTATTATCTCTCCCAGTAAATTTGCCCTCAAACAGGTTCCTAATGGGCTTCAATGTACAATGTAAGCTTATGCTAAATTAATCCCTTAGCTTTCGTCTTGTAACACTATATTTCTAGAACTTTGCACGTTTTTAATTACTCAACAGAAGGCAGAAGAAGTAATCTATCAAATGATCACCCTTTCGTTGTACTTTTTCCGTAGATCACCCCCAACACAGCCTGCTGTCAAAAAAAAAAAACGACAAAAAAACATTGCACATGTGACAGTTTCTGTCATGCATCTCATCAGACCTAAATTTTCTTTTTATTTCATTAGACAAAGCTATGAACTCTGATACAATTTAGACCAAAACACTTTTACAAAAAGTCGTATTATTTACGTAAATACAGGCCACTATTCGAATGTAGGGTATTCTAGTGAAATAAACTTCTGTAGGCCAAAATGGTGTAAAGCAAAGGAGAGATTACCATAAGTTGTTGAGTGAAATTTTAGCTTTCTCCGAACCAAAAACTTGTGAGGCCGGTAATCTGATTAGTAGGAATGGTGAATTGTTTAAAGTATCGAAAAGAGTGATGCTCACTGCAAATCAAATGCTGAAAGATATTTCTAAATTTTATCTTCATTTGTTTAAGCAAAAACTTGGCACAAAGCAAAATTTTGAAGAGCAGAATATACTACTACTATTTAAGGTGGGATAATCCACTTGTTAATTCGTATTATCAATTTCCCATCGTTTTGGAACATTCATGCCCCGACCGAATGAAGGAGGGTGATCCTGTGGGAGTCAGCATCACCTGCATCAGCATTGACATAGAGCTACCTCAAGATTCACCACACCTCTCGTTTGTGGGTGACGCAGTGCCAGAATCTCCTGCTCTTGTCTGAATCGACATCTTATTTTTTTTGTCGGTCACAATTTTGCATATGGTTTATTGGGAAATGACCCTCCTAGGTTAATGATAAATCATCATTATCATCTTTTCGCCCGTTATTGAACAGTAAATCTTCCTAAAGATTCTGCCAACGACATTTTTATGTTTTATCTCTGTGGGTCCACGCTGTGAATCGTAATGTTCAGCAAGTGTTTTTCATTCTTGCATGATATGACCTGACATGACCTGTCCATTGCCACCCGAGTTTTCAAATACTTTCTATGATATCTCTGACTCCTGTTATAATGTGATGTCTTCTGATCTCTTTAAGAGATTTGAGGCATGGTCCTGTCCTGTGATCTTTGCATGATTCTTAGTTTAAGAGCTGATCTTCTGGTTAGCTTCAATGTTTCCGTTCCCTAGGTGACTATCTAGGGAATGCATTGATTGCTTACCCGTCTTTTTTATCTAATGGGGTTTTACCGTTCATGATGGATGAGCTTACTCTCTCGGGAGCATGCTAACTCACACTGATTCTTTGCTTGGGTTTTCTTTTTTGATGATTTCATGGAGATCTGTTATACTGGGAGATGTAGTGGTTTACTTTCTTTAGCTCTGCGTTTTTAACTTTGATCGTTGGGTCTTCCCAAATTTTTTGTACATGACATTGTTTTTACTGACGCTCTTGTTTTTTCTGGAAGTTCTTCCCACTTTACACCAAATCTCCGCGTAATCATAAATGACGAAGGTGACAAAAAACGTCAAGTTAGGAATCACTGCAAATCATGGTGGGGTAAAGCAAAAATCGTTTGGAATGATTACTGTTCTTGTTAAAGTTACATGAGTTATTGAGTACTCTCAGACAAAATAGTCACCAAAGCATTCAACATAGATTTTTTAAGCAGCTCTCGTTGAATCCCAGCTATGTATGATTTATACAAGCAGCGCCGATGAAGCCAGAAAGCTGATAAATTCAACATTCAATTTATAATCATGTTTGTCCGTTTTTATTTTTGAAAACCATCCTCTAAATAGTTTTATCATTTGAGTGCTTCAATTTACGATGAATATTTATGCTAAATTGATCCCCTAAGTTTGGCGGTAAGAAATTCGATCTTTTTTTTACCATCCAACGAAAGGTGACTAAAGTAACTTATCCATTGATCGCCCTTCCTCCAATTTTTCAATTGATCACCCATTACCTGACACGCTGCCAGAAGACATTGGTCATCTGAAGGTTTCTATTAAGTTACTAACCAGTCTTCTTATCTAATACCATACTTAACGGAGGCTGTAGAGACATGCGTGATAAAGTTTATTACATCAAAAACAACAGCTATAAGCTGTAAATTTTCATTCAATTATTGATAAAGTGGAGGATCACGCCCTTCCCCCCCAAAAAACTATCATAAATAATTCTATTTTATTGTAAGGCCCACGAATGAAATATTTCTATCGGTAAGGTTAAGTTTTCAAGCTAGAATCCAACAAAAGAAAAATCTGTTTTGATTGTATAGAGCAATTTTTATATATTTCGAGAACCGTTAGTGCCAATCAGCTAATCAGATCGGACATGACTGTACATATGTTATAAAACACATTGAGAGAGCTTATGAACTGTACGATCATGGCATTTCTCGCATCCCGTGTAGGGTTTTTGGACAAAACATCTAATCACTCCAGACCCTGCTAAGTCATCCATCTGAAGTCCACATTCGGCTCCTAACCCTGTATGGATGAAAAGCTCACGGTTTTGAAATCTTTGATCTCGACCCTTTCTCACTCCCAATGAAATATACTTTCAGATGCTACGGTTATTGCATTCGATCTCAAGTCATCGTCCCTTGAAAGTTTCTGTCGTGTCGCGTGCATAACCAACCATCTGAAACTCTATTAAAATACAACTATATCATGCATCTAATGCCTTCATTGCTGCCAATGGGACGGTCATGTACGGCCGGAGATGGAAGCTAAGTGTTAATTGTCCTTTTACGCGTTCACGCGATAACCCACTCGAAACTTAATTTGAAAACTCATTTAACGCCTAGCAGCATTGAAGTATCCAACGATAATGATATTTAACTCATAAAATTGACTTTGTCCATCCCCGTTCCTGAAGACATGTAGGTTAGGGAGTGAAGAGATTTTATAACTGACTTCTCGGGAAATTAAACTCTGTGATCGACGTCGGCCAATTCTTATCATTACTATCCAAGAAACTCCGTCACTTGATTAAATGACTAAGAAACCGTGTGAACGGGACTATGGATGTTCCCCGGCTGCTATATCAAAATGGACATTTACTGCAATTAGAATTCCATTGGATAGAAGTTAATATATCCGAGAATTCTCTAATAAGTAACTGTGGTAGATTATTCATAACTAATTATTATCCGTGGAAAGATGAGCAAACATATTTGAATTTATATGAGATGATAAAAAAAAAAAAATGGCGATAACTAAGAATAGCTTACTTACTTACAAACCAAATATATATATGCTAAGGCATTCTGATCCCTTTGAAATTTAATAGCTTGGCCACTAAGAAATAATCACGAAAATTAAAAAGCATGTTAATGAAAATATAACAGTAAATAAATTAATTGTGTGAATCAAAATAAATCAATTTGTATTCAATGTAGGGTAATTGGGTGGCCAAAACAGATGGATCTAGTCTCTGTCAGTGTCAAAGTTCATTGTATTGACTGGAACCAGGGAAAGGGGAAAAATTAGCACTTGACCATTCGTCCGTCTAATGAGTAGTTGGGCAGGGTGGAAGAGCGAAAAGGGAATGCCATGTAATGTATTTCCAAATTATATGAAAGGAATCGTCTGTTGAGGAGTAACTACCCGCTAGAAAGTGTTTCCGTTTCATCTCAATCATGTATATAAGGATACATTATCAGATGATTAAAAGCGTTAAGAAAAAGGTTTGATGGAAACTTGATCGTATGCGACGTGAGAAAACTCTGAGGTAAGCATATAGATATTGTCAAATTCTTTGGTTGGATATGTGAGTAGAGAATCATTTCAAAGAACGTTTCTGTTTAATTGGTATTCTTGGACATGATATCATGATTTGGTTTGCATTGAGTCTGAGATTAAAACCAACACAACCAATTAAATATTCACATGGTTGAACATTCAATAGGAATGACATGATTATTGATTCATGTCTGTTGTTATACCTACTGATCCCTCATCGTTAAAAACGCTTTTTTAGGTAACCTCCGTGAGTATACCCAGTTCCGAAATATATACAATAACAAACGGTTAACAACTGATGACTCCCCCCACCCCCCCAAAAAACTATACATCGTACCACAGTATCACAGTATATGTGAAACAGGGGAAAAACGCTGAAGAAAATTACATAAATTGCATTGACTGATATCGGGAAATAAGTGACACAAAAGAGTTTTGAATATATATGGGGTAGCAATTTGACAATGATGAAATAGAATGATTGGTAATCGATTTTGTGGATACACTGGCAAACTCCACCAACACTGATGATAGCATAAACCTAAGCAATTTGAACGTACACATTGCCACTAGCATCTCTGCAATCATTAGGAATATAATCAAATAACCACATAACAAATCCCATCCCAACCTTGGTTTTTACGTAATACCATGTAACCATTGCTACGAGGTATACGTCACTATAGAGACATCTGTACCTGTCCAAAAGAGAGTGCACGGACAGCAAAGGACCCTTTAAGCTTGGCATCTATTTGAATGTTTCATTCAGACACAGAAATGATAAATAAAACTTCAACCTACGATAAGCATACCTAATCAAGAACGTACAAGATGCCACAAAAATGCACTGGCCTTTATATCCAAATGCAAAACGATAGCCCAAAGATTGTGACATTCCCAACAGGGAACGAATTCAAACGTACTAATTCTGAAACAAGACCACATCAAAATCATAAATCACCATTACACATCTCACACAGTATATTCCCCTTCAAGAAAAGAAAATCACGCACACATACACAAACACCGTATAAATAGGCACCATTTAAAGTCAAAATATAGGTCCATCAATCAATTTTATCTGAATATACCCTGTATTTACTTATATATATATATATAATCCCTCAAACAGAGAGCCATATATCACTCACTGCTCCGCCCCCAAATGTGTCCACAGACAACAATGAGCCTAATCCAAGACACATTTAGATTCTCTGATATTTCCCCCCTCTTCTCCCCCCACGGCATGCAACGGTGACCTAGCATCTATTTGAATTCGGTTTATATCATGGAACACGCTGCATCCCAATTTCTTAGATTGCAAATACTTCTGATGAAGTCGTTGGGAAACAACGAAATGCATGAAGTTAAATCCCGATAATAATTGAAAAAAATCTTAGAGATCTGAGATCAGCTTTTTCTCAAAATTTTCATTTCAACCTTGTCAAATAATGAATTCGCTACAGAAATGTGTTTAAGCCCTTGAAAAATAGATTCTTTCACCAAATTTATAGCTTTACCAACGTAAATGTTCTACTATAGAGAACTCTATTGAATAAACCCAGCAGATATTGTAATACTTTGTACTATATATATATATATGTATATATATATATATATATATATATATAAGTTGAACAAGGGTTATAACAGGCTAAGGTGAAGTTATAACCCTTGTTCAACTCATAGCCGAAACATTTTCAGTAACTTTTAAGGTTGATACCTATGTAGCTCCATAACCCCACCACCCCTCCTACACTACCCCAAACATACCAGAAAATCCACCTCTACAACACTACCCCCTACCTTGACACACTCTGCCCTCCCCAAGGCAAACTGCTGCTGCTTTACCAAAATCCCAATACCTGCTGGTCATTCTTACATTCAGCAGGAGGCATCTAGTAGCCCTGACAACAAAACTTACCCACAATGCATAGCCCCTGGCAGTGGACTCTGGTTCCACATGGTACATTTTAATCCACACTCACACAACATTCACCACTGATGATGGGAGAAATCCCGAAACATGTATGGACTATAGACATATAAGGATTAATAAACCTTACCACCAAAAACTTCACTCCCGAGTCTGTCTCACTCTCTAAAGTACACATTATATATATATATATATATATATATATATATATATATATATATATATATATATATATACCCTTAGATTGGATATATCATTTGATAGTTTAGGTCCGATATGATGTGATAATTGTGGAGAAACTTCATTTGTACTGTAGCAAATCAAACAGTCGAACAGGTGAATGAATCAAGAAAATGAGCCGATTGTCTTTTACGTAGTCGACGGGTTGATTTTTACTCAGCTAATTCTGTCTTCACAATCGTCAAAAAGAATTGTATCAACATGTGTCACACAAATTGTCTTCAGGCAAAATTTTTCTCAACAATTATCACATACATTTCCATTTGAACTTATTTCATAAAACAATGATAAAATTCTCTCATGAAATGTCACTGCAATTATCCATAAATGTTCTCAAAAGTCATCACATAGATTGTCTTTGCGATTATCACATAGCTTCGTCTCTATGCTTATCACCTGAAATGACTCTAAGTTCATCACATAAATTCTTATGACGATTAATTCAAGAATGTCAATACACTTATTACATAGACAGCCTATACACTGATCAAATAGATTGTCAATACACTTATCACATAAGAATGTGTTTAAAATCAGCTCATAATATATATGTACAATTTACCACATAAATTGACTCTTATCACGTATAGTGACTCTGAACACAATGCATAAAATTGTTCAAAAAATTATCACAGATACTGTTCCAACAATCATCACATACATTTTCTCCACGATTATAAATGGGCTCAACAATTATCGCATCAATTGTCTGTACAGTTCATATAAAATTATGTCGACACTTACCACATGAATAGCTTTAGAACGATTTTCATAATGCTTCAGGTATCCGGTGCTCCCAATCGTTCCTCATTCTTTTTGTATCTATCTGCTGATGCAGATGATATTTTATCATACAAGCTTTCTCTATGCTTTTCACATTAACTATCTCTACAATCATCAAAACTTTGTATATACCATTATTACATAAATAGTCACTACAGATCTCATCTAAATTATCACTGTCCTAATCTCATCAATTGACTCTACACTTATAATATGGATTGTTTTTACGATTATCATCTAAATTAATACAACGTTTATAAGATGAATGATCTTTACAACTGTCACTGAAATCGTCTCCACACTTATCATATAAATCGTCTCTAAAATTACTGCAAAAATCGTCACTACCGCCAGAACATAAATTTTCTCTGCAATTATCAAATAAATCGTCTTTATGATTTTCACGTCCCTCAACAATCATTACATACATTGTCTCTCCAATTATCAGATGAATTTTCTTTACACATATCACATAAATTGCCTGATGAATCATCACATAAATCGTCTCAACACAAATCACATACATTGTCTGAAGAATTATCACATGAATCGTCAGTACACGTATCACATATATTGTCTGTACAATTATCATATCAATCGTCTCTACACATATCACATACATTGTCTGAACAATTATCACATAAGTTGTCTCCACGCTTATAGCATCAATACTTTTTACACCTATCACATGTATTGTCTGAGCGATCAAAGCATGTATTGTTTTTACATAAACCTCCTCTACAATTATCAAAAATAGTCTGAGCAGTTATCACACTAATTGTCAGAACAGTTATTACGTGAATTGTCCCAAATATCATCACCACCAATTGTCTCCACAATCATTTTATGTCAATATTTATACTTACAGATGACGTCAGTCTGCTTTATTTGATCAATTCCTGTTCCTAGAATTTTTACCTACACATAATTGATTTTCAAACAACATGTAACTTCTTCAAATAGAATTAAATAGCTCTAATTTCCAGGCAAATTCTGTGTTTGTACAAATTGTATCGGTTGAATAACATGAATCCATCGAACATATTTTCCCGTACGAGTGGTTCCCGTTATTGGTTCTTTTCTTTATGATCAAATCAATTACTAACAATAAATAAAAATTCATCCCTGTTCGAGAGAATGAGTTGTACCATGAAGTTCCACCGTAAAATGTTCGAACAATTCTGGACGTGTTGTGTATACGGAGTCGTTTATATACCTAGAGTTATTCCGAACATGTTTCGAAATGGAACAGCTTCATCTTCAACGGAAAGGTATGACGTCTTCAGTGTTGATGGACCAGTGAATGGTAATTTGAAATCAGTAGATGAGACAATTCATTTCAAGTCCACCAGGCTGCTGTCAGCGAACTGAATTGATGATGATAGGGATGGATGATTGCTATATATATATATATATATATATATATATATATATATATATATATATATGTGTGTGTGTGTATGTGTGTGTGTGTGCATGTCTGTGTCTGTCTGTCCGTCTGTCTGTCTGTCTGTGCTCGAGGCTCTAATGCATTTAATAGAACTATCTACCCGTGTTTCCGAGGAACATTTATTTCAAGACTTAAAAAACTTTCACTACACAGAACAGGTAATCATGTGAATTAATATTTACGGCTGATCAATTCCATCCGAGAGTTTAACAAAAAGTAAATCGAGCTCTATTAAATGTATAATAATCTTCTGCTTCAAATTATGGGTGGGAGATAATTCTATCAGGAAGAATCTTATTTTTATTTGGAGATATCCATTGTTACAGACAGGGAAACAATGAGAAAAATCAGTTAATCAACCTTACATAATGATCACATTGAGATTTTCTTGGTTTCTCTCTTCATAAAAATGAACCGTTGCACTTGAAGGAAATAATTTAGCCGATAGAAATATCTACTTCTAGTTTCTCTTTCTCATGATTTATTTAACCAGGCAGCCCCATGCAAAAATGGCTTAGAGTCTCATTGGGGGCTTATGCTCTATTTCCAATCTGTGCTGTTTATACACTGACGTATATCGATGGCTTAGTTTGAGTTGTAATAAAAACAAACAGCCAAAAACTGAAGCTGAACGGAAATAGTCAAATAACGATTATGATATTCAGTAGTTGCAGAGATTCAGATATATCCGCGAAATATTGACTTGAAATAAGTATTCAGAGATTGAAATCCATGTCTTGTCGACGCAACGTTTCGACTGGTTCATTCAATGGTCTTCTTCAGGCAGAATCATCCGATCGTAGCCACGCTACAACATAGAATAGGGTTATATCGATTTCCTCTTCTCTATTTGTTTGACCAGTTTGTCCATGCCTGAGTAGTAGAAGCGAATTTGGGTTGAAGAGATCACTTGTCTGGCTTATATTCAGTTGACATGTTGATATGGGCTGTCTCCTTGATTTTCCTCAGTTCCTTGAAGACTCTGACCCCATCAACTTTCCGATCATGTTAACGTAGACAATACAAATCACGATGAAAAAAAAAAATCAACTAAGAACTGACTTCGGTTTCTGTATGTATTAATAACCATTACAAAAAGTGACCATTATACAGTAGAATAAGAAAAGCCAACACATACAGGACTTAACCTACAATATAATTCGGATAATAATACAACGCATACAACGTGCACATGAAAGAATTATGCTCAGCCTCACATGGAAAGACTACAAGACAGCACAATACATCAAGGGGAGGATAGAAATCAGGGAAAGATATAGAATCCATTAAAAAGCTCAAATGGCAATGGGCTGGTCATGTCGCAAGAATGGGAGACAACCAATCGGAATCGTGATTCACTACAAGGATTCCTAGAGACCACATGCGCAACCGAGGCCGGCAGAGTATTAGATGGAAAGACGACCTAGACAAATTCCCAAAGTACTGGCCCCGCAACGCCCACGATAGAGAAGTGTAGTAAATCCCGGGGATGGTCTATGTTCAACGACTGATGTTAAGAGACTGACGATGATTATGAATCCTTTTGAAAGACTTCAAGGTAAGACGTCGTTGAACAGAAATAATCCATCTATGAGATGAAGTTTTGAGTTATTTCCATTTGTTTCTCAGCTAACGATGGACTCTTCCACTTGAAAGTAAAAATTCTTCCTCTCCTCCGTCTCGAATAGCAGACATCTCTTCTTAAATAAAAATGTATCTGTTTTTCGTCATAGGTAATACTTAGTATACTGGTTATTTCAACAGCTGATAGAGTAAGATGTTTTTTTGATTGTTTTAATTAGTGCAAACGGAAGTTCACTTTAATTCTAAGTAGTATACTTCAAGCTATAGGTGTTCAATATTCTACGTAAGACGACAATCAATAGATGCAATGTAATATTGGGAGATGCTTTAGAATACCTTATAAACTAGCAAAGACCATATTTGCATTTTAATTTCATAAATCTGTCAAGTTCAGAAGTGTTTAACAAAGTGTAGATATCACTTCTATAGGATCCAGGATTCGGCTGAATTAAAACAGCTACATTGCATGATGCTGTTTCTGTCCTCCTTAATGTTGTAGTTGTTCAAAACAGGTTGGTACAGTATATATATATATATATATATATATATATATATATATATATATATATATATATAGATTATTAATTATTATCATAATCAACGCTCCCTTCATCAGGGATTAGCACTCTTTAAGTAAGGCATTTGTTCATTATAAGCTACATAGCAATGCTTTCCTACTCTGGAATAGAGCACTCTGGTGGATGAGAATTCATGAATAAGTTAATATATCGCTTGAACTCAGTCTTATTGACCGTCCAATTCTGCATATCGATCCCCACTCCGTGGTACTAGACGGGATATCGGATAATCTATAGCCACGGTGAAAAGTCGTTATACAACCATATATATATATATGTATATAGTCTAGAAAGTTTTAAAAATTAGCATTTTTTCCCAAAATTTTTTTGTGTGTCACTTCAGTCACCCATTTTGTAATATGTATCAATGCAATTTTCATTATTTTCCTCAATGTTTTATCCTCGTTTCCCCTTTATTTCAGTATTATTGTACAATGTATAAATTGTCTCTTGTTTGGATCATCAGTTTTTACCTATGTAACCGTTTTGGGGATTTTAGAATCAAAAAAGTTATATGAACATAGCACCCCATCCATTATATGGTTCTTGCCATACATGTAGTTTGTCATTTTATATATATATATATATATATATATATATATATATATATATATATATATATATATATATATATATATATATACATATTGTTGGTATTTTGTTTTGGGGTTTATTCTTCAGAGTCTTACCTGACAATCTCTATAATTTGCAATATGAATCACCTCAATGTGTGTATTTAGAAGGACAGCTTCTCCCTTGCATAAGGACATTTTTGGGTTCTATTTACATTCACCCGTAAGATATATTCTGAATCACTTATGTGTTTAGAAACACTTTTTTTAGTACGATAGAAGCTCAAATGTAGGAAATAAGAGGAATAAAGAATGAGATGCGCCAACCTACCAAGTACTTAGAGCTACTTCTATTGAAAATCAATTCTGAAATAGTAGGTTTTGCTGCTGCTCGAACATTAAATATTAGCACCATTTTGAGGTTTGTGATTTATCCACAGAGCAGGGTGCAGATAGACTAAAGTCATGTACTTTTACTCCTGTGATCTGAATCATTCTCTGACTATATTTATAGTTGTTTACTTTTCAAAAGATAGCCAGAAATCACTTGTTTGGTGTCTTCTTTCGTACTGTATCGTGATATTTTTTCCCTCGTGTGTTTGTTTTGCAGTGACGTTATTAAAGATTCATTTCTGGTGGATTCAGCTTTCATTTTGGAAACCATCAACCAAAACTCTCGTGAAAACTGTCAACAGTTTTTTGTTCAGTTTCTACGTTGCTCTAGTAGTCTTTTTATCAATTTGATGATTTGTGTATCACGCGTTCAAGCTGCACTGTTGGGATTAGAGGGCTGAAAATTTAAATATCTACTATTGATTCAGTCTTGAAAGAAAAACAGTTTTTCTATCCATTGTACACAAGAAGAAATCAAGCGGAGAATCACTGCAGGTTAGCCTCAAGCAAGGCGAGCTCAACCTTCAAAACCAAGATGATCCCATTAATCCAAAAAAGGGTAAACAACTAACGAATCCTCCCGATAGTCACTTATTGAGCTTTAACATGGAATCTAACCAAGAAATGAACCCACAAACTAGACAGATCATTAGACAGTAGGGTATATAAGGAAGAAGACGGCAGTCAGAGACATCATAGAATCCATTACAAAAATCAAATGGCGATGGGCTGGTCATGATGAAGGAATGAAAGACAACTGATGGACATTATGACTAACAACCGACGCCATCAAAATACAATATGGAGAGATGAACCAGACAAATTCAGAAAATACTGGCTCTGCAACGCCTATAATAGAGAAATGTGGTGGATCCTAGGGAAGGTCCATGTCCAACGACGGACGTTAAAAGGATGATGATGATGATGATGATGATGATGATGAAACAATTTATAATGGGTGGGTCTGATTTGCAATGTAATTTCATGCTATGTTTAGTTCGTGTACTGTAGCATCCATACATGTTCCTTTGGGAATTTAAATTTCGGGTTTGAGTCTTCTCTTCTTTTTTGAATTTTTAAAGTTCACCCCTAACACTTTATGCTGACAAAATACATTGGTTGGAAGATGATTTCTTTTGAGTGACTAAGCAGACCTGTTTCAATTGGATTTTCTATTGTTAAAACAGTATCTCTTGTTTTATCCAGTCATTTTTTCTCATTCCGAGTTCATTTAATTCTGGTTGTCTCTCTGCAATTTCCTGCTGATCCGGATCAGGATAGAGATTCAACTCACATGAACATGAACAAATACATTCACAAAGACAGGAACATTCAGAGAGCGCATACCTCTGCTCATGCCATTGTCAGTGAGGATGGAGGTAATTTTGCACGGATAAGTCAAACAATCTGAACAGTTTCTTCCACAGCCAATCTACCACCTTTCCACAAAGTATCATTGAAATTCATTCAGTACTGTCGGAGATAACATGTGGGCAAACATGAAATTTTTGCGGTAATGTATCGTTTGGACAAATAACTACGACGTAAGAGAGATAATTGTACATGGATCTGCTCTTAGATTTGATCAGTTCTTCCGTAGCTTATTGGTCACTCCTCCATGGAATTTCATAGAAATTCATTGAACACTTTAGGAGATATCGTATAGACAGTCATGAATATATTTATATATATATATATATATATATATATATATATATATATATATATATATATATATATATATATGAATGTAACTGAGAAAAAAGTATCTCACAAACAGTAAAATAATCTTGGATTCGCTCTATTGTGGTTTCATTACATTGTCCTTACTCTGTTGGTGAATTTTCCATGAAATTCCATTCGAGTTAATAGAGTAACTTCAGGGATATCGTGTTGACAGACGAACGAACAGAAGAACAGACGCAACCGAATAAATATCATCATCATCATCATCATCATCATCATCATCAGTTTTTTTTACCGTCTGTCGTTTGAAATAGACCTTCACGGGATCCGCCATTCTCTATCACTGGCGTTGCAGTGCCAGTACCTTCTGAATTTTTCTAGTTCAACTCTTCATCTTATATTCTGTCAGTTTGGTTTTGCATGTGATCTCTGGGGATCCATGATGTGAGTTGTGAGGTCTATCGGTTCTCTGTCATTCTTGCAACATGGCCTGCCCATTGCTATTTGATCATTTTTAACAGTTCTTTACAAACTTGTCAACAGAGATGAACAATTATGAACGGACGGAAGTGAAGAAGTGAGAATATATTGCAACATATCCAAGAAGTGAGAAATACCTGCATTAGAAAATTACCTTTCGGGATCCTAAAAGAGAAATATGTAATCAACCCAGATAGGTAGGTACAGACAGAATCAGTTGTTCCACTTTTGCTGCCTTTGCATCGATTGTTTTCTTGAGATATTTACAGTCATTAATCTCCACAAAAATTGTTGGGATTGACTTTAATATTATTTAGAATTGCATAGTTTAAAACTGTCAAGCAAACTACCTACAAAACTTTCAGCAAATGTTTCTTCAGTTTTTAAGTAGGTCTCACTGTCTGGCTGGCTGGCTGGCTTTGTTTTGCACGTACAGGCAGAACCACATAAAGGCTAGAAGGCTGAAAATTTAAACACTCACTCATTATGTCTAAAAAAATCTCAGATTTCTTGTCCATTCGCCCTTGTTTCTATTCCAATTCACAGTGTAAGTTCATGCTGAATTGGTCACATTCTGTTCTTGGCTGCCTTCACATTTGTTTTTGCTTTTTTGCTCTATTTACACATCAAATAAAAAGCAATGAAAGCAACTCATTCATTTGATGCTTTTTTCGTCGAACTTGTCAGTTACCCAGCCATATTTGTTTGTCTCTTGAAAACGTAGTATATTTTTGTGATCATGGCCTAACAGAAAGCCAGGAATGTAACTTATTTATTGAACACACTTACTTCATTTTTTTTAATTGATCGTATTATACACGGCATGCAGCCAAAAGTTATAGGTCACATGGCTTTTTTCACTGAGTAACTAACCAGACCTGTCTGGAGTTTTATCTCGTATTGCATAGTTGTTTTTTTTGTTTGTGTTTTTATCTTGAAGCTACATTATCAAAGATTTGTTCTCGTGGATTTGGCGGATTTTTTTAATTGGATTTTATCTATTTCTTCTGATATCGTCTGTTTTTTTTTTCAAGTTTCATCTCATCATCTTTTACTTTAATTCAGTTTGCTTTTTTTATTCTTGTCTTTTTATAATTCTGGTCGTCTCGGTGCTATTCTCCGCAGCTGCCAATATTATTTGTTTGTTTCAGTATAGACATTAAACCCCTGTAAACATAAATATATATATTCTTAAAAACTAGTGTATACACACACACACACACACACACACACACACACACACACACACACATATATATATATATATATATATATATATATATATATATATATATATATATAAATAGTTTTATATCATACCCGTCATTACACAGTTAATGTATCAATCACCATAGAAAACGTAAATAGAATAAACAATCAAAGAACTTGGGACTGCTGCAGTAATCTAAAATGTCACTGATTGGGTAGCCGCTTCCACCTACCGATCCCTTTATCATTGGTCCAAACAAGTGTCAGGAATGCAAAAGCCCAAATAACTGCTCTCAGTGGTAGTGACCTCTGCTGCAGCAACATTTTCTTTTATTGTTTATTCTATTTATGTTGTCCAGCATGCGTGATACATTTACCGTGTAATGATGAGGGATCAATTCAAATCAGTTTCTATGTAATATAACACAATTTACAATCATAATGTCAGATCGCATATATATATATATATATATATATATATATATATATATATATATATATATATATAATGGAGTCTTCTGGCGAACGATTTGGTTTATTTTAAATCCCTTTTTAGGACATTTTGGTCGGTGTGTTCTCTCAAAGTGGAAGGATCTTTCTTTGATTTTAATTATGATTTTTTTGTAATTTACGTCAATGCTTTTTTTGTTTAGTGGTTGATCAATGATTTTTATGTTTTTCTGTGTTATTCAATGAGGATGCTGTGCTTGTTAGTAGTTACAAAATATAAATTGGGAGGGTATATTGTCAGAATTTCTGTTAGCAGTATGTAATTAATCCATCCAGTGGTTGTGGTATGTTTCCTCTCTGAGAGTATTCTATTCTCACTTGAATCTGTATCTCAATGTAAGGGTTCCCTTTCATATGACATCAGTTGCTATTTCAATTTTTGGGGGTTCGATCTGTTTCCACGTGTCCTAGATAATCATGGTGTTTGGATTGTTCTTCGATCTAGCTTGGGAAATGATATATTTATGGTGTTTATTTTTTAGTATATCTATATATGGGTTACTGAGTTATAATTGTTAATCGACATTTTGAGCGATAACAGTATTTTAATTAGAATACGATAAAAGGTAGGTCCTATCACCTCGAAAACTGTCCTAAATATGAATCTAAGATAAATCAAATTATTCACCTGAAGAAGCCCAAACAGGACAAAAACAAAAACGTGTTGGTGTAGCAAGTCCTTACTTCATTATATCCTAAGCTCTACTTTGAAGCACTTGTGAAATAGAACCATCACACATCAGGTAGCATGTATTATATATGAACATGAGGATGACTCAATTATATATATATATATATATATATATATTGGGATTGAACCTGAAACTTGGATTACTTGCTGTAATTCTGTCGGATGCTCTAATCACTGCGCTATGTGTCCATGTGTCCAAGTGTGAGACAATAATAATTCGAAAATACTACTACTGCTAAGAGGGGAGTGCAGTGTATATACCCCCGTCGGTTAAATAAAGGGTTCGGTTCGTTACTTCCCCCATACCTACTAGATAATACCTGATGAAGGCCGTAGAGTACAACGGCCGAAAGGTTGTATGAAAAACAACCAAGATGAGGTTAGCCCAAATAATAATAGAAATGATGATGATACCTCATCTAAAAAATTCGGGAAACACGTGCTAAATTTATTTGAGTAATGCCAACGCTGTGACAATGGATACAAAAAAATGGATCAATTATGCATTATAATTACATAGTAAATAGAACTTTTTTTCTTAAAACCCTTCTTCCCCCCCCCAAAAAAAAAACGAATAGTCGAAGATTTTCACCCTGGATCCACTAAATACGCATACTATACTGGGTTGAGTTGAACCAAAGCTTAGGGTGTCGGGCACAGTGACACAGCCAGTTGTTTCATATAAATAAATTATCCTTTCTTTTCACACGTTTTGTTTATTCTTGTAGATTCCTGATGGGGCATATGGTCGCTACTACTCTGATGCAGTTCAACAAGCAAACTGCTATTTTCTCATTGCTGGGGGGTGGGTGGAAAGTGAATTCATGTCTTTCCCAACTGCATCAGTGCAAAATGAACTTGAATACCTAGAGATTCCGTTTTTCCATGCTGGTTACCGTTATGCCACATCGCACTCCGAGGTGCAATCGGTTTAGTTGGTAACAGATTGAACGAAAGAATCTGCAACCCGAGTTTGAACTGTCTATGTCCATTCTGCACTGATGCCCTTTGGAGAGACATGGATCTATCTCTTCCTCCCTCAACTATTGGTTAAAAAAGCAGATTTAATGTTTTTGCATTGGGAAGCTTATCAGTCAGGGACAATGATTCCAATCAAGCGGGTGGAAACCCCATTTTTGCGGTTCAACATTCAATTTCACGTACTTTTGGTTTCCTCTGGAATACATTAGCAACACCGAGGGGTATTCTCGCAGCTGTACATCCCAGATTTTCCACACGCTTTTCCCAGGCATGTGCCTTGAAGGGGATGTTCCATTATCTGTAGAAACAGAATGGAACCATTCAATCAGCTCCTTCTTTTTTTGCATATGACCAGCCATGCAATGTATTTTCCATGTCAATTTCAGGGTAGCTTGTCGGGTCTCTTTCAGCAATCTTTTGTCACGTTAGAGTAGGGTCCCCAATTTTGTTCTTTTAACACTACTTTTCAGTTGCCATACTCTCCAGGCGTGTTCCAGTATCTCTGTTGAAATTGTTTTGTTTTTTTTTTCTTCCAGAGATTATTTTATGCTATTTTTTTTATTCTCCGGCAAGATATATATTGCTTTTTCACTGCCGTAAGAGTTTATCAGCTTTTTTTTATTTTGATAATAATCCTGCCATCTGCACGCTTTGAACTAGGATAGAAGTGTTAGTTTGAACTCAGATGACTCTCTGTTATAAATAATTTTCCACTTCAGGCTCAAGGAGCGTACATGATTAATACACACCTTCTAAATGCTGATTGATGGTGACAAGTGATATAACTAGATACATCGTGTAGACCTCTATGTGTGTGTGTGTGTGTGTGTGTGTGTGTGTAAGTGAAAGTGAAAGAGAATGAGTGAATGAATTACTTTGCCTTAAGGCGTACTCGTATAGATGCACGTTTCTGTTGACAATCTGGGTGACAAAGCCTCTTTGCTGATGCAATCTCGAGGGAAGTAGAAAACTATAGGTCTGACATTGGTTTGGCTTCGGGAACCGCCGGAAAGAAGTGGAAGTGTGCGGCAAACTTTTTCAAAGGAGCTCGATTCCCAGGTTTTTGAAATCAAAGGTGTCGTTCCTCTGGATCGGTTGCTTCCAAAGGCTAAAAAGCCAAATCTGCTCAGCTATTTTACCCATGGCAATAGTGCAAAGTTAACATAAATAGCACCGACCAGAGTTAGAACTCGGGTCGCCGATTCCATTATCAAAAACGCCGGTAACTCTTCACCTATGAACAATGGAAAAAAGAATATTGATTTCACGTTGAATACGCTTCGACGAAACATTCCATCTGATAATTGTTATTCTTAGGTTCCCAATTTTCGCCCCTCTCGCTCAATAATTTTGGAAAAAGAACTTTCTCCTTTAATAGGATCCCCTTGTTTATTAGTCTCTTAGAGTACATCTCTACCCTCTCTTCCTTAATATTTGGTAGTGGAGGCGGGTAACTACAGATTTGTTAAAATTCTCTCATCAAAAGACAACTATTTTAAATAATTGGACAAAGAGAAGTTCGTTAAACTAATCATTAATAAGCACAGTTAGACCAAGTTTAGTTGTAACCACTATTTTCAGTTTGTTGAAAATGTTGTACCATCAAACGACTTTTCAGGTTAATTTTCATTCGAAAACAAAATAATTTTCTTCTTCCTATCAATACAGTACGTTTTTACTCTTCACTTACATATCCAATCCTTACTATGAATATTTCTTTCATGACTTTGTTTTGATCACATCCTACGAAATTGTGTCGGAGATCATAGTGCCCTACCTTCCTGGTTATCACAACAACATTGTTTATCGAATTATGACATATTTTACACCCCAGTTTTTTTCCGACACCCTGCTTATCAAATTGTGACAATTTCTACCCCTGGCTCATCCCTAACTCCCCCTCACTCCAGTTATTAAGCACTTACAAGTACTTCTCTTCAATTTTCTTCTAAGCATCTTGGGTGGGTAGTTTTGTGTTACAGTATTTATCGGAATGAAAATGCACAAATTTGCCCGATACTTTAATTGCTTCATCACTTTTTTCAGGGATTTTTTTTACCCTTCTTTGCAGCACAAAGGTTTTATGACTTTTCATTTTGATTAGATTTTTGCCTTCTGTACTCACTGATCCCAGATAGAGAAGTATTTGTACAAGTCAGGTTATTTTCAATCTGATAAGTAATTTGTCAGCTTACGCTCCAGCAGCGTATGTAACGGGGTGCTGATTGATAGTGACAAGTTATGCTGCTTGGGATATCATTTACATCTGTAATATGCATTCGATTGTATTTTTATATGTTGCAATGAGATTGTTAAGCTAGTGATTTTGTGAAATCCCCTATTATTTCGTGAAATCCTTGAACATTTCACTAATTTTATCAAATCTTTAGTTTCAAGAATCTTTGTAGCAATGGTTGCTAAGCTTGTGAAGCTGACTCTCACTACTGCATTGAGTTCGGTCCTCTTTTTGCTACCCTCAGAACTGTGGCCTTGTGTCAACATAAGCCGTATATACATTGAAAATACTGAAGCAGAATATGATTGATGTCTACTAAGCGTTGTCTAATTTAGCAACACGAGTGAGGGACCCTGGGAGATTCGAACTCAGTGCAAGTAGTAACGGTTAGCATCACGAACTCGTTTGATATGACTACATTGATTGTGAAACTAGTGTTTTATGGAATTATGGAAATATCCAGGGATTTCACGAAACCCCGAATCTCAAAAATTTACTTAACATAAAGATGTGTGCTGTGTTAACAGTCTAGAGTAGTGCTTCTTGAAATATATTGCATGATGGCACATTGGAGAATATATTTGACTAACGCAAGTCACAAACTCTTTACACAATTAAAATATGAATACTACTTGTACTCTTTATTCAACATACTGCTTCCACAGTCAACTCTGAGGGAATGATGATGATCCACGTTGTAAGTCGATCTATGCTCAAAATGAATTGAACAAAAATATTTCAGAACCCAATGAACGACATCTGTCATTTTATATTTTGGCGGCATTTTTTCTTTGTGCAAATTTTGTTGAAGAGTATCGATATTTTGGGGTCGGTGTAATTTTCCCTTTTTTCTAATCGTGTTCTTTACAGTCAGTCTGAATTCACATTTTGATTACCTGTATCAATTTTTCGAGTATTTTCAACTATCACTAGTCTATTTCAAGGTTAGTTTTAAAATGGTAAAGTTTTCAACGTGATAGACATATCACTGTGGTTTGTCGTAAGTTTTGGTTCAATTTCCTTTTTTATGAATTATATTTTACAAGTGACATTATATATATATATATATATATATATATATATATATATATATATATATATATATATATATATATATATATATTAATTAATAATTGTGTCATCAACAGATTCTGTTTTGTTGTATTACAATAAATTATACTATCCAAGATCCTATCCAGTACCACGAGATAGGATCGAATCTTCGCTTCCAACCCAGAGGCAAATAAACAACCCCTGTCCTACTGACGATCAGTAGGATCGAAGTAAGTGATATATTTACTTACACACAATTCCCCGTCTATTAGAGTGTTCTATTCCAGACTTGGAAGAGCATTTCTGTAATAGCCTATGGTGGATAGATGCCCTACTTAAGGGTCTTCAAACCCAAACAAAGGAGCGTTAATCATAATAATAAGTAAATCGTTGTTTTACTGTTTTAGAAGCATTTTAGGATGTAGACGCTAATTTTGTATATTTTGTTCATAAATAGATGATGACTTTCATAGAAATTGTCTCTTATATACACAGTCAGTTTAAGTTGTAAGAGATTTCATATTGATATACGTACACATTCTTCTTTTTCCTTTTTTATCAGTCGCTAAAAGGGTTGAGATGTCACAAAAAGTACTCATAAAATCATTGACTAATATTAACATATTAACATAATAACTGAACTGTATACGTCCAAAAGTTGCAAAGATTTACGCATTACACTGGTGAGATGGTTGCGGTATACTATATATTTAAAAATTATCGGACTAGAGGCAACACAGCCTAATTCTAAAAATGTAAAAGAGCAATTATATCAAGTTAATCTTGATTGCAAGTTGAATAGAGCCAAACGAACATACGTCAATCCTCACTTGGAATTGAAGATCAAATTAATTACAGAAGAAATTATTCTGGAATAATTTCACAGGAAAATGAATTAAAGGAAAAAAGTTCATTTATTATTTCAGGAAATGATAATTAGACACGGATTAATAAAACTTCCTCGTCTTGCATTACGATTCCCCCAACTGCCTGTCCTAGCTCTTTCTGTCTCCTCTGAAATTTCAATTAATTTCCATGGAGTGATAAGGATCAGAGCAAGGGCGTAATTGATCTAGTCATTTAAATTTATAAGACGGGTAATACGAGTTTTACACAAACCAACGACTTTAATTTTAAAAAAAACTTTTAAAAAATTCAACCACTTCTAATAAGATTTATGTCATCTCGTGAAGACTTTTATAATGAGTATTTTTATCATTACATGGCGACGCACGAGAATTGATTCGAGAAACGTTGAGTGATGATATTTAAGGAATTTTGACCCTGAATTCGATTCAGCGCAGTGAACGCTTAAATTGTTGGAGTGAATTACACCAAATCTTTCATATATACTCTACTTGTCCCTGCACATGTTGATTTCTTTATTTTTATTTTTAGCACAACGAGAGTTTTTCAATGGTTAGCATTTGAAGCACACACACACACTCACACACACACACACACACACACACACACACATATATATATATATATATATATATATATATATATATATATATATATATATATATGATCATTTCCTAACAATGCTCATGGAAGAGATATGTATCCAACTTCCCAAAGAATCCCTTGGAGACTGCTGCTTGGAGATATCCAATTAGATGCAGCTACAATGAAAGTAAAACTGCTGTGGACGATAATACATTCATTGTATAAACTGTTGAAGTGTAAATTGAAGCAAAAAGATAAAGTTGGTACACATATATATTTTGTCAAACTCTCAACATGGAATTTACTCCTTCTCTTTAGTAATAACAATCACTCTGACCAAAATGAGAAAACTTCAAGGCTATTAAACTTATGAACTAATTAATTCAAACTTTGATCAGTGTTGAGTTTGATCAAGATGCAGCTATTCTAGTTTGTTTGATTTTTATAAGCTGACTAAAAAGAACCCGGGAGGTTACAGAGAAGAGCTAGGTGTACATTGTGGGTACGGCTGCGAGATGCGATAAATACAAAATGATGTAGATGGCGAGCAATGCTGGACTGCATGGATGCTGGTTCGAATCCGGATAGACTTGCCTTCTATTGGTCTTTCTTTTTAGATTCTTTTCCTCACTGCACAAAACCCCCAAAATACTGGCGTATTACGGTTTGCATCACGGGTGTTCTCAGAGCAACGAATGCACAAAAGCAGACATATTCTTTGTAAAAAAACAAACAATGGAATTTATGAGATTTTCTATAACAAAGTAGAGAAAGTGGCCGTCATTGTAAATTGTGAAGCTCCACATAGTCTTCCATTTGGAATAATATGAATAAATTGAAGTAAATCAGAGAATTATTGAAAAATCTCTCGGTGGATTTCCATAATTAGCAAATGCATAACATTTTTGAAGCTTCTTTCGATTGACTACCATCAGATAATGATCTGTCAGAATTTTTTATGCATCGATCATGCTTATTTCAATTTTCTCTAATTGATCATCCCCAACTCAACATACTTTCAAAGTTCATTGTTGATGTTATGGTTCTTATTGGGTGACTAAGCAGACCATTTTCCCCTATTTTTCATGGAAACCTGCAGGCAACCAGTTTCTTTCTATAGTGTCTTGCCATATTCAATTAGGGTGATAGTTTCCTACTTAGGGTACTTGAAACAATTAACATTTTAGAGTAGGCTCCCACTGACGCCAACAACCAACCTCTCTAATTTTGCCAAGCCGACACACATGTAACGCATCTTGTTTGCCATATTCTTACATTAAATTCAAAGATAAAAATCCGAAATGAAAAAAAAAAAGAGTATTTCTATTGAGTTAGTCTTAATTGCAAGTTGAATGAACTTCAACGAACATTGCCATCTGTCAGTTCTCACATGTGTCCAAAGGAAATGCAGATCGAATTAATAACGGAGGAAATTATTCTCGAATTTGAAAAAAGATTTCCAGGAAATTACAGGAAAAAAAATTGTCGGTGTTCAAAACAATCCAAGAAAAAAGAAATGAGAAAAAATTCAGATCATTAGAAACCGTGAACCAGTAATGCTACGACAACTGTTGACGTAAGTTTCTTTTTTCTTTTTTATAGTTGATCAGTTTACCTGGTTGGTTATGCACGTATGTATGTACCATGCATACAGACCACATCAATAGAGATAGAGGGCTGAAAGTTTGAATAATTACTCCTTATTATGTTTAGGAAAAGTGTTCTTTAAAGTAGCTGAAAAGCTTCTGTGCTCTTGGATCAAATTCACAATGTAAGCTCATGCTAAAATCGATGCTCCAGTCGGCATGATTCACGCTAGTTTTAAAAAAAATTCAATGATCACTGACAAACAAAAGGCAAGAGAAAGAATACGGTATGCTGCCAAAGGATGGTTCCTATTGATTGACTAACCAGATTTATTCTTAATAAAATTATGATTAGCCATGTTTTTTCCTGTTTTGCTTCCTCAGTTCTCAGAATCGTCAATTTTGTTCTTCCTGTTTCCTCTGAAGTTTTTTTTTCAAAGCAATAAAAAGCTGAATGTGAACACGATGGATCAATTATTTTTCATTTTTAAAGCTGCAAGACGTTATTAAAAATTAAAAGGTTTCATAGACAATATTGATTTTATTTTGTACGATCCTCACCGGATGCATTGATAATAGTAACATTGTGCATACATATATATATATATATATATATATATATATATATATATATATATATATATATATATATATATATATATATATTTATGTGTATATATATATATATATATATATATATATATATATATATGAAACAGACCGACAAAATGGTCAAGACCCTAATAACTGCTTTCTCTCTACTCTTTTTATTCTGTTCATCAACTATTCATGTCTGCGCTCGCTGTTTCTTACCCGTTATATATGCTACATTTGTTCTCTATGGAAACCTTACCTTTCAATCACTAAAAGGTACCCATAAGCAACCGAAGATGCCCCCCCCCCCATCCCGAAATATGTGTAGCATTCTAAGTAATTGAATTTTCATTTAATTTATTAACAAATAAAGTATCAATTTTTACTCCTGACTTTTTTCTCATTCTCAATAGTTCATATATATATATATGTATATACACACATACACACACACATACAAACACACACACACACACACACACACACATATATATATATATATATATATATATGTATATATATATATATATATATAAGAAGTAGATTCACAAAACAATCTAATTCATGTTTCTGCCCTCTCTGGGCCCCAAAAGGCGAATGATAGTCTGTGTTTTTGGATTCTAGTTTGGAGTCCGTGTATTTGAACTCTAATATAATATAATATATATATATATATATATATATATATATATATATATATATATATATATATATATATATATATATATATATATATATATATATATATATATATATATATATATATGTATATATATATATATATATATATATATATTAGCATATGGCTACAAGAGAAAGTGTGAACAGACATGTCTGTTTTGTTGCTCTCTATTGTACCTGAGAATTCAACTCCAAACTTCGAAGACCTATTGTAACATTGGAACTCTTCCATGAATAGCATTGAAATTCAATGTAAAATGGATAGAAAAACTAAGAAATCACCTTTCGATTTTATTGATGAATCCAAGTTAATTCATTTGAAGACATAAAAAGCAGAATCCAAACATAATGTCTTTATCATTGTTCTCATCTTCAAAATAATATAGTATTAAAAAGTGTGACGCGATTATTTACGTATGGATCAGCGCTTTTGCCTAAGATCAGAATATGAGCACACTGCCTAGGATCAGAATAGGTGCACACTGCCTAGGATCAGAATAGGTGCACACTGCCTAGGATCAGAATAGGTGCACACTGCCTAGGATCAGAATAGGTGCACACTGCCTAGGATCAGAATAGGTGCACACTGCCTAGGATCAGAATAGGTACACACTGCCTAGGATCAGAATATCTACGAACTAAACCAAGAAAGAGAGTATCCGTACGCACTGCTTACGATCAGAGTATCTGCGACCTAAGCTCAGGATCAGAGTAAGTTTGCATTCTACCTCGGATCAGCGTGTTCGTATGTTTAGTCTAGGCTCAAAGCTTTGCTCTCCGACCATCATCAAATCTTGATTACTTGATTGAAAACATTCTAACGAACATCTCCATTCGTTGATCATCACTTGTATTAACAAGAAGGATGATTAAAGAAAGACATTATCTTGAGCTTTCTTACAAAAATTCCCAGGCGAGCAAATGAGAAACACTTTCAGTTTATTGCTTTAAAAAATATAATTATTCACTCACTGATTATTAAACTTTTCCTGTCTTGTATGATTGTAGGATTCCCTAACCAGTCAGCTTTGCTCTTTCCCTTATCTTTAATTTAGACTAAATAATTTCCTTTGGGGGGTAAGAGCAAAATGCGAACATTATTATTCAATTACTTTTTATTATTAAATTCATAAAATGCAGATCGAAAATAATAATTACATGGTAGTAAGTATTTCTGAAATATAAGTTGCTTTCCGTAGTGTGATAGTTTTATATACCATATTCACTTATGTTAGAGAGTACTATTCTCACTGGGTGTTTCCACCACTGTATCTTTGTAATTGAATAATATATACATCTTAAAATAAGATATATATCTTAGAACTATACACAGGGTTTGGAAATAACTATCGAACAAACTTTGAAGTTACTTTCCTCGAATTTACAGTTCATTGATTGACTTATGCGATTACCTGTATTCTCAGTTAAGCGTATTTTTGTCGTGTCTGAGAGACCGACAGAAAATGGCACACCCTTAGTTAGTTTTATTAAATTTCTATAAGCTGTAATTTGCATTTCAGTGTTGTCATAATTGAATGAAAGTATATCATATCCATCACATAATTCCTGTCCCACCTGATATTTCATTACCATGTTGCTTTCCCCTTCTATATATGTCTGAAAGTGCCAGGAAGAGAGCTAATGTTAATTGCGTTTCGGTTTTATTTGAAAGCCTTCCAAGATTGCAATCAGTGAAATACAAGTGGGGTATCTATGGTCTAACTTTCAGTTTAGCTACAGCTTTTCTTGTCATTCCCTGCTGTGAAATAGTTTCTCTACATTTTCGTATCTATCCAAGACAAGGAAGCAGGAGTGCATTCTCAGGCTATCCCAGACTCTTGTATGAAATTTCTTTCTTTTGGTTATACCAGTACGAATTACTGTTATATTCCTTATCAGTAATGACCAAGAGGGACAAACAATATACGTGTTTATGTCTTGCAGGCACGGGTGGATATCAATATTAAGAACCGTCAACCAAAGTAATCCAACACATGTTTCGCCAGTTATCAAGTTGGTGCTGCTGCTTGTGTGTGCATTTGCTGTGAATGTAGGTGACACCAAAAATGATTTAGTATTTTAAGATAAATCAGTTCCTCATTTTATATCCAGTAGCTTTCACGCTTCCTCTTCGAAAACACATTTTTTAGTGAGCACAATCCAAAAAAGTCAACTGAAGTAACTTATTTATTGATCACCCCGTTTTCTAATTTTCAAATTGATCAAGCGTTATGCAACATGCTGCCAAAAGACGTTGGTCAAGTGATAGTTTCTATGGAGTTACTGACCAACCTGTCCTTTCGTAAAATCACCCTTATTTAGACGTGTGCTAGTGTTGACAGTATTGGTCAAGGGGGCCAGTGCACCCTTGAGGAGCTGGACCAGTTTAAGAATATCGCTGACCCAGGCGAACAAAAATGAAGCAATGACCATAAAATGCTACGGTTGCAGCCTTTTGAAAATAATGTTTTCTCTATGGGTGTATATACCAAAAAGTACATACGTGATATCAATCTATGAGGAATATGAAAATCATTTTTCAAAGAAATATTCTCAAATAGTCGTTCAAATTTTGTTTGTAATGATAGAACAGTGAGGATGCTAAGAGTTGAAATATTTTTCGTTTTGGACCATTGCAAAAACAAATATTTGCTTTATTTTTCGATTATGATTTTTATTCTTCACAAGATTAATATCGACAAGGAAAACAACAATGTTGTCTATGCAATGTATTAAATTCAATGAAGGAGTTTGGACGGATGAAATCGGACTGCTGGCTGGATTTGGCCAATAGACCGTAGTTTGTCAATCCTTGATCGGGAGGGAACATCGGCAACATTTCAATTATTCAAATATCAATTCTATTTTGGTGATCATGACTGCAGGTTCAATTCATTCAAACATTTCCACTCGTCGAATCTCTCCTGTTCCAGTGACTAAATGCAAATAAAATTGATTACAAGAAAAATTATGATTTATTTCTTTAAGAAATTGAATAAAAATGCCATACGAAAGATATGAGGAAAACTTCAGGTTATACCTTCAAAAAATATATAATTAGCAAATATTTCCTACCTTGCATATTCATTGGTTTTAAATTTGCAAGCTTTGTGACCCCTGAGTTTTTAATTATTTTATATCGGAAGATAGAGGGTGGAGTGCGAATATAAAGGAATAATTGAAATTCATGATTAAATTTCATAAGATTCAATGAAAAATAACGTGTTAAAAATACTAAGATACTATTTTTAGTGGACCCAATCTTCACTGGGTTCTTTCACGAATATGCCCTTTCTCTAGAAGATGTTAAGTTTAGTACATATCTTATTGATTACTTCCCAACTAAAAGCGAGAGTGGAAACTAATTCATTGATCAACTGTTTTCTGATGTTTTATTTGATCATCCCCAACATGACACTGGTTACGTAACAGTTTTTTAATGGTGGTTCCAAGGAAACTATTTCTGTTTGTTTGTACTTGATCTGAATTTGTTTCAACTGTCTGGATGGAACAAAGCCCATCTCTCAATTCATCGAAGAGCAATTCTATCTCGCTCATTTTGATTGCAATTTGATTTCTCTCTTAACTTATTAATTCTGAACTGTTCAAGCAACGAAATGCAAATCGAATTCACAGAAGAAAATTATTCTCGAATTCAGAAGAGTTGAGAGAAAAAACACAAAAAGCAAATGAGAAATGAGATTCAGGTTATTCCTTCAGAAAGTTATAATCAATAAATGTGTCCTTCCTTACGTATTTATGTTTCTGAAAGTCGCCAGTTTTGGGCTCCCCTGAACGTTTGATTAATTTCCTTGGAGTGGTAAGGAGCAGAATGTGAACTTTATGGATCAATTGATATTCATAATTAAATTTTATACGACGTAATAAAAGAAAAAAAACAAAAAAAAACAAAAAAACGTATAAGTACGAGGGAGTAAGTATCGTAATTTTCATGCATTTAAGATACGTATTTAGAAGAAAATGCACACTGGGAAAATTAAAATTAATCTACAATCTAGAAACGAAAACATACAAGAACAGTTATAGTTTATTGCCTCAAAGAAGTATAATAAGTCACTGATTAATAAACGTTCCCTAATTTATACGATTGTATGATTCCCTAACCTGTCAGTTTTGCTCTTCCATTTATCTTTAATTAAAAAGAAATGATTTCCTCCGAGTGATTAGGAGCAGAATGCGAACGTAATAGTTCAATTTATTCCCATCATCAAATTTATAAGATGCACTTAAAAATAGATAGTTACAAGGCAGTAAGTATTTGCAACTTCTGGAGAAGATGTAAGGTGTTTGCTATAGAACGATGGTTTTACATACCATATTCGCTTCAGTCAGTATGTTCGATCCTCAATGTATGCTTCCAAACTGTATAAATGTACAAGAATAACGTATACATCTACAAAAATAACATACATTGTATATGTAAAGAAATGCATCATTTGAAAGGGAAATAATTTTTTGAAAAAATCTTAAATCTTCCTGAAATTTACATTTAACTGATTGGCTGTTACGCTTAGCTAAGCGTATCTGTCACGCCTATCTGTCTCGCTGGAGAGTTAATACGCGTGAGTAAATCCCCTAAATTAGTTTTATCAAATCTTTATACGATGTAATTTGCTCTCATATGTTATCATATTTGATTGACGGTATTTTATATTCGAAATATTCCTTTTGTTTCATTCGATATGTCATAAACATATCTATGTATCCTTCTAGGTGTGCGAAGATCTCTAGTAACAATCTGTAATACCAATCTGAATTCCTGTAGGTTTTGACTGACTGACAGGTTGACACACCAAAATAACTTTTAACTTTCCCCAGCTCCTATATCTGAAAAAGCTCTGAAATTTCCCGTAGTAAGGTTTCTCTGCTTTTTTTTCCCTAATATATGTTTGTTATTAGCACATACTGGTCCATGACAGGAAAGTGAAAGTACATTGTCGGGTGATTCACACTTTTGTTAGTAATTTATCTCTTCTGACTCCAGCCGCACGGATGAATGTCACTATACTGAAAAATCACCCTAGCGGGAAAATTACTGTATGAAAAAGGAATAGAAAGATAAATAAATGGAAATCAGATAGTGTTTAATTCATGTCGTTTTCAAAATGAATTTAATACAACTTTTAACACTCCTATAAAAATGGCGACGAATGTTGAAAGAAAAAAAAAAGGAAGTAGCTTAATCTTAAAAAAAAGGGGGGGGGTTAACACTTTTTTGAATGAAAGTAATACTCCCTCTCTATCTTGGCACTGGAATATGAGAAAAAATGATGATTTCAAAAATTTTCACAGGATTTTGACTTCTAAAAATGGATTGTGACAGTTTTGAGGGATCATTTAATCCTTTCCCCATTTTTATCCATAGAAGTGGGAAAATAATTCACGCGAATTTCGACTCTCAGTAGAAAAAAATTTTCACTTCGAATTCGACCCCTGGGAGCGAAGAAAAAACCTATTTCTAAACTCTGACTCCAAAAAGGGAGAAAAACAAATTTATCAAAACTAAATAGGGAACAAGGTTCCCTTTCATTTTTACTCCCAAAAGTTGGAAGAAAAATCTCTCCCAATACTTCTGACTCCTGAAAGTGGAAAAAAATTCAACGTCCCTTTAACTCCCAAAAGTAGAAAAGAAATCTCTCTATTTGAACCCCTAAAAGTGAAAGGAAAATTTACCCTCGGAAAATATAAGCACCTAACAGTAAAAAGATAACTCCCCTGCCTCCGATTTTGACCCCTGGAAGTAAAAAAAAAAGCAAAAGTACCCTTTGATTTAAAACCCTTAAAAGTGTAAAAAAAAAAAATCCCCTCTCAACTTTTACTCCCAGTTGTAAAAAAAAAAAGAATCCCCTCAATTTGACCTCGGAAAATGAGAAAAAAATCTCTTCCATCTCGACTCCTAAAAGTGGTATAAGATATTCACTAAACCTTGACCCTGAATGTATGGAATGAAAATTTCGATTTTAACCTCTAAAAATAGAAAAAAATCTGCATTTCTGTCCCTCACAGTGGAACTAATTAGCTGTCAATTTGCAACTCTAAAATGAAAATGAAATTTCAATCCTACTAGTGACTTTTAAAACAGAAAAAATATCCCCCACTCACGATTTTGACCCCTGAAAGTAAAAAGCTCCCTTGGATTTTGAACCCAAGATCTGGAAAAATTCTTTTTTTAGTTTTTGACCCCTGAAAGTGAAGAAAATCCCTAAAATACCTAAATTCCCAGATACTTTCAGTCAATTCAACAGTGAGATTCAGTGAGAAGGAAAATATTCTCTAATTGGGATACAAATTTTAAGTATATTGATACAGCAGCAGAAATGTGTCCTGTTGAAATGTTTTTTGTTTGAGGACACTGCAAAAATGAATTTGTTCGATATTTTTCAATACAGAGTGTCATCGTTCGTAAGCCTAAAATAATTGAGGTAAACAAAGTATGTTACGTATTCAATGGAGTTTAAGATCCAGATTGAATGAGGCTGTAGGTTGCAGCTTGCTGATCCCCTGGTCTGAAGGGAACAAAACTAACCTTCCAAATCACTGAATATCAATTCCATCTTGATCGCAAGTTGCATTTCACCCCAACAAATATCTCCATCTGTCAGTTCTCACTTGCTTCAAGACTGAGATGCAAATTGAATCAATCACAAGAAAAAATATTGTACATTCATGGGTCTCAAAACTCCGAATCGATTGTGACAATCGGGTTATGTTCTGCCCGGAAATTTTAATCAATTTTCTTGGATTGATGAAGAACGGAATGAGAACATAAAGAAACTAATATATATATATATATATATATATATATATATATATATATATATATATATATATATATATATATATATATATATATATATATTACAAGATGCAATTAGAAATTGACTCTTAGAAATGAAAGAATATTATTATCAGTGAGCCCGGTCATCACCAGGTACTCTCAAAACTATATGCCTGCCTGGGATAGATTAGGCTTAGTATATATTTTAGTGAATTTTGGCCAACCAAAAGCGGGAGAATTAACTTATTCATTCACCCCACCTCTCTCACTGTTTTATTTGATCATACCCAACACAGCATGCTGCCAAACGACTCTCCGTACCTAACAGTTTCTATGGTGTTACTAAGCTGACTGCTCCATGTGCAGATGCTTATTATTTTGATAGTCAACATGAAAATGAAAAACATATCTTTCAATTCGTTGAAAATTCCATATTGTTTATTCTGATTGCAAGTTGAATTCACTTAAACAAACATCTCAACCTGTCTATTCTCTTCTGTTTCAGGAAGGAAATGCAAAACGAATTCATCCAAGAGAAATCATTGTCAAATAATAGAAAAATGTGGAAAAACATCCCCAAATAATAAATTAGAAAAAAAGTTCATGTTATTCGTTCAAAAGATTATAATTAATAAATGTTTCCTGTCTTGCATATATAGGATTCTGGAAATTACCGGTTTTGCTCTGCCCAGATATTTTAATTAATTTCCTTCCAGCGATTAAAAGCAAAATCTGAACATAATGGACCGATTAAGATTTATGAATAAATTTTAGACGACGTAATTAAAACAAAACGCGTAGATTCGAGGAAACATGTAATGAAATTTTCTGCATATAAGACAAGCATTAACAAGATAATGCAGACTGGATTATTCACCGTAAAAATAATCATACAAACAACTCAAAAAAAAAACAAAAAAACTTGGAACATTTTTAGTTTATTCCTTCCAAAAAAATTAAATCAGTCACTAATTAATAAAAGTTTCCTTCCGTGTTTAATTGTATAATTCCCTGAACAGACACTTTTGCCCTTCCTTTTCTCCTAATTTGAAAAAAAAAAACAAAACAAAAAAACAAAAAACAAACAAACATTTCTTTTAGGAGATATATAACAGAATGTGAACATAATGGTTCAATTATTTTTCATCTTTAAATCTATAAGACGTAAATCTACAAATGAGTAAAGACAAAGCAGTAATTATTCCTAAATAACAGACAAAACTTAGTGTACTTCCTGTAATACAATCTGTCTAACATCCTGTATTTACAAGTATCGGTGAGTTCGATACTCACTGTGCACTTTCACAATTGTATATTTGTGCAGGATAATATATACATATAAGAATTATATACTAGGTATGTGCAAAAACATTTCAAAAGAAAACAATTTTTCAAACCTTCTTCTTAAGATTAGTGTGATCTTCCTATTTTTAAGGGTTGAGCTTGCTTTGGTAAAGGTTTGCCATCCTACGGTGATTCTTCGTTTTATTCCTTCTTGTTGTGAGGGTGTCATAGAGATTTGTTATCCTAGGTAGATGTAGTGGTCTACTTTTTCCACTTCTGTGTCCTCGATTTCGATCTTAGTGTTTCCATTCCCAACGTGGTTGTTGCACATGATTTTCGTCTAGCTGAAGTTCATGTGTAGGCTGATTTTCTTGTTCTCTTCATTTTGTTCATCTACCATTGGTTGGAGGACGTATAGGTTCTCTGTGGAAAGACAACTTTGTCTGAAAATCTGAGGTTGTTCATATATTCACCGTCTATTTTGATTCCTTTATTCTCCCAATCTAGTCTTCTGAAGATCATCTCGAGGTAGGCTGTGAAAAGTTTGAGTGAGCTGGTATCACTTTGTCTCACCCCTTTTTGGAGTTGAAAGAGCCTAGGGTCTTCATGTAGCCTGATAAAGGAGCTGCTGTGACATATACTTGATATACACCTTGTAGAGTGATGGCCTCCATGACCTTAAGGATTTTCAGAGTCAAAGGTTTTTTTTTTAATCGATAAATTCTACACCAAGTTGTAACTTATATTCTGCAACTTTCCCTTTTAGCTGAATTAACGAGTGCAGGTTGTCCATGGTCGAGTAGCTTCTTCTGGAGCCAGCTTGCTCTCGCGGTTAATTTTCATTTAGTGTTTTTGTTACTCGGTTCATGATATTTTTGTGAAAAGTTTGCACATGGAATTGAGTAGGCTTATAGGTCTGTAGTTGTTGAGCTCTTGGGTTTCTATTTTTTAAATAGCAGCATTCCAATCATTCCAATCATTCGGGACTTTACTTTGTTTTAGTCACAAGGTAAAAAGGATAGCCAGTTTCCTTGTGATGAACTTACCTGATTTTCTAAGAAGGTCGATGGTGATGTCCTCTCCAGGGGCTTTTTTTTTGTCCGTACATAGTTTTGTAGTCCTTGTTTGGATGGAGAGATTTTTTCAGTAAAATCCTTTGCTACCTTCCACAATCCTGTCTCTGTCCGTGATTTAGTCAATATTTTTCTCAAGTATGCTGGTTATTTGTTTCTGTCCTGAATTGAAGCCTTTGTTTATAACTTTGAAATCCCAACTTTTTTCGAGAGTCAATTCGGTGACTGCAGTCGTGTATCTTTTTCTCTCTTCCCTTCGTTTCTTCCTGATTATTTTTTTTAGTTTTGGTATGTCTGTAAGTCCATCAGCGACTTGGTACGCATGAGTGCATTCCATCTGATAGTTGTATTGAATCTCCACACAAAGTAGTTTGCTTCCATATGTTGTCATATTTGGATGAAGCTATTTCATATTTATTGCATTTCTTCCGTTTCACCCGATATTTAATCATCATATCTAGATACCTTTGCCTTTAGACGTAAGGATGACCGTCGCTGACTGGCTGACAGGTTGACGTATTGAAAAAGTGCTACCACTTGTCGTTCCTCCAACTTCTATGAATATGTCTGAAATTGTACGGTGAGAAATGTTAACCACATTTTGGCCTTATATGATAGTATTTCCGGATGACAATCTATGAAATTGAACGAGTGCATCTATGATTATCTTTGAGGAATTTCTTGTCTTTTCTCACGGTAAGAGAGTTTCACTGCTGCCTTTTTGAAAATATATTTCTTGCAGTTAACATGTAATGATCAAAGATAGTAAAGCGGGAGTGTGTTCTCAAGAAATTCACACTTTTGAATGCAATTTATCTCTTTCGGTTCCTGCAGCACGAATTAGTGTTTTATCTGCTATATTTCATATTAGTAATGATTGATGCAGACAAGCAATACAGCTGGATACGTCATATACATCCGGATAGATGTCAGTATCGACAAATGTCAACCAAAGCTTGAAACAACATTGTCAAAATCAACCTTTCTCTTTCGTTCTCAAGAGGGTCTCGCTGGCTATGTATGTATGTGCCTTGCGTACAAGCCACATCAATGGAGCCAAATGGCTAGAAATTCAAATATTCTCTCTTTTTTTACCCCCTCCTACCAAAAAAATAATTAGAAAAATCAGTTTGGGATTCAATTCACAATGTATGTTATGCTGAATACAATCTTTATTTTGTGTCTGGCAGTGTGCACACTTTTTGCTTCAAAAAAAAAATTGCATTACCTCCAGAAACAATGTCCAGCAAAAAGCAATAGGAGTAACATTTATTGATCACCACAATTCCTTATTCATCTATTGATCACCAGCTACGTGGCATGCTGCCAAAGGACATGACAGTTTCTATAGAATAACTGACTACAGATGTCTTTTCAGTCGATTTTACTTCTATTGATTTGTAATTGTGTTGAGATTATTGGTCAGAGGCCAGTACACCTTTATGGATGAAGGTGGGATCAAAATATATTTTTTACTTGCAGACCGAAGTGAATAAAGCAATGGTCATAAAAGACTATTGGAATAGTTTTTTAAAAAATACTTCAATGTTTTCTTCGTGGGTGTATATAATTATATAATGTGCACTTACTACCAATCTTTGAGAAAGATGACATTCTTTTCAGAGAAAATATTGTCAAACCGTGATTCAGATTTTGTGTAGTCTTCAAACCGGTTTCGTTTGAGATCGTTGCAAAAATAAATAATTCGCTTTTTTTTATTTTGACTTTTGTTGTTCACAGGATTGATATCGATGAGGAAAACAACATTGTTGTGTATGCAATGCCATATATTCAATGAAGAAGGTTGGTCAGATGAACTGAGACTGCTGGTCAAGTTTGGCCACGAGGCAGTAGTTTGCCAATCTTTGATCTAGAAGAAACAACGGCCGATTTTCAATCTGTTGAAAATCATTCTATTTTGATGATCGTGATTGCAAGTTGAATTCACCCAGACAAACATCTTCACTAGTCAGTTATCATCTGCTTCAGTAATTGAATGCAAATCAAATTGATTGCAAGAAAAGATAATATCAAATTTTATCATAAAATTGAATGAAAATCCTATAAAAAGCACAAGAAAAAACTTTCTGAGTTACTCTTTTAGAAAAACTATAATTAGTGAATGTTTCTTGTCTTGCGTATATATGGGTGTTAGAACTGTGCCCTGGAATTTTGAATTAATTCTCCCCGAGCGATAAACAGCAAAAAGCCAACACAAAGGAGTAACTGAAATTAATGATTATATTTTATAAGACACAAACAAAGGTATCGAGATAGCCTTTGTAACGATTCGGTTATTTCAGTTTGCTTTTATATCTTTGGATGTGCATTGATCTTTGCAGTGGTTGGCTATTTATAATATTTTCATAGCCCAATATTGTCGGTAAACAACTGATAAATCTTTTGCCTTACTAGACAGAATTCGTTTGCCGTAAAATACGATATATTTCTATCCCATGGAGTGAATTTGGATTAGGGCTCGGATAATAGAATCACTGAGAGACTTTTGAATGTAACATTTGTCATTCATTTCATTTTCTGGAGAAAAGAGATGTAACTTAAAACAAGAACAACGTGAACATGTAGAATAAATATTCATTTCCATTTCCTGAATTTAAAGGCAGAAAGAAATTGATGGTTTCATCCAATGTTTGTTACTTTTTATTGAACAAGTTGCGATGAATACTATTTTGCTATGGTAAATATCAGAGAACATATAAATGTTCACCATCTATTCATGAACAAGGGGAAAATGAACGGGAACACCGTGAGGATCGGATGGACTAGTTCTGGTTCGTGAGTCTGGCTTTCAAATTAACACTGCGTTGATGTATTATGATCATTGTCATTCATGTTCTCTTGAAATACATGTTGCAAGTTGTGGTGTCCAGCAGCTAGCTGACATGTTGGCCATTTGTTTTCCTAATCCATTCTCTTCTTTGATTTATGTTTTTTCTCTGAAATACCGTTTAAGGGTCAATCTTTTGGTTCCACAGTTCAGCTCCATCGGTAACAACCAGGAGGATACATTGGTTGTAGCCTTCCTTTCTAAGATTATTAGGATATATTGTGCTTGAAGGTTTATGTTGCTTTTCCCCAAGGATTGCAAACCAAGAGTGTCTGATTTCCTCTTTTGAGGAATATCTACAGATTTGTTGTCTTGGATAGATGTCCAATTTTGATTCGGTTGTGTTTTTGTCTTCAATATGTTTGCTGTGTATGATTTTTGTTTTACTGAAGTTTTACATAAAATCAGAGTATATGTGTGCTCTATCTTGGACCGAACTGTTGTCCTCCAGTGCAGTACCTCCTGCGCGCTCCAACGGAAATTACGGACAAAGAAACAAACGAATGAAGTCTCACTTTTCTTTTCAAAATTAGATTACTTATTGCAGAATATTGGATCATCCCAAATAAAATGTCCATTTCTTTGTTATTTGTCTTTTATTGCAATAGCAACAAATTCTAAAGCTGCAAACGTAGTTAAACATATTCAAATTAATTATACCTTATTAGTTTTCCTTTTAATTTTTAATTTAAAACTCACTGTATCAGTTTTGGTAGGATCATTTATTACTCTAAACTAAAATCGGACTATTGTTTTGTTTCGAGTTCAAACTCAGTGAAAATGCTGTTGAAGCTCTTGATTTGAAATCGATGAAATGAGTTTCAGACAGAAAATATCCAGCATGGGTGAACAGACATGATCCCATTTTGTTGCACGACAATGCCAAATCTCATATTGGCAATCCTACTAAAACGAGGTTGCTGCAATTTAGATTTGAATACTTATATTGAATTCATCAATTTTTACTAGATCTGTCTCCAAATGATTATCACGTATGCCAGCTACGGGATACTTTTTCTGCAATAAAATTATGCTGTGGGGGAGAGGTTATCAACCAGCCGCTATGGATACCAATCTGACGTAATGCATGATTGATTTGAATGACAGTCATCTGGACTTCAACATCAATATACATCATTCAATAGAACCTGTCATGTGACCAATGTGTTTTGACAGCATGCTGTTTCGGGGTGACACAGACAAAAGACGAGAGCGCAAATCAGCATGGCACCCCTTAAAAGAAAAATTGGGGGGAGGATTTCAGAAGAATCAAAAAACGTAGCTATAATAAGCCGTGGATATAGAAAATACAACTCTCCTGCCCAGTTGGTACGATTTGTATGCCTGATAGATACATACATACATACATACATACATACATACATAGCCAGTCATACCAACTTAATGGTGTGATAACAATACAACTGGGAATAAACCTATTTTGATTCCTCTTTTTTGCATTTTTTTGTTGTGAACAGGCTCCGTTCTTGTTTTTTATCTAATTTTATTTCGAAGCGACACTCCAATGCTCGCCCTGCGGATACCTATTTACAAAACGGATTTCTCAGCTACTAACTATCATAAAGATATAGAAGACAGTAATATATTTGTAGAATTTCAGCAAAATTTTCCAATGTTTATCAGATCTGTAAAGAGATCCATATATAACGTGATTGACATTATGAAACTTAACTACATAATCCTTGATAAACGATTCAAGAGATTTTGTTAGCAACTCTCTCTTAGTAACTTTTTACGTTCCCTCATTTTTCTTTTGAACGTTCAATGGTTTAAAATGTGAGAGCCATCTGCATTAGGGCATGGGCGTGTGCCTTCCCTCTATCGTGAATGTCATCAGTATTGAAGCCCCTTAGCCATCAAAGATAACAAGTGTTCTATTCTTATTTATATGTACGCATTATGTGTTAGTTTGTTTATATGTCAGTGTATCCCAGAGCTTTTAGCCATATCGTTTCGTCTAAAGACTTCAAAATTGGCTTTAATACTGCCTTGAACTTGTTATAAAATTAAGAAGTTTCTCGATGTGTTTTCACTCTTTTTGAATGATGTCATAAATAGAAAGTCTGACCATGTATAATATTCGATGGGATTTTGTTTACATGACTTAAAAATTTGACCCTGCGGTTGTTCAACTATCAACTGTGAAGGCAAGTTGTATTCTCATCCAGTTTTTTTAAAATAATAAATTGATAAAAATCGAAAACTTGAAACTCGCAGAAACGTATTGTGACAGTTTGGGTGACAGTATTGGTTGAAAATTTCTAATATGCAATCAAGATGAGCCAAAGAAACCTGACGCATGAGGAAGAGATTTTCTTTAGTTTATTGTACGCTTGTTGATCGAAGTTTCTGGCAATTACGGCTTTGCCAAGACTCTCAAATGTCATGTTACTTTTACCTATAATCACTGGACGTGTTTTTACTGATATTTTGTTGAGTTCTCTGCTTTGAAAGCTGGCATTATTCATCATCTAATTTCATTCCATGTTATTAGAAATAGTGTGCAGGACACCCATCATGGTGACATTTGTAACATTGTGTTCAATCATGACTTATGAATATCAACTCAGAATAGATGAAAATCTCTAAGATGAAAAAGGCACACACACATGCACACACACTCACACATTATTTGAATGTGCAAGAGAGAGAAAAAGAGAGAGAAAACACTGAAGAAGAAGAAGAAGAAGAAGAAGAAGAAGAAGAAGAAGAAGAAGAAGAAGAAGAAGAAGAAGAAGAAGGAGGAGAAAACAATGCATAATAATGAAAACACTATCAGCAGAAATGTTCACAAATACTCTACGAAACAATTCATTTTCAACTCAAGAATTAAAGTAAGTGATATCCGGCTTGAAACAATCATTTGAGTTCATTGACTGAACTCAAAACCACCAGGGGATCATGAGATGCTACTCAACCAATGCTTTTATCCACAAGTCCATGGGTGTCTTGTGGATGTAAGTGTAGATTAGCTGCATCAAGTGAACGGCCATATTTTTTTCTATTCATATTATTCGAAGCCAAAGTCCACAAATCCACAAATAAATTGCAGTTCACCGAGGAGTTAAATAAATCTTCTGCTGGTGAGAAAAAAAATTATGAAAACCGGTCAAGTAAACATTTGGCCATTTTGCTTCCCCCCGCCAACATTAATCACTGACCTAATTCTGTTACGAAATTTAAGTTCATTAATCACCTACCATATATAACCATATAAAATCCTCAGTTTTTTAAGAAATTTCAGTAAAAAAAAAATGGTGTTATATACAAAAGCATGATTGCTATTTATCTATATTTATATATGTATTTTTCATTCAAAACTGAAGCTCAATCAGGAGATCCAGAGTGTGGATGGCAGCCTATTATACATCGGGATATATGGTATTTGAAAAAGTCGAAGAGAAAGTTCTGTTAGAAATGACTAAACATGCGAGGTAAAACATTAAAAATTACAAGCAGTCACCTATTCTTGTATATCCGATCATTATGTGACATAATCGTGATTTACTAACGCATATACACAACTTGTTTTTTATGGCTAGTCAAAGTTAGGTCGAGGTAATGGGGGGAGTATGTGGTCAGTATAGCTTTTAGATATATTTAGATTTCGGCATTTAGGGGAGGGTTCTTTCTTTTTTTTCTCCTTGTAGATTTATGGTTAATTTCGGGGGGGGGGATTTAGGGTTCATTGGAATATACGGAATTGTTGCACATTCAAAGATTTTTTTTTTTTTTGCTATTTGACCAACGATTCGACGTATAGGACATTTACAAGCATGTAATACAGAGTTGGATGAGTAGGCAGGCATTAAAGATTATCACAAAACAATGAGGAAATGAATGAATAAATCAAGAAAATTATGTACTCATCTAAATTTGCGGCAATTTTAGTTAGTCTGGGGACTTCATTTTAGCAGTTGAAAAAGTTTCAATTTTTCATCGTTCCTTGCTAAATATTTCGTGCCCGTCTCCCAGCAAGAATTTACTACTGACAATAGACACAGCCTGGATATATCCAACACTAGATTCGTTTGTTTTTTATGGCAAGTCAAAGTTAGGTCGAAGTAGTGGGGGGGGAGTATGGGGTCAGTTTAGCTTTTAGATATATTTAGATTTCGGCATTTAGGGGAGGGTTCTTTCTTTTTTTTTTCCTTGTAGATTTATGGTTAATTTCGGGGGGGGGGAGGGTTCATTGGAATATACGGAATTGTTGCACATTCAGAGATTTTTTTTTTTTGCTATTTGACCAACGATTCGACGCAAAGGACATTTTGATGATGATGATGATGATGATGATGATACACAACTTAATGAAAATTCGCGAGGACAGTGATGTTTTTGGTCAACATGATTATTCTAGCTCATGCTCTATGCATACGTCAGCTTATATGAAAACAATTTGCCGCCATAATACCTCTCCCTTTGAGGTTGAGCATGATTCTCCCATGTACACATTACAGTGTTCTTAGTTTGAGGGTCAGTTTTTTTGTTAAGTTCCATATTTCGTCCATAGGTGACTGTCGGGAGGATTCTACGGTTGCATACTTTTCTTTTTAAGATTAGTGGGAATTTGTGTTCCTGAAAGTCAAGCCTGCTCTAGTGAAAGCTTGTCAACCTAGTGTGATCATTTGCTTGATTTCTTCCTATTTTGTGGATTCAATGGATATTCGCTGTCCTAAGTAGATGTAGTGATCTATTTTCTACAGCTTTGCATTTTTCGATTTCAATTGTTGTCTTTATTGCCAAAATTTTTGTCGTACGCGACATTTGTTTTCCTTAAGTTCATATGTAGGCCAACTTTCTTGCTCATAATATCCTTAATATAGTACCATTAGTTTATACACTCCATCCACCTACAATTGAGTTCTGGTCTTCCTAGCAGGACAGAAAGTGATGAATTACTAAACTGTTCTCCTCAAATACCAGGGAGGTTACTGGAACAAGACAAAACCAAACCGCATAAATGAAGTATATGAATTTTGCTAAAATATGGATGTTTACGAAATGTTGATTGTTTTTGACACGTAGAATCTTTTTTAAAAATTCATTCATATGATGATAATAGAATAATACGGCTATGGCACCTTAGTCCCCTTCAAAGTACTTTCCCTGGGAGCCCACTCACGAGCATCCATTGTATATTTCAGAACCATCTGCCAATTGTTTCTTCCGGGGTTGCCTCAGCTGCCTTGATGCATTTTCCTCAAATTGTCTTGAAGATATAGGTAGCCAAATCGGGATAGGGTTTTGCGATGTTTTGCAGAAGAAAAACCTGCATGAAACCTTTGGAATGTGTCACGCAGTCATTAATAATGCAACGATCAGACAGCATACAGGCTCAATCACTATGTCACTGCAAACCTAACCCACGGGAGAGTGTCTCCCTGCGTTGGTGCAGTAGAGTCCCCTTTGATTGGTCATTAAGTTATATTAAGGCCACACGACCGGTTCTCGAGCTTTTTCAAAATATTTGGTTACTTTCCGGACAGATCTAGTATAATAATCATTTCGGACGGACATCCGTTCATTTGAAGTTGATGAAACGATTTGGCATTATTTCAGCAATAGGAAAAAGCACTGAATTCAAAGCGAGGCATTCATCCTTTCCTGATTAGTCCTGGTCGTTTTATAAAGTGTGCGATATCTATAGAGCATGAAAATCAGTAATTGACCAATGGTAAGAAAGTGCTGATTAGGTCGATGAACCATGCAATTCTTTTCTTGGTTGTGATGTATGTTTCATGGGTCTCGTACTAATTGCTTAGCCAAAGCGTTGTCGAAAAATATAAAGTCACACGAAGCCTTTGTATCAATGATAATTGAAGGTTGCTCAAGACAGAACGGGCTTATTTTCATTGATCACTGTCAACTAGTTCGCAATCTCTTGCCCTCTGATCATCTCCCCCTCTCTCTCTCTGTTGATTAATAGCTGCTGTACCTCGTAGGGTTGCGCGGAAATTCTCCTGGGTGAATTCATTGCTGCGTTGGTTTTGAAGTACTCGTTTCAGAGAGCAAATGACCAACATCTGAAGAATTTATGAATGGGACCCGACAAAGCCAGGAAAGAAATTGTGCGTTATTAAATAAAGCAACGAACCTTGAAGTGATGGAACTGACTTTATCAGATATCATTTTGAAGCAAGAAGCAGAGAGTTCCTGAGCTAAACTATTTGGCCAAACCTCACAAACACATATACTTCCGCATAAATACCAGTCTGGTTAGTCACTTTATAGAAATTGTCATATGACATGTCATTTTGGGAGCACTTCGTATTGGGGTGATCAATTGAAACATTCAAAAATTGGTGACCAAAGAATAAGTTACATCTCTCGAATTTTGTTGGGCAGTGATCACTGAAGAAATAGATTTTCAGAAAAAAAAGCAATAATACAAAATGAGATACCAAAATAGCATTAACTTATATTGCAAATTGGACCCCTAACTATGAACCCATGTTGGATGCATTTTAAAATGAAACAAAAAAAGTTTTTGTTGTCATGATTAGGAATATATATTCAAATTGTCAACCCTCTCTCTGAGACCTGTACACGCAGTGAATGCAAAGACAGAGAGAAGTAATCGAAAACAGAAGAGATTTTTCATTTAATCTAAAACTATGAATAACTCTTCGAATATGAGATGGAAAAATAAAACATAGAAAAAGCTTTCCCTTACTGAGGATACCGCATTCCAGTGTGATGTCAGTGCATCCATCTTAGGACTAAGATAGTTAGTAAGTACCCTGGTCTGGAGTGCACTCAAAAAGTAATGGTCAATCATTATCTATATTGACGATTCTTCCATGCACTCTAGTAAGCAGTTTCATATTGTTGCTGGACCATTGATATAGTACGTCTATTCATGGTTCCAAGTAGTACTGTTAAATGCTCTGTATAAAAGCAAGAAATGATAAGGAGACAGATTTTAGGAATCACTTGCGTATATAAATATTTGTTCTCATCATGGATATAAATCTGTCAATAATATATCACAATATATAACTACAGCAGGGTATAACTCAAGACCCTCTTCTAATTCATATGAAAAAAATTACTGTGAGTTTGGTATTATATGTGTTATAAACAATTGTATATTTCTTTTAGCATAATTGTATTTATTTATCAATTGAATATTCCGTTCAATTTTTACTTAAATCTTTATAGAATTAAAGATTCTTGTTCAAAGCGTCGGTACAGACAATCAGTGAAGTGTTTACTCCCCTAAATCAGCGAAGATTATTCTTGCTCAAAGTCGACGCCAGCCTCTGACTTGTACTGTAGTTTAACAATGTTCCTTCTTTGTCTTGTGATACCACTCGAGAGAGAAACGATTATCTAGTGTCGTTCTGCTTAATCTTTCCCATTTCACGTCATAAGCTTCAATACACAATATGATTGTATTAGTGGATAAAAGTGTATTGCATGGATTGTGATCATCACTGCTCGTCCTCTGTTACAGATCAATATAAAGATTGAATTCTCTGAACTAAACGTATGTACAGTAGGTGCAAAATATTTTACAAAATGTTTACTTGACATACTTGTATGGATTTTAAAATTGATAGGATTTGGTCCAAAAACTATCATTGATAAACATATACAAAATCAAAAATATCAAAACAAGATTTAATGATGAAGTGTTATTTACAAAATCCAGCCATCGACAGAACTGCCACAGAAGCGAAATCCTGAATCTTCGTCCAAAAAGCCAACGTACATATACCTACTATGAAAAATGTAAATTTAATCTGACACAATAATTATACATATGTTATATGTATCTGTTCAAATGTATATACACACACACACATACACACATATATATATGTGTGTGTGTATGTGTGTGTGTGTGTGTGTGTGTGCGTCTAGGTGTATGTGTGTGTGTGTGTGTGTATGTATGTGTAATTGGGAAATGGATGCATAATTCGACAGAATATTTATGAATACGTCGTATCATTTGAGAAAAAACCCTCCCAATTTCACATCGAGAATGAGTAACCCAGCCTAGCAAGTAAAGATAGAATAAACGATCAAATGAAAACGGGGCAGTTGTGAATATCAAACAGCCTGACAGAAAGGCAGAAGCTATGATAATCGTTTTGTTCCAACCCGTCTCAGTTTGTTAGTTCACTGTCCATGTCTTCTTTTGTTATTTTTACTGCTGACAATTATATCATTAAAAAGTGGATTCAGGGATTCATATTCTTTATATTGTTTATAATATTTGTCAAATCTGCTATCTCATTGGTCATAGGGCTGATTCCTGCAGTTGCCCGAGTTTTCTTTAATTGTTCATTATATTTACACTATTTACGCCAATTGACTCGTTCTCCATGTAATGATGGTGGTTATTTCAGATAGTTTATATATATATATATATATATATATATTTATATATATAAATAATTTCAGATCATGACTCGATCATGATTTCATGTTGCGATTCTTCAAATGGGTAAATGCTTCGTTTTAATATTTCAAATAAAAGACTTCTTCCTTGTTTTTTCCTTCTCTTTCCCTCATTTGGTTTTGTGTTTGGTTGGTAATTGAGTCATAATGTCTGGGTTTTGATCTCTGTATGTTTATTTTTCCGTCTGAGTTATATTGCATATGTGTGTATGTATGTTCCAATTGCCTCATCCGTATGTGCTCAGCGTATGTATGTTTGTGCTCAAGTATGTGTGTGTATGTCTTTCTGAATCATATCACTATTGCATTTGCTTTATCGAGTTTAATGTGTATGGTGATTTCTTGAGATTCAGTTTTTGTTCGGCCTCTCATTTAATTTCTGATATGAGATAAACTTAATTATTTCTTCAAGTATTTGAACGTTTAAAAGTTGTTTTTTTTAAAACTCTCCTTTTAAAGTAATTCCGTGAGTCTTATCTCATGATTTTTGATCTTTGTCTACTTTCACTTTTTTCTCTTTCACCTCTCCTCATTTGTTTGACTTTTTGTTTCATTTTTGTTTTTCTTTTCCGTGTGGCCATGGGTATGTTTCAAGTTCGTATTTATGTATATTAATGATCTAGGAATCAGTTTAATCCTCTATTGTTGTTTTAATCGATAAGAGATTTCGGCCATTGATATTTGTTTGCATCCTTTATGGCATGAGGTCGACTTGATTTCTGTTGAAACTGCTTCGGTGGAGTTAACTTCTAGTGATTTATTCTATCATAGTTTGAACTAAGCGAGTTTAATGCTTATGCATTTATTCATGGGCTGTATGTTATGCATCGTGTTTCTTATATATAGATTGTTTTAGGTTTTGTCTCGGTTATCGAACGTGTATATTTGCTATTATTTCAAGGTAAAGCATTATATATGATTTGCTGCGTTTCATTGTATTCTGTTTCTCAGTAGTTAGTTGTTGAAATTTTAGTTGGTATCAGTATGATCGGTTTTCACGTGTTTTTTAAAAAGTACTTATTTTGTGTCTGCAATTTTATATGACGGGTGATCAATGAATACTTCTTCTCCTGCTTTGCCTTGTGTCTCTGAGAAAAGGTCCGCATTTAAGAAAAATAAATAAATAAAAAACAAAACAAAACAAGTGAGAATGCTGCTGGACACAAAGTGAGGGACCAGTTCAGCATAAAATGAATTTATGAATATAATCAATTGCTGCAAACATTTTTGGAGAATTCACCCCACCCCACCTCATGAAAAAGAAAGTTTTCACGATTCATTGCAGGGAATGTACGCGCAAAATCTCAGATCTCTACTCTGAACGCGACGGGCTAAGTGAAATACGAATATATAGATTCATGTACATGTCAGGATACATAAATAACCTAAACCTAGCAACAGCGTTTAAGCTGATGTGTTGTGGGTAGCAATGATGACAAAACATTACTTTCATACGACAAATTCTTTTTCAACATACTTTCTTTTTATTTCAAAAAACTTGATTCGGTGATAAGTATTAAGAACATTATCACAGGAACATTCTAGAGTAAACATTTTTCATAATATTTCATTTAATTTCGACGTATAAAAATGAGGACTTATCAATCCGCCTCAACAACAATTGATAAATTAATGTAACCCTGATTGTATATCATTTCTAAGTATGAAACGACAAGAAATGTAACTGTAATCATCGAAATCTGTCAAGGACAATAACTGTTATTTCTTTCTTGTGATATACAAATTCATTCTCGAATCCTGTCAGCAAGGAAGTGAAATTAGTTAACAATTTGGTTGGAAACGTTTTATGTGAACCAAAAAAAAAAAAAAAGAAAAGAGAGACAAGCAAGTTTGGATTTATTTTCATTTATCTCATTTATGTTCTGTTGGATCTTACATTCAATACCATAGGTAGACTTTTTTGTATTCCTCAATATGATTGGCTTTCAATTTCATTACCGCCATAATGTCATCGGTTCAGTTATATATAAAAAATCTGATTGGTTTTAATGTAATTTTTCACAGTATAAGGGCTGATCAGAAAGTTTTCTGCTCTTCAAAATATATTGAGAACCGTTTGCTTGACCTTTATGTAACTTGACAGTAAAGCAGAAGGGGTCTTGATGCATAAACAGACAGTAAGAATGTTGATCAAAAAGTATCAAGCCCTTTCAAATATCTCAAAAACCGTTTGCTCGACCTTGATGTGACTCGGTAATTAATCGAAGGGGCATTACTGCGTCAACAGACAATATCCTATTGGGTTACAGAGTCGGCTGTGGAGGCTGATTAGTGAGTTTAGGTATTATATAACCGACACATTCACAATGACCGAGCCAGCCTATTGTTAGTGCTACCTGTGAGGCCTAATCTCTTCCTATAATGCCATTCAATTATATCTAAGCAAATCCATTTGATTTTAATGTTATTACTTATTTAATGAAATTGGGATTTTCTATTTTTCTGTGAAGTATCCAGCCATTTTAATTTTCTCAAGAATCGTGTGACCAGCTTTGATGTAAGTTGGCAATAAACCAGATGAGACTTTACTTTTGGGTTTCCGTGAGAAATCTTAGTCGATAGGGAGATGTCATTGACTGAGCTTGTGTAACGAGGTACCGTAACTTTTTCAAAGACGAAGCAAGCCATTCTACTAGTTTCTTGCTTGGTTTGGGCAAGACAGGTCTGCCAGTCCATTCACAATCCAGATTCGATATTCCATGACTTGCTTTTCACTGCTGAAAGTGGGGAGGTTTCAGACCACAGGCGTGATTGAAGATGAACAAAACTGCTGATCGTAATCTTGAGAGCTGACATTGCAGACTGTTCAGGAAAGTTGAATGAATGCTCAGTTGAGTATGTGAAGACTGAAGGGGAATAAGGCAGAATTTTTCATTAATATTAAATGGCCGGATACTTTTAGGACATACCTTGTAATTATTTTTCTTAACTACCGAGAGCCAATGCGTATTTCTCCCTTAAAAGAGTACATTTATAAAGTTCACTTTGGATCACAATGTGATAATCTTAATCACTGTGAGTACTAGCGAAGCGTTCTGTGAAACAAATTTGTAATGGTTGCAATATGATATATGCTGTTCTCATGAAGACATCATTAGATATTAAGAAATCATTTTCATTTGAAAAAAAGGTAATTCGAAAATATCTATCCGTTCAGAATTGGCTGATCATAAATCCAAATCATTTATGACACAAAATTGATATGAACAAAATCGTTTCACGATGTTTTTATTTTTTCTGAATTTTCACTTCTCTCTCATCTGTCTTCTTTTTCTGCTTTTTTAATCTATCCAGCAGAAAATTAATCGAATAATAATTAAAGCTGTCAAACAAAAATATCAGCAAATCCCTTCCTGCAGGTTCCTTGAGTTTCTTAGTTAGCCAGGCTTAATGGCTGGCTGATTGGCTGGGTATATATGAAATGTTAATGCTGCACTGTAGTACAATAGAGATTCCTTTGGTAGTGATCAAATAGATGGCTGGTGGTAAAGTTTCCGTGAAATAGCAACGAACACAGTTTTATGGAAAACATATTTTTTTCTAAATTTTTTTTTTTCACTTTAAGCAAATTCGCTCGTCTCAGGATCATCACCCTGATGCCATGAGGCAGTCAACAATGCGTACGATAGAGAAGGTAGATATCAAACACCAACCTTTAAGTATAGTGCTTGCAAATAAGGTGCCATAAACTAATCCCAAGGGCCGGTGATCTACTAGTGATCGAATAGCAAACCACTTACTGTGCCACATTCAACCAGTCAATCATTCGTGGATCTCAATATTTGCACCCCTACATTCGGTGCAACAGTGAGATCAAAGATCAAATATCAGCCTTTGCTTATGTTCGTTAACGCAGAGTAACCTATTAGCTTCTACCTGTTCACAAACATATACACACATAAATATACATACACAAACTTACATGCGCAAGCTTCATCATGCCCTTATACATATGCACAAACCAAGGGTGCACTGGAACACTAAGGCAGCGAAGGCGGCATTATGCCACAGACTGTTTGAGGCCCCAGGCTTTTGAGATGTCTGTCTGACCAACACGTTCACAGGTCCCAAGCTTTCGAGAGGTCAGCCAACTCAACACACTCACAGGCACCAAGTTTTTGAGAGGTCTGCTTATTCAACTCGCTCATGGGCCCAAAGTTTTTGAGAAATCAACCAACTCAACACGCTTACGCGCTCGAGGCTTTTGAAACGTCTGCCAACTCAACCGTCGGGCTGAAAGGGCTGCCCTACTGGCTCATGAGCTCCAGGCTTTTGAGAAATCTGCATACTTAATAGGTTCACAGATAACCTTTAAACACACGTACACCCGCAGACCCTCGGTTAGCAACCGCTATATATTTGTCTGTTGTCACGAAGCGAGACTCAAATCTTTAAATGCTGTACAAATAGAGGCAGATTCAGGAAATTTAACAGTCACGGCAATGAGCCATTAGCCACAAAGGTAAATCAATTATGGCCGAATATCTCCTAATCATTCTTTAACACGAAAGTGGTGTTAATTGAATGGAGATTTTCCAATGATTTCACCAGAGACTCAAAGGTTTCAACAAATCACTTCATTGCATGAGTGAGTTAGAGTTTTTGGTTTGGTTATCATACGATGGTCGCTTGATAAATTGATGATGAAAACATTAAAGCTATATTAATCAATGAGCTTGAAAGATCGGGATATAAATTTGAAATTGTAGCGTGATCAATCACTGTGTCCGTAATAAGTAGGAATCGCAAATTAATGAAACCATAAATTTCGCAGACTGTTAATACATAGGGTGGGCCCAAAATAACCATCAGTTTCGGTAAAACACGATGGATTTTCAACATCAATCTTGGGGCATAAACATTTTGGAGAACAGCCACTTTGAATCGCTAAACGACTCCGCATTTAATCTCCAGGCAACTGTTCAGCTCAGAAATGTATGTACAACCCAAAGCGTCACACAAAGGCTCCAAAAATATACAATGTATCGGTCAGATATTTCCCAAAAATTTAAATTCAATGCCATTGATCTTCATGGTTAGTATTTATAGTTATGTATAGGGTATATGCCTAGGGTTAGTAATGAGAATAGAGCTAGGGTTAGTGTTTAAGGTTAATTCCCGGTTAAGATTATTAATTAAGTGTGTTTTGAATTTAAAGCGGAAAAGGTAACAATCGCACGAAACTACACAAGTGGAGACGTGTTGCTGGAGGGCTCACCAGGCAATTCAAAATATGTATTTTCAATAAACATTTCAATACAGATGAAAGAAAATTGAAAATTGAAAACAATTCAAAATGACCGTTTCCCACATTGCATTTATTCAAATAGTACCAATCTGGTATTGAATGAATAAGACATACTGGAATTATTTTTTTCTCCCAAATGTAAAAACATAGGCAAAATCTCTGTATCTTATACGCTCTTTATACTTTAGAGTCAGATAAGTTCCTAAAAAAATAAAACTTCATACCTTGAATCCGTACAGGGGAAACTCCTGTGTTTCGTCGCATTCATTATCTCTTAGATTATGACAAACAAGCTGCCATCGTTGATTCTTTACTTGGACAATGCTCCAGCATGAATTCAATCGAAAAGACTCCTTTCCGTTGAATTCGAAAGAGTGTTGCGAAAAAATATTTTCCAAGATATGGCAAAATCTCACTCTAATTTATCCGATAAAAATTTAAAGGCCAAATATCGATCCAATTTTTAAAATTATATGTAAATTTATTGGAAGTAAACATTTTATTATCATTAATAATTTATTCCAGAGTCTCAGTCATTTTATTTGAAAAGTGCACTTTGAATGAGTATATCAGATCATTGTTAGTAAAAAAGTTATCTAGAAATTAAAAAACTATTCATTCAGCGCTATTCTAGCCTTTTTTAGCACTATATTTTAGCTATTTCCTGGAAAATCTCAGCTGATGTAGCCACTTTCAGCAATTAAAAATGACCATAAAATTGGTAACTGTGAGTAAAAACGTTTTTGAATTGGCAACACGGTGTTCAGGTTTGATCGAATTAATATTTAATTGATACGTCTAGACTGCCATTCTCCGCCTTATTCCTTATGAGAAACTGCCCCTTGAATCGATATTGAGAGTTTTCCAAATTAAAGGCAACAAGAAAAGGTAGGACATTTATCCTTTCTCATTTTATCCATCCTAATATCTAAAGAAAACTCTTTCAACACTTTTTAAAAAACTTATGAAAGCATTTAGATATCGTCTTTGAAGTTTTATTCTGGGGCACTAACTATTTTGGGACCACTGGTTTAATGGTCAAGTCAAGATTGAAGTATAAATTTTTTTTCCTGTCACGATAACGGAACAATACAGTAGTTACCCGCTTTTTAAAATTTAAACGTTATTATGGTTGTAATATATTTGTGGACCCTCGAGGATTTGCAGCCCTCACGTTTGAAATTACTCCATACTGTTCTGTCCTAATCTTGCAACGCCACAAAGAAATATACGGCGCAAAATATTCTTCCTGAAAAGCAGCTCTATCACCTCGAATTGCTCCCGTTGCCCCGTAGTAAAACGAAGATAAAAGTCATGAAATGTAATCATATTAGAAGAATTTTTAAGGTAGAGGTCAGACTATTGATACTGTAGTGAGTTCAATCCTCATTGGATGCTTATCATTAATGGCTATGTGCCGTACTATGGTTGGTAAATATCAAGAGAAATACAAAGTGTCAGTATATGCACAACTACAATAAGCCTGCAAAATAAATCAGAGTGAATTAAAGTTAAATAACTAACAACTTGGAGGTACAGTGTGGCGTAACAGTCACCGGCACAGGAAACAAAATCGATGAACCAACATTTCCGCAGGGAAAGGTATTGATTTACTCCCCCTCTAAGGTGTCGGTGAATAGCAGAGCATTGAAGACCTTTACTTCTATTAGATAGTTTTACTTCGCTGTGGAACTAGTAATTCCACACCGTGAAAAACCTACTTAGTGTTGACATCACAATGCAACCTGATGCTCTATAGTGAGTCAACAGGAATATATAAACAACTTACAAGTGGGTCGTTCAAATTTATTTGCGTTCACAGATTTGAAAATCAAACGAATATCAAAATGAAGGAAATACTTCTCTATTGAAATCAATGAAAAGTATGGAATCGAGATCGGCGAATATGATGAAGTTCTAATAACGAAATCAAAGAAAAGCCGACATCTTTGGATTTTGAAAATGGAAAAATCTAAAACAAGTCATGTTAGTCACTCTTTACAAACCATAATGTTACCAAAATCTTTTGGCAGTATATCACATCGGGATGATAAAAAAGAGAATTGAAAAAAGGGGTGATCAATGCAACAATTACTTCTTTCGACTTTCGTTGGATGCTGATCACTAAAAAAAAAAAAAAAAAAAAAATGTAACCACCGATTGACACCAGCAAAGGTACCAACCCAATATAAATTTAATTTGTAAAAAAAATAAAAACCTATTTGAGGGTGGGTCAGAGAACTGAAAAATCGTTTTTTAGACTTAATTTGGAGTAATTTGTAGATATAATAACAAGTAAATGTTGATTAAATTTGCAGCTCTCTAGCCCCTGAAGACATAGCACACACATAGGTTGATGGCGAGACGTGGTTGAAAACTGAAAAAAAACCCATGTTGACAGTTTTTGTGACAGATTTGGTTGTCGGTTTCTGACTAGATCGCTGGAAGATGCAGCGAAAACCATTTCCAGGAAAAGTGGATAAAGATCAAAGAGAAATGATATCAGAATATTTGAAGTTTTAATAACGAAGAGAAGAAATTATTGCGTAGGCTTAAGAAAAAATTCAGCTGGAATTGCCTTTGAGGTAAGAATTAATGGGAAAAATACAAAAAAATATCGAGCATTGGATTTAAAATTGAAATCAAAGCATTTTATCATTAACAAGATTACTCGAACGGGTATTTTGGAAAAATATCCTAACTACTTATACATACCAGTCGTCTCAGTGTGAAGAATGAGCAATAATCGTGTGACCCCATTCCCTCCGCAGGTGGTGGTAGGGTTATTGGGGATCGAGATTCTGTGTCGATGATTGGCTAAAATCACGTTTGAGGTCAAATCAGCTGGTGAGATTAAATGTTGTCCAGATGTATATTTGAAACAAGTTCCAAAGTTTTGAATGTGATCTCTTAACAATATCTGAGAACTAATAATCAAATTAATCCAGCATTTTTTCTGATGAAATAAGCGAGAATTTTCCTTTCATACATGTGATTGTGAACATATGTCAAAATGCGAAACACATAATAGAGAGAACCGACATGGACGCCCGGTGGTGTGAATGCAAGTAAGAGCGCCTATAAATCCCGCTATGGACGAATCCTTCCCGGTAGGATGGAGTAGTCAATATAACGCAGTATCCCACCAGCGAGGCTAACAAAACTAATGGAAATTTTACGTGAGTTAACATCTGAGATTATCCATTACTTCATGTTTTTTGTCTTCTCTCAGTCTTTGCCAGTATCTTCATACATCTCCTTATCCCTTCAAATCCCCATTACCATTCCATGTTCTAGAAAAGTGTTATAAAGATAAGGATTAGTTTTGTAGGTGAAAATCTCACACCTTAGCAAACACCCAAACATTCTTTTCTGCCACGCCCTTTCTACCTAATTAGTAAACTGCAGAAATTTATCTCCGTTCTTAATCTTACTGTAGACTACCTAACTTTTTCCCTCTGTCCTCTCTCTTCCTATCTTCTTAAAGTAATAATCTTGTGTTATTATTGAAAGTGTAACATTCGGACGCAGTTGAAAACAAGCTGAGTGATATTTTCAATAGGTTAGAATTTCTATTTATACACCTCCGACTAGTATTGCTTGATACAAGACTTTCCCCCATAAAATGGCAGTTTATTGATACTTGTCCTAATGAATTTGATTCTGACAAACTCTGAATCACAAAATATAGTAACACATATTCAACCCAAGATTCCTTTTGAATTTTCAAATTATGATTCATCGTACCAGTTTAAATAGGATAATCCCTCCGTCGTCCCGAAGCTATCTTGAAGGTTATCAGACTATTGTTTGTGTAAGAGTTCAAACTTGATAAAAATGCTGTCAAAGATCTCAACTTTTGTACTTTTAAGTAATTGGAAAGGTGCTCAGAAATAACAGTGCGACATGGTTTCACAAATTTTGTTCCAGGGATATTATTCTAAATAGTGGCCCTCAGGCACAGTCTCAATCAATTATCGACGAAGAGATTTTGAAGGATGTTGTGGAAGCAGATACAAGGACCAACAGAGGATCAGAACTTACAGTTCTCCAAAACAATTTTATGTTGTTACCGAGCATATTGCCTTTTATTATATAATTGTCTCATGCTGAATGACTCAATTTTTTTTTCAACTTGTTTCTCGATAGTCCTAGTAGATTTACCAGTGATTCTACAAGCACAACATTACGCTGCAAATCATCCAGAAATTCCATTGTAGACAATAGTAAAACAATATTTAGATTAAATGGCAAAAGTCAGTAAATAAAGTGCAGTAAACTCTCATTGTCATAGCATCCGTTCTAGCGGCACTATTCAATGACACACTCGTAATAGCAGCACTATTTAATTACACACATGTTTTAGCGACATTATAGAATGACACACGCATTCTAGCGGCACTATTCCATGACACATACATTCTAGTAGCACTGTACAACGACACACACGTTCTAATTACACGTTTGGAACTGTCAGCAACTCTATCAAAATAGGTTTGTTCAGTTTTTATGCTGGTCTGGCTAGCTAGCAATGTTTGTATGTATGTAACGCGCAGAAAAAGTGTGTCACTAGTGCTAAGGTTTGAAAATGATAACATTAACTCCCAGTTGTGTCTAGATTTATTTGTTCATTTGTCCCTTCAATTTGCCTTTTCAATACGCTTTTAGAGGGAAGTTTGATAAGCATTATCGCTTGTTTTCCGAAATTTGAAACTTTTTTCATTGACCACTGGCCAACAAAAGGTGAGACAAGTAAATTGCTTTTTTTCCTCCAATATTTTGATTAATCACCCCCCACACACACAGCATGCTACCAAAAGACGTTTGTCACGCGAAAACATTTTTTTTCTGTTATTTCTTGCAAGTCAAACGCTTATCAGTTGTTTACAAACGTTACTGAGCTACACAAAGTATGGAAGTAGCCAGACACTGTCGGGGTTAATATAGATTTGAATAGATAAGAGCAAAATTAAATAAGAGTTTGGTTGGCTATGGCGTTCAGGGTAGAAAAACGGGTGTTTTTAATAGTTTCGAGAATATGCCAGCATAAATTGAGCTCCTTCTTATAAGGCAGAGCGTTTTATATACCAGTAAATGCGGTATATTCTTCTTGTCGGAGGTTAGTTTGCAGCGATAGCACCTCAACATTCCAATGCATTTTTAAAAAATTGATATAAGTTTACCCTTGGTTAAATTCTGTTGAAGGATAATGAAAAAGTAATTTTTGTCTCCACATTATAGCTCTTTGTAATAATTACATTTCATACCAAAAAAAATTCTTTATAACAACAGTTCCCGATAGTGCTATCTTAACGGGAGGAATCAATATTTTTTTACAGTACCGGCAGGACTTTTTTGTTTTTATAGATTGAGCTTGTCCTACCGACTGCTTGCTAAACTAAAATGATTCTTCGCTTGATTTCTTTTTCAATTAAAAATTTCATGAATATTTGTTATACTTGTTAAATTTAGTGGTATACTTCAAGCACAAAATAACTGCTGGCGCTAAAAAACAAACAAAAGAACAGAAAAAAAGTAAACACCAATGCATTATCCCGATAGGTATCTTTGGAGCTGAAACATGGGATTCAACCAGAAGATTGATCCTTAATCTGAGAACCATGCAATTTACAGAGGGGAGAATCATACCCAACCTAAGATGGAGAGATCACAAGACAATACAAAATATCATAAAGAAAATAGGAGACCGAGATATCATAGAATCCATGCGAAAAACTTAAATGGCGATTGGCTGGTCATGTTGCAAGAATGGCGCACATCCTCTGGACATCATGACCCACAACGTGGATCCCCAGAGATCATATGTGAAATTGGAGCCGATGAAATATAAGATGACAGAACGATCTACACAAAATCAGAAAATACTGGCTCCATCACGCCCACAAGAGAGAGATCTGGCGAGTCATGGGGAAGGTCCATGTATATCGACAGGCGTTGATGGGGGCTATACCTTGTTTCTCACGGGTTGGGCTGATTAAATTCTTTCCGTGGCATCATTTTGATGCTTAAGCATACAATAGAAACTGTTGTATGAATAACAGCATGATGTGTTGGGTATGATCAATGAAATAATTGAAAAAAAAAGGTGATCGAAGAATACTTTAGCTCCATCACCTTTTCTTGGATCACTAGAAAAATCTTAATTTTCAAAAAACAAGATAAATTGGAACCAATTTAGCATAAACTCACCAGGCCGATTGAACCCCCTTCCATAATCCTGTTTGGAGGGATTTCGAGAAAAAAATGATGAATACTTGTTTTAGACATGATAAAAATAAATAATAAATGTTCAGCCCTCTAGCTCCAACGGTGCAGCTCGTACGTAAGAAACATATATGAATGTACTCACACATATATACATACGTACAAAGCCAGTAGAGCCAACTTGAAAAAAAAACAACTTTTTAGTGAGGGTGACAGATTTGGTCGACGGTTTCTGATACAAAACATGGGGATAATGTTTCATGTGCTATGGTGATTGCAAGCATTTTGTTAATACAGTATATAAAAGATATTTCCATGTCAAGATTTAGCAGCAAATAAACTCATTAACCTTACAATATGGAACCTTCTTCTCGAAGCCCGGAAGATACGATTAACATCGGAGAATGCATTAGCTATTTTCATTATGCAAATCAATTTTGTGAAGAAATTAAAAAAATGCATAACTTAATGGGAACAGCCACTTTTTAGAAAAGCACTCGGATAAGAGAAAATAACATAGGAAGACTTAAGTAGAATTGGCCCTAATTAGAAACCATTAACAAAAAATACCAGCATTGGTTTCTTGAGTTTTCAAAGTTGCTTGGCTATGCATATATGCATATATCACGCGAATAGGCCGCATCAATGAAGGTAGAAGGCTGCTCATTCAAACAGTTACCCCTTATTATGTTAAAAAGCTACCCTGCCATATTTTCCTTCAGTAGGGGTTCAATTTGCAATATGAATCAATGCAAGAATGTTTCCTTACCTTGTTGCACCCTGTTTCTCTTTTTTCTTTTCTTTTCTTTTCCTTTTTTTTCAAATTAAGACTTTCTAACAATCACTGCCTTATGACAGAGCAACAACTCATTCATTGATAACCCTTTTCCGATTATCAACTGATCGATCCCAAAATAGGTTTATTTCGTGATGGTTACTATTGAGTGACTAACGTAATCGTTATTTCATTTGAATACTTCCAAGTTTCCAAGAATTAAACCCTTGAAAATCTTATTGATTTTCTTCTTGAACTGACGTCTTAGTCCCCTTGTTAAATAATATTTTGCTCATAAATGATAAAATTGCTTATAATGTACACACAGAATACAACACATGATAATGCCGCTATTAAGGCTTCGGAGGGGAATAATATTATTGCATTGGGTAGGTTCTAAGGACCTTCCTCCTGCGGACCCTTTCATGTTCCTAAAAGATATGTGCAGACCCCTAAAATGTTTTTCTTTAATAATAAACTATCAGAAATTTTCCGAACTGCATTTATTTTGAAAGATATATTTACGTTTGAAGGGAAATAAGAATTAAACAGAAGTCAATGGGATGAACAGCGTTCTTTCATTTCTTTGTACAAATCGCTTTGATGTTTGGAATAATAGTAGACAGCTTGACTATCATAAATGTCTCAGTATTCAATTTATTATGATAGTTTCTGTTGTTGTGTATCTAGAAAATAATTCAATAGCTTTTTTTTTTGGATAGCTGTTGATATATTTTTCTTATATAATGTTTTGAAATGTTTACACTCCATCTTTTCTCAAAAGGATTTTCCTTCCACTGACCGTTTTGTCGACCGCTTATATGGGTCTTGTCGACTACTAGGTGTCCGTAGATCCTACACATGGAATCGCTGATATCCGAAACCTTTTGTAGCCTCTATCATGTGGATTTTTCATGGGTTGCCATTGACATAAACTATGACGAATCAGAAATGGTTCTTTTTGAAAAAATCTTTAACTAATCCGAAATGTTTCATCGTAATACGATCTCAAACAAACCAGATATTGCTATTTCTGACACAATGGTAAACATACCAGGAACATTCGTAGTGACAAAATCTTCAACAAAATAGGAATAGGTCTCTGTAACAAAATCTCTGACAAATCAGAAATAAGTTCTTGTGAAAAATTCATGATTCATATGAGATTCGTCGTACTGACGACTATGTTAGTGAGACCAACATACTCATAGCACTTGTATGTAACAGACGATTCCATATTTTTTACTCGGTCAATCTTTATTGCCTCAATTATTCCTCATTCTGATTGTTCATCTGAACAAAGCCGTAGACTGGACTGGTCAATCGTAGTAAAAATAAAAGCAGCAAGATTAATTTGTTCAATAACCTGAACAACCTTTTCAATATCGATTATGCGAATGAAAAAAGCTTCAAAACCGATTGACTGATACTTTGTAGTAATAACGATAGCAATAACAAAATGAATAAGTTCAATCGACCAAACAACCCTCAGAACGTTTATAACACTATTCAAAAGAGGTCTGGTTGGTCACTCAATAGAAACCACAACATCTCTTGGCAATATGCTGTGCTGTCGATGATCAATTAATAAGTTATTTCATTTGATTTTTGTAGGGCAGTGATCACAAATTTGTAAAAAAAAAAAAAAACAAGTAATAACTACAGGTAAGCTCAGGTAATCCATCTAGCATAAACTTACATTGTAAATTGAATCCCTGCATTGGACCTTACTTACGGGGAGGAGGTTATTTCTACACTTAACAAAAAGCAAATGTTCAAATTCTCAGTCTTTTAGCTCCGTTGGTGCAAACTGTTTGTGTGGTACATGCATGTATACATAGCAAGTAAGTCAGCCAACTGAACTGAAGAAACCTGTTTTGGTACAGTTTGATGGTTGGTATAACTGCATTCCTTTTACATGGCTTATACACCCGAAGAAGACCGTATAAGGAACCGCTCAAAACGTGGTCGTATTTAAGGAAACACAGGTATCATATGTATTGTTTCACGCAACCATCACTATCATCGTCATCATCCCTTTCACCCGCTGACAGGTGAAGCACTCTGACCTCCCAACTCACGAATGTCTTTTGATATTATGGTTTCTGACATGATCACGAAACATTCTATTTACCTTGAATATGCTGAAACTAATAAGTAAAATTAAATTGTCCATTGTCTATTGGCAGAGATGTAGATACGTAATCCCATCATTATCTTGTACGGTTAGGTTTTGTTACTATGTTCACATATAAATCGATGCAGATTTGGTCATTCGTGATGCATTAAGCTCTTTTCAGCGGATAAAACCTCTTAAATTCCCACTGAATAGCTCTCCAGGGTTATTTTTATAGAAGACAAATTGAACAGCGAGAGCCAATTTAAAAAACAAGTCTGGTTACTCACTCAAAATGAACCATCATGTGACCGACGTATTTTTGCAGCATTGCGTGTTAGGGGTGATCAAGTACAAAAAAACAGTGAAAGGGGTGTTCAATGAAAAAGTTACTTCCGTTACCTCTTGTTCGAGTCTGAATTTCAAAAAACAAGACAAGCGCAAATTCTACTGGACACAAATTATTGAACAATCGAGCATGAAATACACTGTAAATTGAACCCCCACCATGAACCAATTCACTAGGGAAATTTGAAAGAAAAGCCCGTTTTTCTAGACGTTACAAAGAGTAAATGGTTGAAGATTTCAGAGTTCTAGTCTTTTAGGATGGTACACACGTGTGACACATACATAGATAGCCAGCCAGACTTACTTAAAAACGGAAGAAACCTGATGACAGTTTTGATGACCGTTTTGTTTAACAGTTTCTAATTAGACGTTTAGTGTAGCGTATTCGAGAAAGCTTCAGGTTAAGTGTGTTGAAATTAACTTACCGGTGGCAAAGTTATCAAAAATACGAAAGAATCAAAAAAAGGATCGGTAATGGTTCTATTTTGAAGTTATTCTCTACCACTTATGGCCAGTTATTTTGCATGATTGTAACACTGAAAGAGGTTTGCTCCATCTTCTTGAATTGAAACTGCTTTATGATAGTAAATGCATTTAGGGGACTTTTGCAAGAATTCCTGAAATAGTCGAATTGTATTTTCTATCCAATGTGCTATGGAAATAAGTTGATTTTGCGATTCTGTCTCTCTCTCTAACTCTATTTCTGTCACTTTCTGTCTCTGTCTCTCTATTAAATACACACACAAACACACAATTGAACAGGTTCACATACGCACGCATACTAAAAAACTGGTGGTTGTGAGCGAGTGCGCAGAAATAATCATCACCAAAATAATGATTATAATCGTTATTAGACACTTCAGGTCTTCTGCTGAACAAAACACCTTTTCCAACTAATTCTATGATGACAATGACTGATAATCTCTGTCATGCCTTACAACAAACCTTTTGTAATCGTATCTCTCCATTTTCGTTTTGGTTTTGTCCTACGATATTTGCAATCTCTTGGGCACTATTCAACCAACCTTCACACACACACACACACAGAGACGCGCGCACACACCCCCTCTTCCTGGTCTACTCTTCAGGATCAAAGTGTAGTATCTGTTCCCCGGCCTAGATCGAAGAGTTGGTACTGACACTTGCCTGTCGAATAGGCCGGAGGGGAGTGCGTCAAAGACCGAGTGCGCTGGTGCAAGCGTTGGCCAATGAGGTTTCACTGACGCTGCGTTTGCTAAGCGCATTGGGAGGCCTTTGGACTCGTCCTTAGGTTCTCCCATTATTACTTGGCCCAGCTGCGGGGTCTCAGTTTCCCCAGGGCAGCACTGCTCCATTGCACTTAAAGGAGCAGGTCCCCTGGTGGTCAAATTTCGCTGCGGTGGGACAGTAGATAAACAGCACACACAAACAGGTGCCCCCTTTTTTTCTGGCCTGTTCTTCAGGATCAAAGTGTAGTATCTGCTCCAGGCAGAGGCCGAGGATCTGGCACTGACACTGGCCTACCGAATGGGCCGGAGAGGGAGTGGATAAATAGAACACACACACACACACACACACACACACACACACACACACTATATATATATATATATATATATATATATATATATATATATATATATACAAAAATATGAGTTATATTATATAGAAAGTCACCTGAAATGATTTCCTGTCGTCATACAGTTGATATGTCATTCAGTTCAGACAAAGTAAAGAGAAAAAACACTTAATAGAAATAGTAAATAGAATGAACGATTGAAGACTGCAGCAGAAATCGGACCGGCCACAGACAGGTAGACGTTTCAACTTAGTGATGCATTTACCATAGTGCTAAACGCCGATAATGCAAAGGCCAAATAACTAGTTTCAACCCAAAATTCTCATTTCGTTTATTTTCAATCTTTTTCGTGTCCTCCAATGTGACAATATGCATTTGAGAAATGGATATTTTTGGTCCAACAGAATGAATTATAAATTGCGTTATACTATACAGCAACTTATCTGAAATGATCTTGCATCATTACACGGTTAATATATCATTCAATTTAGACAACGTGAATAGAGTAAACGATTAAAGAAAATAGGACTGCTGCAGGGGTCAAGCCTGCCATCGATAGGGTAGCCGTTCCAACGTTGTGATGTTCCTACCATTGAGCTGAAAAGCCTGTTGGTAATGCAAAAGCCAAATAACTGCTTTCGACCCAAATTTTAGTTTATTCTCGATGTATTCGTCGCTTTCAACGTGGCAGTTATGTATTCAAGGAATGGACTTATTTAGTTCCCTATATAGTATAATGCAATTTGAAATTCATTTTGTCACTCAAAAAATATCCATGTCATATATATATATATATATATATATATATATATATATATATATATAGGCATTTTCATAACTATTTATAAATCCTTGCTTAATTTGACAGAAGATCATAAGAATTTTAATTCTCGATATGGTTCGAATATTTTCCTCGTCTGTGCGTTCATTTAAAATTATGTTTCGCTCATGTACTCTGTGACTATTGTCAGCTGTTGTTTGGTTCTAAAATGAGGAATCCTTACGCAGGGTGCATTAGCAGTTGAACTGGATACATCATATCTATTTTTTGTATATCTGGGCTATGCTTTGGTGGTATTCGTAGATTATTTCCCTTGCATTTTGTGATCTGTTTAGATTTTTCAGAAGTTTCTCATGATAAGAGCCTCCCAGATGCTTTTGATATCAATGCCTACCTGGCTAACTTATTCGACTGATGAAAGCATATGCCACTTTTGTCGTTGTCGTATTTGCTAATTATTCTCCACCTTGTCAATAATCTGTCCTTCATCTCATAAGGACCTCTGCCCCTGCTTCCTCGAAGTGTACACTCATCATAAAGGGAAAAAAAAGGCAAAACAGAATGCCCTCTGCAAAGGAGAGAAATCGAGAGTGACCCGATAACATAACCCAGAAAGACAAAAAAAAGTTATGCCAGATCAAATCCAATCGACCATCCGCTCTATGAAGTGGTTTCAGATTCTAAAAACAAAATCAACCAACCGAAGTTGGAGGTTACACGGTCGAAACATTTTGAGTACATGGATACATAGACGAGACAAATAGTTTGATCATATCATACACACTGATTAATATGCACCGTTTAGCGAAAATTGGCAAAAAAAGGTCACAATACTCGGTGACCTAAAGAGAATCTTACCAACAAAGGCATACTCGATTACCTTATTGAGAAACACACTTTCTATAAAACTTCTTACAGTCAGCATAAAGCAAAAATAAAGGGATATAGATACAGGAAAGGAAATTAAGGCGTTGTACAATTCTTTTAGGAGAAAAGATATTCAAGCTGTGAAAAACAGCATTCGAAATTGAGTATTTACCTGAGTTCAAACACCAACCAGAAGAAGAAAATGCAACCTAATCATTTTTTTCTTAAACTTCTGTACTTCAACATTATGGACGTTAGCTTTTAATGGTTCCTAGCCAAAAATCTTCCGGGATTCTGCCTTAATGCATTTTGTAATCAGTTATAAAATTAATTTTGATATTACATTTTCACATGCCTAAAACCAATGATTGAATGTTAATGCACGATTAATAAAATGATTATTCTAGAAAATTTGTATTTGGGACTGTCAACCAAAACTGTCACTGTCAACAGAAAATGTCGACACGATTTCCTTCATTTTTACGTCGCTGGCGACGATTAGCGAAAGGGAGCTGTTTGATGATGCATCATTTTCATGTACAGTGAATACATTTTCCAATATTGTATACGTGTGCAGTATAAACCCACCACCACCTCCACCACCATCATCATCATCATCATCATCAGTCCGTCAACATCTGTCGTTGGACATAGACCTTCCTCGGGATTCGCTACACCTTTCTATCATGGGCATCGCAGAACCAGTACTTTCTGAATTTGTCTTGCTCGTTTTTCAATCTAACATCCTGCCGGCCTCGGTTCTGCATGTGGTCTCAGGGGATCCATGTCGTGAGTAGTGATGTCCATCAGTTTTTCCGCCATTCGTGCAACATGGCCAGCCCACTGCTATTAGAGGTTTTCAATTGATTCTATGGAGTCCCAGACTTTTGTTTCTTCTCGGATCCACTGTGCTGTCTTGTGATCTCTCCATATGCAGCCCAATATAAATCTCTCATGTGCAGGTTGCATGATTATCAATTTGTGGTTCTGTCTCTTGGTTCTACCATCGTTTAACTTGGTTAAACCTTTTCAACTTCTTAATTTTTTTTAACTGGGTTTCATTGTATTTGTGTATATGTCGTGAGTACAAGCTGCAGTAATGGAGCTAGATGGCCGGAAATTTCAACATTCTCTCCTAATTTTTGGGGGCCTTTTTTTCATCAAACTTTCCCCCCACCCCAATAATAGGCTGTTGTAGGGAGGTCATTTTAAGATGTATTTATATACTAAAATAGCCCGTCAGATTTTTTCCACCAAAGTTCATGCCCTTTCATTTGGAAATACGGACTTTCTTGAGATCTTCAACCAACAAAGAGTGAGAGAAGTCACTTATTCATTGATCTCCTCTCCTTTTCAATTTTCCAATTGATCATCCCGAATAAAGAATGCTGCCAAAAAGTGTTGGTCACGTGACGATTTCAATTTAGCTACTGAAGAAAAGTACAAGATGAGCAAAAGTAAGTAATCAGTTGGAATCAAATGATTATTGATTTTTCCGTTTCAATTCTGTCTTTTAACTTCGAACTCTATTTATATGATTTCTAATTCCAACTCACATCATTCTGCATCTCGCGTGAGAAAAGGGTCAGGGAAGCTCCTCCCATGAGAGTGAATCTAATCATCTGAACTTGTGGCTAAGCTTAGTAAATATTTTGTTACCTAAACGTGGAAACTAGTTGTGAAGCCAGTATAGACAACAATTACCACCGTAGTGAGTTTAATGTAGATCACCGTGTGATCAATGCATATGGCCTAATGTCAGACTAAGCTTCCCTACACGGCATGATCCGAAAATATTCTTAGATACCAATGGTAAACACACGGGCTCAGGTTATGCATTTATGCAAGGTACTGATATTCTTAACTGATCTTCCCAAACAGCATGCCGCCAAAATACATTGGTTATGTGACAATAACTACTGAGTCACGAACTTGACTAGTAATTATATTTGTTTTCTTGATGAGAACTGTATTTCCTTTGATAAACAATCTAGCCGTGCAGACTATTTCCACGCAATTGAATTTGATCCTTATTGTCTGTCCATGTTTGTTGATAGAATGAGACTGAGATAAATTTAGCAAGTGAGCGGTTCATGGTGGGAAATGGTCATGAAAGCCCTTCCCATTACAGTGACATTAATCGTTTAAATTTGTGGCTTTGTGTCTGGCTACGCTGGGCTCGGTAAATAGCATGTTATTAGAAATGGACAATAATTGAAAAAGATGGCTAGTTATCCACTACTACTGTAGTGAGGTTTATACGTTTTTTTAAAGCTCTCACTTCAATTATCCCATCTCTCAGCTAACTTCCTTAATTTGTCTCGCAGATTATTTGCACTCTCGAGGGCTCGAACCTTATTGTCTTCCCATGACTGTAACTGAACTAGACGAGGTTGAATTTAGAAAAAAAGTCGTGAAAGTTAATTTCATGAGTTTTGCTGCGTGGGTTTATTTATCTGTACTTGTTGCATTGTGTCTGAGTATGCTAAGCTTACTAAGCATCCGACTATGATTCGATTTTTCGAAGATTCAAAATGAAACAAAATATTTGTCAGTGAGACAAAATATGCGACAATATTTTTTTTCCAAATTTTCCAGATGATGTATCAGTCTTTTTGGAACTTTACTAACTCTAAATAAACAAATTTAAAAAAAGATTGAATTCAAGCTTTTGGAACAATTGTTGATTATGTACGTGTAAAAACTTTGCATTTTATTTTATCGTAGTAAATTTTGTAAAATCAAATCGTATTTTTTACGTCTATAATACTACTGACGTCATCTGATGCCGATTGAAGATCAGTCTTTTCCAATTAGAACAGTTTTTGGGTGCCTGTTGTCAAGTTGGTCCAGCTAGTCAAGCCAACCATTATTGGTATAGTGATTTATATCCATATTTGTAGCATTTTATATGAACAAGCTTGGTAAATATTAGAATGCTCCGACGTGAAAAAGAGTGAGAAGCACAGAGATTGTGTGTGTGCGTGTATGTGTGTGTGTGAGAGAGAGAGAGGGGGAGAGAGGCAGCAGCAACATCTATAGCAGAGAATCCATACTCTTACAAAAGCCATACAGCTCGAATGGAAGTCATTGTAATTTCTTAAAGAGAGAAAAGGGAACCGTCATTCCACCAACATAATTAACTCGTACCTAGTAACAACCAATCAGGAAACCCAAGACACTTGCATAACGACAATCATTCCGTATTTAATCATCAGTCTACTGACTAACTGTTTAGGACAGATTCAATAAAAGTCGAAACTCTGCAATTATGTCCGTGTTATTCTATTTGTGTTGTTTTTTTTTTGTTTTTTTTCTCGTTAAGTGGTGTAAAGTAATCCAGCAATCAGAAAATCATTTCACTTGAAATATAAGACGCCCCAAAAGTAACGCACGATTTGTCCCAAAACAATTTCATTGGTTCAATATACAATAGTACAAATCTAATAAACATACCTTACGAGGTATGATACATGCAAGATTCAATGGGACCGTAGCCCAATCCCCTGACGTGCTAGCGTTTTGACAAAGAGCAATGTGATTTTTTTTTAAATTCTGCTTTTCAGCTCTCGCATGGTGGTTGGTTTTGTACTGCAGATCAAAAGATTGCCGTTGACTGTCCATCCGACTGAACAGGGTTTTCAAGTTGTGGATATTAACGAATATCCATTGTACAGATACACACGGAATTACTTTCTATCTATAATATTTTCAATACAAAAGTTGCTGCAATCACCTCCAGTCGCAGTAAAAGTTGGAGTCGAGCTTGACCTTGCAGCTACTAGTTTTGTTGAACGTCCGTAGCCATCAAAGATGGAAGGTTATATCACTTTTTTGTGCGTGTGTTTGTTTCTGAATGTTTCCGGTGCTTCCAGCCATACTATTTTTTCTTTAGACTTGAAAATCAGCAACAGTACTCTAGTACACTCTTCTTTTCCATAACCGGGAAAATTCCTTTTTTTTTTCATTTCTGCTCGATTTAGATGGGTCTATTGATATCATCTAAATTCTCCGGGGTCTGAATGTTTCTTGATGTTTTCACGATATTTGGGATGTTTTCCAGTGGAAAACGACGGTAATATCAGCGATAGAAATCATTCTTACTATATTTTTTTTCGATGGATTCTTTTTTAATTACTTCAAATTTCGACGGTACAGCTGTTCAATTATTGACCGGGATGCCAAAATTATTCTCATTCGTTTTTTGACTCCGTTTAAGACTTCTATACATCTTAATTCTAACTGTAAGTTTTAACCAACCCTCTGAATCCCATTGGTCAGTGATCTGGTCTCACAGTCTATTTCTACTGTAGTGAGTTCAATCCTTATTGATTGCTCATAACTGACAGAACCGGACTGAATTACACTTATCAAGTGAGTTGTTTGCCGTCGGGGAAAAATTCTCATTAGAAGGACATCAATCATATAAACTCGTGTCAGGTTCCACCAAACTTGTGAGTAAAAGGGTTCCCGAACGTGGACAATAGTTAAAAGGCATTTCTTGCCAAATATTACTGCTGTAGTGAGTTTTATCCTGACCACCAAGTAATCTGCCAATGAATCACCGTAGCCCCACAAATGGCCGATCAACCAACCAAATGTGCTACAGGTTCTTCTCTCTTTGAATGTCTGTGTTTATGACTGTGTGCATGTGTGTCAATGTATCTCTTGTCACCCCAGGTACATTTTGGGGGCCACAACCTTGAATATTTGCATGGGTGCACCGTAAGACATCATCGAAAATGTTTAATTTTTCCGAAAGAGTACTTTTTGGGAACCATATTGTCATTTCGGTACCAACACTTTTTTTTTTTTTGATAATTTTAAAAACTTTTTTTAAAAAGATAAATAGTAATGGTATATGTGCGGGTTGAGATAGTTTATTTACGTGAGGTGGATATTTTTAAGTTGATCATCCTCACACAGCATCCTGCCCAAAAAGTTGGTCACGTGTCAGTTTCTATTGAGTCACTAATCGGTTTTTGATACTTGTTCAAGTTTTTTTAATTATTTTTTCAATAGAAACTGTGCTTCAGGCAACTCCCTGAGCTTCATTAATAACCAATCAAGTTTTGCTGACTAATTCACAATATTGAACTCGATACCCATTTCCTGCCAATAATTGTAGTCTGAAGAGGACTCAGCAAAACTCAGCAAATGAGTAGTTCATCTAACAGAATGGTCATTAGAGCTCATACCAAAGGAGTGACCTTAATTGCCCGATCGTGTGGTTTTACGTCAGACTGTACTAAACCTCGGGAATAAAAGTTCGTCTGAACGTGGACAATATTTAAGAAGGTAGTCTTGCCAACCATTATAATGCAGTGAATTAGATCCTATCCCCTGAGTGATCCATACGTATAGTTTTATATTAGACTAAGCTGAGCTTAATAAATGTCAAGGTGGCTCGATGTGTAAAAGAGAGAAAAGAAAAGAGAGAGAGAGAGAGAGAGAGAGAGGTAGACATACTGACAGGAGGAGACAGAGAGAGAGTTTGAAGGAGACTGACAGACAGACAGAGACAGAAGCAGCGACATTTATAGAGAAGCCGTACTGTTACAGAAGCCATATTGCTCCTATAGCAGCCATTTGTAATTCCCTGAAAAGAGAGAACCTAACTTCGTCATTTTATTGCAATAATTTACTCGTACCTGTAAACAACCAATCAGAAAATCTGGAGACCCTAGCACAACAACAATCTCTCCATGGACGATCGTAAGTTCACTGAGTAACAGTGTAAGACTGACTCAATAAAATCCTGAACTCAGCATCATTTCCTGTCTGTATTGTTTCATTTGTTTTTTCTCCACGTGAAGTGGTCTAAAGTAATTCATCAATCAGTGACATTATTTCCCAAATCTGCTTGAAATACAGGCTATCCCAAAAGTTATGCCCGATTCGTTTCAAAACAATTCGATTACTGCAATAAACAAACTATATATCAATAAACATAGTCCCACCCAGGTCTACTTTCCTCATGCGTGTTGTTCTCAGCAAGTTGTGTCCTACTTTGAATCACTTTAGGGAGATCAGCGAACATGACACGCGAAGAAGTGGAAACATGTATCCATGGATCAAATGAAAATGTCTGTTCGAAATCTCTATTAGTTTTTTTTTTCAGAATGCTAAAGATACAAAAGGGTATCAATTATTAGGTTAAATGTGGCTATCGCTCAAGCTGCCAGTCTGCAAATGTTCCGATAAGGTTTTGTGTTGATGGTGGCACCTTTTTCATCTCTTCTGATTTTCAGTTCTTGTGTGATGGCTGGTTCTGTACCACACACGGTGTTCTCTAGTACTCCTCACATAAAGGGGAGTCGAGTTAATTTAGCTATCGGCCTTCGAAAATATCGCCAAACTAAAATTGAAATGAAAGGAGAAGTTACAACTATCGACGGTTGTCAGAATGTTTGCAGATCAGTAACTTACCAAATGATTGTATTGCGTTCTGTAAAAAAAAAAATGGTTTGACTTTGATTACATAAACTTTTGATTGTTAGATTAATTGTTCATATCCTTCTTTTGATTAAGTAAACATTTGAAAGAAAGGGGTTTAAAAATTTTGGCATGGATCCAGAAGTTTGCTTCTGATTGTGGGATATTTCTCTGTTTGTCCAAACTGCACACGTTCATGACTGTACATTCAATGTCCCCAAAGAATCTTAATGAGTTTCTATGAAAGACTGGAGAATTGGGTAACGGGCTTCCAAAGTGCTAATTGAATTTTGTGGTGAATCCATATACAATCATTTCTCCGACGCTGTGTATATATATATATATATATATATATATATATATATATATATATATATATATATATATATATATATATATATATATATATATAACACTATAATATAATCATAATTTCATGTCTGTCCACATGATATCTCAAAGATGTTTCGATGAATTTCTATGATATTTCATGGAAGGATTGACTACAGGTCACAAAAGAAACGTTTGAATTTTGGGGAGGATCTTTGTACGATTCCTTCCTCAATCCCGCAGTTTTATGTCAAAACCCCATGATAATACAATTTATTTCTGTCCACAAGATATATCGAAAAGGTTACATCCAAAACAGACAACACATGTCAATACGATGGGAAAAAAAGTTCTCAACAAATTGAAATGAAATTTTTGGGAGTGAGGACAATAGACTATGAATGAACCGATTGAATTTTTGGCTGGATCCATGCCTAATTACTTCTTTTTTTTTTTTTTGTAAGTATGCGTTTACTGATTTTTTGTAAAAGAAATTAAAATCTTTTGCTGTTAGGAAATGTCACCAATTTGGTGTATCACGATACATTCATTTGGCTAAGTGATGATCCATGCACATTCTGAGGAAATGCAATGTCGATGATGGACGCCCTTCCTTCTATTCTGATTTCCAATTTTTGCAGAGGGGTTCGTACCACAAACAATGTTCTTTAGTACATACCACATTGAGAATCATTTGGAATAGTACAGCCAATTCAGCTTGCAACCTTCCAAATTATTGTAAAGTAAGTCTCGCGTAAGAATTGGAAACAAGATAAAAGATAAACCCTGCCACCATTGTGGTTGAACTTTGTCAGACTGTGCGCCAACCGAATATATGCACCGAAATGAGCTACTGTCACATTGAACCTTATATTTAACGCGTTGCATTTGTCAGAGAAGCCAAACTTGCTAATTAAGAGTAACAGAGTTTTAACATCAGATGGTTGGAAACTGCAAGATATATATAAGATTTAAACACGCTCTTATTGGTACATCTACCTACTCATTTAGTTACAACAAAATTGCATTAATGTTAAATGCATGTATGCGATAATCCATCATGTAATTTATGCAACTTTTAGAATTCACAAAGTATATATATATATGTGTGTGTGTGTGTGTGTGTGTGTGTGTGTATGTGTGTATGTGTGTGTGTGTGCGTGTGTGAGTCTTTGTGTTTTAGAAATCTTGACTGATCGCTGTTTAAACTACAATACACCAAATCCTACATTAGGATTTAATATAGATATATTTACTAACTATGAACATTAAACCTCCAGAGTTAAAGATTAAATTAAAGATTCAATTCAGCTCGGTCAAATTTCATAATTGGTAAATAATTATAAAGCTTAAATTTCTCTCGTATCTTTAATATCATCTTTAACATCAACTGTAATGAGGAAAAGAGATCAGTCAATATATTTCCATGAACTGCACATTAAATGTCGAAGAGTTGCATGTGACTCGTGAATTACGGTCTGGCTATTCCTGCTGTACGCCTATTAGATACAAAGTTCGTTTATTATAGCAATAGAATTATTTTGGGACATTTCGGGTGTTACTTTTAGGATACACTATATGTTCTAACTCGTGGAGAAGGACAACAACCTCAGCTTAATTGAACATTCATAATTCACTGAGTGTTTGTTATTCCATCTCACCGACTTGGGATTGTCATAGCATGGAAATAATGAGAAGGTTTAACAAGTCTGGTTGATCACTCAACAAAAACTGTCACACAACCAACGCCTTCTGTCAACATGACGTGTTGGGGATGATTAATTTGAATAATCACAAAAAAAAGTAATCAATGAATATGTTTGTTTTTTTCTCCGGTCAGTGATCACTAAAACGTTTGAACATTCTTTTATGGAGATGAAATTTTTAAAAAATGAAGATATTCTTTTATAGACTTAATAAGTTGAGTAAGTGTTGAAAATCACAGCCCTCTAGTTCCGTTAGTGCGTACTGCATATGTTGTACATACATACATAGAAAGTCAGCCAGTCAGTTGGACCAGCTGGAAAACTAGAGAAACCTAAGTTGACAGTTTCGTTGACAGTTTTGAACAATGTGAAATTTCAATTTGAAAGCCGATATCGATGATAATTTAAAGTTGAAGTATTACGGTAATAATATAGGAGCCTCTCGATATAGCGTGGTTTGCTATTGCACTGTTCAGGATAAGAGACAGGTCTCAGGAGAACACAATTTTTTTGCCTATGCATTTACCATCGTCACGAAAGATGCAATTTTAAACAGAAATTCATCAAAAAAATTTCTAAATATGACTTAAAAATAAAATGTATTCAAAATTGTTCAACAATCACAATTGATTTTTGATTTTCAATGGTTCAGTTATAACACAGTTATCATCCTTTGATCTCAACATATGCATAATAAAGAGGTACTACCCTACAACGAGTTTTATCTGATTATCAAGCTTTAGGCTTTGTTGCTATCGTATTCTGAATTTTAGTGAATATTTCCTTGCCTATGTTATACTCATCGAAATGTTACCTGTTTTAAAACTCTCTTGTGACGACTGCAGAACTGACACGAAAAGAATAAGAAGATTATAAATACGTTGATCAGATAGAGAGATTTGTTCAAAATTCCCAGGAGTTTTGCCGAATGCCACAGACTACCAAAAGGGACGATTGCATGTGTCTATTTTTATTCAAGATTATCTTTGCAAAACGAACTCGGATTGTATTATTCAGACTCGGAACTTTGTTCACAAATCCCTGTCCGGTTAATTACTAGGCCATCAATACCTACGCTAAATACTTTTTGAATTATTGTTAACATGCAATACATAGACGACTAAAATAAAGACGCTACCAGTTTATGAAATGACACTTAAACGGATGTTGTTTTTTTTAACTTGATCTTAACATTCAAGTGTATGTGAATTTGGTTACATAATCGAAATAGGAGTGAACAGATACTGTATGACTGTACTTGGATTTGAACGCACGACCTGTGACCTGTTTGCTCGTAGTCGCACATTTACCGATTTCGCTATGGAAACAGACTTGCAAAGTGAGATACAAAACCTTAGTCACGATTTCGTTGTTATCGTTGGTAACCATACTTTCAAAAAAACGTGTTTAGAGAATGTACTCTTTCAAAATTTATCAGGAAATTTGTTCCTCTGAAAAAATTGGCTCACATTTCATTTTTTAGTTTCTTTCACTTACTCCCTTTTGGTTTGAAAAAGTATCGAGGCATTCTTTTATTAGTGAGCAGAAAATCTTTATCAAAAAATCGACTATGGATACAGAAAAAAGTTAAAATATTGTTAAGCCAGGTTATATCTAAAACAATAACAATACGATTTATGTACTAATTTAATTTTTTATTTCCCCCCTCACACTAGCTCACTCACTGCTAAATAGGTCGCACAAATGCTGTGTATTGTTCTTTTCATTGAATGATTAAGAGTTTGGAACCACAATTTGATATGATCAGTCATTTGCACTGGTTCAGTCACTTTGTGTTGGTCTTTTTCTGCTTGTGTAATCGATTTAAACAATCTCTGAAACGTTTGCCCTCACAGTACAGAGGATTGCAAAATAAGATCATATTTTCGTTCTTGGAAGAGTCTCACTAGTCTGTCAACTGGGTACCAAAATTTTAGTGAAAATATAAAATCATTTACATCTGAAATACCGTGAAAAATTTTAGATACCAAATACTTTTAAAACTAGATACACACACACACACACACACACACACACACACACACACACACACACACACACACACACATGTGCATGCGTAGGCACGTGCACACACACAAAAATTTACATTGAAAATGCATGTTTAACATTAAAATATACATTAATTCTGGTCATAAGAATGCATAGAACCTAATAGAAAAAAATTACAAGGTGACCAGTGCAGAGAAACATTTACCAGACACAATTTGATCAACTTTTTTCTTAAAGTCATCAGTATAGTTCAGCTGGTTAGTCAAAAAAATCTTTTTTGTCTCAGATTGTTAGTCTTAAATTTACTTGTACTAGATTTGTTTCATAAAAGATGGTGAACTTTCCGATTTTTGGGTTTTTGATAAAGATAGAGCATACTTACTTTTTCAATTGCTGAGTATTAACAGATCAAGTTGGTCACTCAACAAAAGACTCTCAAAACCAAGATCTTTTGGCAGCTAGCTGTTTTGGGGTGATCAATTAAAAAACAGGAAAGGGTGATCGCTTCATAAGCTACTCCCCTCACCTTTTGTTTGGCATTAATCATTGAAAATGTTCGAATTTACAAAACAAGCGTGAATGGTTTTGGACAAAAACTATGAGACTATTTTAGCATGAAATTACATAGTGAATTTGAAGCTGATACACACCAATTTTGGAAGGATTCTCAAATAGACGTTTTCCAGACAGAGAGTATTTTTCAGCCCTCTTCCTCCATCGCTACGGCCCATATACATTGATAGCCAGTCAGGTTGATAGACTAACTTGAAAACTAAATAAACCCGTGCTGACAAATGGTTCCCTATGAATTACGTGCATTCAACTGATAGAGCGATGATTTAAGATTTTTGAATTCACGAAATTTTCAACTAAGCAAAATAATCCCTCCTTTTTCAAAAATGAATATTTATTACGATAGTCTGGCCGAACAAATCATTGTATATTAAATCTATACTCCATCACATAAATGTTACTTTGGAAATAGAGAAAGAATAGTTTCGAACAAAACCTTTGAAGTAAACCTTAATTTTTGTGACATGTTTCGTTTCAGACAAGCTTTCTCAAACCAAATGAAAATGCTCGTATAAAGCGATTCACAAAAAGACTTAGTTAAAAAAACTTGATTCCAACGTTTTGCAAATTTTGCTTACATGAGGGAGTAGTCAATTCTTGTGTGTCTCTTTATGAGTATCTGCAGAAAATGACCGTGCAAAATAAAATAAAAAAACATAAAATTTGATAACCAATGCTAGTGTTTATCAACCTTTTGATATTGAAGGCACCCTTTAAATAACTCCCATAATTCAAATAAACTCCTGAGTGAAATAATACAAGTAGACTCAAAGATACATTTTATTTCCGTACCAACAGCAACAAAAACAAACCTCATCAAAAATTAGGGATTCAAACACAGTAGATTTGTCGTGATTTGAACTTGAGAATAAATGATTACCAGGAGGCTGTCTTGCTGACTGCGTTAAATTGGCAAGTTTTACTATTAATAATGATGTATCCTACATATATGTAGCGGTTTATTTCATTTTGATAAATGAATACATATATACAAAAATATATGTTTTATTATTAAAAAGGAAAATACATATACGCAATACAACAATTGTAGATTTCATCTTCAATCATAAAAGGATTATGTGTAGAGTTTAATCTTGCTACAGCCAGTTTCGTTTTGCTACTAGGCTACAAAAGCTTATCGCGACTAGCTAACTCACTGGACCTCTCTCTCCGACTCACTATTACTTTTTCAAACATTTCGAACCCCAAAAGGTTTTCAGCAACTGAAAGCACCTATGAAGAATCTATTGTTTCCAGAACCCAGAATTCTATCCTCCGGTATAAATTGACTTATTCCTAGTTAGCAGAATTTATTGATTCTGAAGGTTCTTATTTCGATTGATAAATTTTAGTCTGAGCTGAGATCTCCCGTTTCCAAGTTGATAGTGAAAAAACTGCAATTATTTTTGCACCAACCGAACATAAATAAATTTGTAATGAATTGAACATTAATGTAAAATAAACTTTATCCTCAACGATGGGGACTTTGAACTTTCTCTCTGAAGGTAAAATCACTGATAATTCTGAGCGATCGATCGTCTTGTGTTGGAAATTAGTTTTACACTAAGTGCTACTATTCAGCTTAACATTATTTCTTCAGGCTATAAGTGTATCCATTCTAAAAGTCTACAAGTAGTTCTGAGATGTCGGCACTATTGTATGAGAGATTTCGTTCTGGTATCACTCAACCTCCTCCAACCTAAGCAAATCAGTCTCAGCAGATGAAGAGGACAGTTCTCACTAAAAAAAAGAAAAAAAGATTTGGAATGATTTTAAGAAATAAATCAATATGTATATGATGAGTTCCAGGCAACAGGCTTCAAAATTGTGTTGCGATCACAGCTATGATATTTTTAGACTTGCTATTGTTATAATATATATTCCCCGCCATCCAAAAGTTGAATGTTCCTATATTCACTTTCCGAAAGCCAGAATAGCGTACGACAAAGAAGCAATCACCATGGATTATCATTAGAGAAAAGTTTATATTCAAAAATCGTGATGTTGGTATGTTAGGCTGAGTCATTGGAAGTTGAAGTTGTAAAGGGACTGGAAGGTCAAGTTTAAGAGAGATAGGAAGTATGTCTCTGCTACATCTTTAACGTTTGGTTGCAAAACAAAAGTGATGAATATCTTCTTTTTTGCATTTTTTCCCATAAAAGTGGAAATAGAATGTAAGGGGACTTCTTGCACTTGTGTATCAGTATTGGTAACATACAGATTTGAGTTGAGAAGACCACACACATGTAAAATCAATGATTAGATACCATTGGTTGATTTTATTCTTTAAGGTGTCTATTTATGGGGCTGTAAAAAGCAGCCAGAACATCGAAACAAAGCAGCACTGACCCCTTAGGGTAACGGAGAAAAAGAGTACATAAAAGAAATAGAAAGAAAGATATACAGAGACCTCGAGAGTTACATACAATGATCATCAGTCATTGTCAATTCATTCTATTGAGCGACTCGGCCCAAATCCCCAGCGGCGGTAGGGAAACTGCAAGCTGATGTCTTACTTCTTCAGATTTGAAAAAACAACTGACTTCCTGAAGATTTTTTTAAAAATTACGTCGAGAGGTAGGTATGCTTCTATTCGTTAAGCATGATCATGTGATACCTTTTTTCATCACTTCCGTATTCCAACTTTCACACGCAAGACAGTCCATTCATCACTTTGGTACTTGGAAATGTCAGAACATAGAAAAACAGAACTAAACATCCATGATGATTACAGACACTAACCCTTTAGAAGGTCAGCAGGAGTCAAAAGTTTTTTGGCTCGGCTGAGGAATTTGTTTACTTCTGTCCTGCAATAATTAAGAGCGGAAAAAAACCCAATGACTTTCAATCAATAGATTCTTCACCCTTCTCTATCATCATTCTGTTATGCACACTTGCAAATATCCAAACTTTTCAGCATTTTCTCTTTTGTTTAGGTTAACGAAGTCATGTTATCTAACTATAACTGAAGAAATATCTGTGCATAGTAGAGTGTATGCACTGGGATAACTCAACTTGCTATTGTAAAAATCTGTGGTTCTCGAGAAATCTTATGAAATTAAATTTTAAAATTACAGATTACAGATCTTTTATCGGAAATTATACATCCAAATTTAGATTCAAAAAAACATCAGAATTAACAAGAGATCTAAATTCAGGTATAAAATATTTGAATTGGTGGCATCAAAAGAAGTAAACAGGAAAATTCTAAGCTGCAGTTTCACAGAACAAACAGAAAATTGTATACATGACAATTACGGTAGATTGTTCAACCAAATGTGAAGTCCATACCTTTCCAAACATATACATTTAAAAAACAGACTATCCCAATATAGACAATACCTCAATTATGTTTTTGTTAATTTAATAACAAAAATATTTACGATTCTTATTTCTGTCAACGGAGTGGGATAGATGTATTGTATTGATTGCGTCTATTCGTCTGTCTATTTACCCCCGATCAACTCCAAAAAAATTAATATATTTCAATGCAATTTCATGGAAAATGGGCGATATAGGACAAGGGATACTTGGTGGAATATTAAGGGGGATCTAGGATTATTTTTTAGACTGAGAGGTATCTTTTCTGTTTGTTTTTTTTTTCTCCATTCATTTATGTACATGCTCATATCACTCTACCTTATACATCCAAGAAATCTCAAGAGATTTTTATGTGATTTTGATGAAAGATCTGTAATAAACTACGGATGAAATGATTGGATTTCAAAGTTGACACATGCGTAATTTTCTCCCCTACGTCGTAGTCATATGTTCACATTACACGATGTCACTAAAGGTGCATCTATATCTATACGATATCTCAATTATTTCTCAATGTATTTCAATGATTTATTGTGGAATGGTTGGCAATTGGCATGGGATGAAGTCATTGAACTGTGAGGCGGATCAAGGGACCTTATTTTGCGCTCTCTGAGTGCTTATCATTTCTTTAGGGATTTGAAGGTGAATGAAAATCTACTGAAACTGCAAGAAACATCAACCAAGCATCCAGCTAAGAATCGACTTTTGTTCCTGCGATTCAGGGATCATCCCAGACTTTTTCCGATACTCTTTCTTTGTTTTCAAAGTACCTTGACTATTTCCTGAAAGATAAACAATTCTCACACCAATAAAACGCAGGGAAAAGCTGAATGCTTTGGAGTAAAGTTAAGGTGTTTTACTCCTCAGAGATCGAATTGCTGTTAAAATTTGATCTGAAAATTGCATTGAAAAATTGGGCTTCTATTTGTTGATATAAAAACATAAAATTCTTTTCACTTTAGGCATCTGTTCTTTACAATTAATAAAATTAGCTTTTGTTTAATGAAAAACACATCCCGTTGAACTTACCATAACTCATCCAGTGCCGGATTAATTAAGTAGCAAGAATAGTATGTGCTACGGGATCTGTATTTTCAAAGACCTAACACTGGATGATTTTAAGCCAACGAATATTTTTGTTGAAACAGTTTCAAATATTCAGTGTTCCAGACTTGCTGAAGGGAGAGATGAAAGAGAAAGATGGTTTTACTATTCTTCCTTAACTGTTTACCGTTTAGAATAAAGTCGTAAGATATTCTGTACATCATATAACTCTTTTGATGATCAGATTTTGTACAGGGGTACGGTAAGGTAATTCATTTATGCAGGGTATGGATATTTAGAATCTTTCTCCCCGAAGTGAATTTGACCTGAGTGGGGAGTCATTTGGCCCTCAGCCTAAAGGAGTGGCTGCAGACAAGAGGTTGAAAGAAGTTTTCATAAATTTCTTTTAACACACAAACGAAATGGACGAAGTAAAACGACTATTATTTTTTAGACTGGGATTATTTCCTAATCTTATTTGTTTCATTTACAGTAATGACAACGTAGAGCGCTGTCAACTATTTTTTTCATGTTGTTTTAGATTGTTCTTCTTATCCATCTTAATTTCAGTTGCATTTTACCACAACTACTCAGAGGGGGTTATTAAGTTTTTTTTCTATTACAAAAGATTTCTCTTCATTTCAAAGTAACCTATCGGTTTAACTTTGTAAATTTAAAGGCCTGGTATGTCTGCAAATAATTCCAACATGTTTTTTTTCAATTTTTGATTAAAGCAGACTACGATTGATGTTATACAATCTCTGTCTATCAAGTGAGAATGACTCATACGAAGTCTTCCAGAGCGACGAAAGAAGGCATGAATCGACACATTTTCAAATATGAACTTGCAGCTTAAGACACTGCAAGACAAATACACACAGCCATTTGCGAACCAATCTGTCCTTGTCTTTGGGTTCACCAGATTGGGCTACACTGAGGAAAAAACTTTGAGACTGGTGTAGGACCTTTGACTCTAGACTCGCTCGATTACCTTATTCCATGCCATTTTAATGTCTGTATTGTGTAGGTCTTCCATAAACCTCAGATTATCTCCCTTATAACTCTATCTGACAAACCAGCTTGTCTAGGAAAATTCTTCATGTCTCTACCCCCGGGTAGAAAAATAAATATTTTGTTTCAGACCAAAATCTGAAAAAAAACTTTTGGTTATTCTTTATTGATTATCCCCTCGTGCTAAGACTTTTATTCTGTAAGTTGTAGAGATGGTATTTAATGTGTTTGTGTGTGTTTTTTTTTATATTTGTTTTGTTTGTTTGTTTGTCTATTTCTTTTTTTTCCCCAGATGCACATTTTTTTTCGGGGTGCAGTCTCTACACTTACACCAAATATTTCATGTGTAATTCAACAAGGGAAAAGAAACTTCTTGGAAAACAATACAAAACCAAAAGGTAAAATTCCCCCGGACTCCGCGCAACCTGAAAAACCTTACAGATTATATAACCATTCAGAAAGGATTCAGTTGTGTGGCTTAGATCAAGTTGTATATCAAGACCAGCATTGAAGAACGTGAAATTTTTAACAACAACCTCAATTCCTGCTGCCCTTTGAACGGGATATATCAGTTAAATGCAAATGTTGTGTATTCCCTTCATGGGACTCAGATGTCGTAGCATCGCACGAAGCACATTTATTACGAGTCTTACTTCAACGAACCACCAATAGCAAAGCACGAGGCTTTTGATACTTCCTTAGGGAGGGTCACCAATTTCACGTTTTGATATTCATTTCCAAGACTTTTCCCGAGATCTTTTTCAAAATAAAAGCGTTTTTAGTTTTCGCTAATATGTTATTTTACATACCCTGCTCGCTTTTATCTGTTTCTTTTTTCCATGCTTCAGTTGCTGGAGTGACGAACATCAACCTTATCTCTGCAAATCTCATTGTGGATGAACCCGAGGAAATTGAAGTAATCTCGCTCATAATTGGTGAGGGTGGTTTCTACAGCGTCTTGTCTTGTGACTTCAGCTATTCCCACTCTCACTTGACTGCAAATATAACCAGTACAAAAATCTGAAACTCTTAGTTTCAGTGTGCTTCCCAGACGTGAAACACGTTGTCATAGAAACCAAACTAAATATTTTTCAGTTGCTGGTGTGGAATTCAGTTCTGTTCAACTGATACACAAGAGTGGCTCACATATCAACTGAATGGTCTTACTGGCTGGGGGCGATAAATCTTTTCGAATAAATAAGATGCAATGTGAAAGTGTGCCCACTGATAAGATCGTATAATCTGCCGGCTTTAAGCCACTCTAGATGTTTGCCAACGATTTTAAAAGTACATTTGTATTTCTTCAGATAATACTGACGAACGGAGCATCTTATTAGATGCTTATTCGAAATGTATATTACAACAACGGCGAAATAAAACTCCTGTAACCTGAGTCTTCTTCGCTTGACGTGTATCTCGTATTTGAATTAGTCAAAGGCCTCTCATATCTCTATCTCTCACCAGTACCGTTCATTATACTCCATATATTAGCTTCTTTAACCCTGAAGTCTAGTTCTTCTTGAATCCCCATTGAGGGATTTTTATCATATCTCAATGATTTGCATGTTCACAGCGGATGCTGTCTTATGATAGTCGTCAGTGAATGAAAAAGATGCAAATACTCAGCTGTTCCCCCAGCAGGGTTGCCAATGTTACCCCCAGCCCGATCTTGGGTTTTCACCAACCATCTGGGTTCGACAATTTCAGATTTTATTTCCTGCCTCAAACAAATATACTCTTGAAAATGTATCTAAAATAACTTTTTTTTTTTAAAAATATCCATCTTCAAAGATTCTGATTGATTAGTTATCGATTAAACATATTTGATTCTCTTATGATACTTTTTCTGTTGTAGTTGTAGTAATAACAACGCAAGAGAGAAATGTGTTGGGAAATCGTCAACAGTTTATTTCATCATCAACATCTTTGGATAAACAACACATCTTTTACCTTTCAGGAGGAATTGAGAGATAGGAGTGATTATTGAGATCTATGTATAAAAGTAAAATATGGTGATAATCGAATCAACGTATCCCACAAATACCCGACTAAGTCGGCCACAGATTTTCATCTAGTTGTGTGGATGTGTGCCACTGGGCGCTCATGGTTACATTTCAAGAGCCGCAAAACGTGGATGAGTATACCATTAAGCACAAGTAAAGAATATTTTCTTCCTGTAAAAGTGCTTTTCGGGGTCTATACGATAATTCTATGCGAGTATTTTTTACGTAATATCAAGTAAACTATACAATATCTTTAGATAACTTCTCAGAATATTAGATTTTGTACTCGAGTAGGATACAATGATTTAATTATGCAGGGTATGGATATTTTGAATCATTCTCCCCCAAGCGATTAGACCTGAGGAGGGAGTCATTCAACTCAGAGTAGTGGTTGCAGACTGATCCCTGGCTAAGGAGTTGAAAGAGCAAGAAATTTAATCGGCAAAAATTGAAGGGATAATCCAGGATAGGATGATCGTCAACTGTAGAGACTTCATTTATAAGTTGTCGAAAATTTCTAATAGTCTAAATGTTACTAATTAGAGATATTAACCCGTATACGAAATGGACTAAGAGAATCCTTAATTATTCGATAGGATTTAATTCCTCATTTCAGTCGTTCCATTCACACTTGAATTATTACCGTATTGAGTTATCAACCATCATTATTTTTTTTCTCGTGCTTTTGATATATTTTCCCTATCTCAATTTCAGTTACTTTCCACCACAATTATTCAGAGCATCAACACCGCCCACAGATTGACTATCTGAATAGTTGCGATAAAAAGCAACTGAAATTAAGATTAAACATCCTAATTGATAATTGATTTATAATTCTGAGCTTTGTGTGATTATGAAAAATTAACAGATTAATAATTTTACCTCTGACAAGGATATCAAAGTATATGTACTTGATTGCTCCTTTCCGTCTCTCTACAATACTTCCCCAAAAGAACTTCATGGATTTGAAATTTTAACATCTTAAAGCATGATTAATGAATTTTGAAAAGATTGATTGAATTTCGAAGCTGGATTCCATTACACCCTCTTTATGTTTGCATCACCTAATTTTGCAAAGTTATCAATGATTTTCAATGTTATCTTGTAGGGAGACGATTTGCAATAGCAGAAAGGATTATATCTAAGGGGCAGATCCATTCACAATCACCCCCCCCCCCCAACAATGGCTTTATCAGAAAACTCGTTTCTTTGAGTGCTTTCAAGTTACCTCCGTTTGATTCTTTCTGTTTTCCTGGGCGTCTCTTCCCAATGAAACCAGTTTCTTGAGCCTTCAAAATTCGTCAAATTTTCATATCTTACAAATACAAGGTCTTTTCATAAGGTAGAAAATATTAGATAACCCGAAGAAATATACATTATCTTGACCTTTACTAATTTGATCTTCAATATAAATATTTGCTGACACCATCGTCCTCTTTGCTGAGAACCTTCAGGATTTTCAAATGTTAGAGGAACCACATGAATCAAGCAAGAAACATGAACATCAGCAAAAAAAAAAAAAATGTTACATACAACGTTCATGTTGGGGACAAAGACAAAACGATCAAAATCGGAAATGCAGAGCTGGAGAAAGTAGACCACTACATTTACCTAGACTGCAAGTCACCATGAAATCGTCAAAAGGAGAAAAAATCAAGCGAATAATCACACTAGGTTAGCAAGATTTCGGTCGAGCAAACTCGAATTTCAAGAATAAAAGAATCCTAGTCCTAAGAAAGAAAAACATAGAACCAATGTATCCTACTGATAGTCACATATGGAAGTGAAACATGAAACATGGAAGAAATTGATCCTCAAACTGAGAATCATGTAACATGCTCATGAGAGAATCATACTTGATCTCGCATTGAGATATTCATAAAACAGTATAGTATATTAGAGAAAAGATAGGAGTCCGGGTCATCCTGAAAAGTGTTAGGAAACAGAAATGGCAATGGGCTGGATATGCTGCCAACTGCTTGACATTACGATTCACAACGTAAGTCCTCAGAGATCAGGTGCTAGGCTGTGGCCGACAAAAATCGAAATGATGTGACGAGGTAGATGAATTTAAAAAGTGCTGGTTTGGTGAATCTTAGGGAAGGCCTTTGTCCGTCGACCAACGCCAGCAGACTGATCCTGATCATCATCATGATGAGTTCGACACAAGACAGGTAAGGGTAATTCCAGAACAGTAGTCTTTAGATTGTTTCGAAAAGTAAAAGTACTTGACGGGCCCAAGGGAGAACTTTGAAGGGGAATAAGGCAACATTGCTCTCGGTGTGCTATTTCTTTCTTTTTTCTTTATTATTGCAAAGGTCGAATTTAGCGTTATTTCCGGCTTAACTCGTATTACGACTTTTGTTACTTTCATGTTAGTAAAGCATGAGGTTCTATTGGTTCTAACAAAGCATGCTCAAGTATTTAAAGAATAATTTCGATGTGAGTCTCTAAATTTTTTTCAAACTCCTGATTTGACTTAATCTTTCTAACGTAACAACAATGACAGGTTCAGACTTCCAGTTGAGACTAAAAACTGAAAAGTTCAAAATGATAGCCCGAGGGAAAGGAGAAAAAAATAAATTATATTCCTACGTAATCAATCAGCGAAAAGTAGAAACAGAGACAGGAAAGCAATAGCCGCCTGATTAAGTTATTTGGTGTCGCTAAACAATCTTTTGATTAGAAGTTATAACTTTTTTATGTTTATCATAAGTCTTATGATTTACTAAGAGAAAAAAATGAATTTTTGTCCGTGTGTGCACACACACACACTCACAGATATACCATGAAAGGGGAGCTTTTTTGGGGTGGACATTTGGTTTATTGGCTGTAATGTTTCTGTTCCGAGTGCTGTTTGGCCCCAGAGCAACTAGTTTTGTTTTGTTTCTCTTGAAGTCTCCGATATTCTCTTTTTCGGCGTCATAGAAAGAAGGAAGTGATTTATACTAAAGGTCACACCTCTATTTGCATAGAGGGATGACGTTTCCAAGTCACTAGTCATAAAGAAAACGAAATACTATTAGATCACTTGTTCAACTATTTGATTAAAATACTGATTGATTTTGTGATTACTTTATCCGTAATACTAATAAGTATTTTATATAATTAAAGAATAAATAGGTCTTTCGTCAACAGGAAGTACGACAGAGAGAAAGCAATGTAGTATGAACATAGAATGGGTTATTTATTACAGTCGTTGTTAATGAATTGGAAAAATAAAAATCTCAAAAATCATATTTTGAATCGACAACATTTTTTTTACCACCAAAGGAACTATTTTATTATTTTGTTTGTGATTTCGAGGGGAAATGATTATTGGTCCATGTTTTTTTATTGTCGAAGATAAAAGAAAAAGTTTTGTTTCGTCCGATGTATAAAAGATTTCAAAATTTGTTTGATTTATTACCTCCCGTGCGGACATTTTTTTCATATTCTTTTGTTGTATCTTTTTCATATCTTTATTTGAATACTTTTTTAAAATTTCATTTTCTTTGGCATTAATCAAGTAGCTTGAATGTCTTTTGAAACTGAAGGTTATAATTATTGAGAAAAAAATCTTTCAAAAATAATTGAAAATGCAAAGTACAAACCAGAATGTTTTATGTCCAAAAGAAGCCTAGAAATCATCAGGTTTTGCCAGTAAAATATTCACGAAAACATGTAATTATTTCCTGCATATTTGTGAAATTGTGGCACCTGGACAAGATCGATCTCGGTGTGTTTGCATTCTTTGCCAAAAACAGTTCTCAACGAGGTATGAAGTACTTCATCCCTCCCAATACAATGTTAAGAGTCCATGGCTCATCGATCTCGATTGAGGGTTGGTCTTGGAATGTCCTGGCCATTTGTATTCAATGCTTGGAATTAAATTGTTTTTTTCTCTTTCTTTCATCAAACTCCTGAAGTGAATTTCCTAATCTAACAACAAGACTTCAGGCTGACACTAAATACTGAAAAGTTCAAAATGATAGGTACGGAGAGAAGGGAAAAGACGAATTTTATTCGTACGTTGTGAATCGACAAAATGAAGAAATATAGGAATAATTGAGAGCTATGGACGCTAGATTGAATTATCTAGCGTCACTAAACTAATTCTTTTGATTGTTTTTTTTGATTTTTTTAATAATTTTCTTTTGTTCACTAATATTTAGGCCCAAGCGTTCCAGAATATAAACTCTAAAATTTGCTCACCGACACGTGCTTCAATGAGTACGGAAGTTCTTCTTTTGGTGGCTTAAATAATGGCGTCCGGTTGCGTTATATATTCTATTCCTGCATCCTATACGCAATTTTATTGTACCTATGATTAAATAGCTGACTTATAAGTAGGACAATGTTTTGCAAATGTTTTTAAACCAACTAAGCATAAACTTGAATTATAAATTAAAATGCCAATTCAAGGCCTATTTTCCAAAAAACAAAAACAAGGAGTAACAGTTTGAATTTCCTGTCCTCCAACTTCGATCGTGAAGACTGTATACATGGTCAGCCAGTCGAGCCAACTCAGAAACTGAAAGATCTTTCGATCCTTGAGAAGCGGCTATGACTTCAGTTTCAACTGCTTTCATATTTAGGCTTCTTAAAAGTATGCCATAGAAGCCCATTATTAACAAACCAAATTGAAAGTTATAATTTTCTCCAACCCATTTATTCATAAAAGTTGAAGACATTGCTGGGAGCGTTTATTAACCACCTTAGCGAAAACTCAATTTGTGGCGATACATAGCTTTCAGAAAACATCCCAACTTAATTTCATAGATTAGAACATGAACGCCGGGTGTAAACTCGCTTTTGATGGTAGTTTACACAAGTACCAACGACGCAACTCTCAACCGATTTTTAAAATAGAATGAAAAAATGAAATGAAACATTATCGCTAACAACCAAATGAGAAGACATTGACAAAGACTGAGGAGCATACATCTTTTATATAGCTATACAGAAAAGAGAAACAGAAAGCGGACATGACTTTCTTATTCATAAAAAAAATCTGAGAGCATTGTAGGATTCAAAGCCATACATCTCCAAAAAAGGTACAAACTGAACATGATTCAATTATACGCTCCCACTTCACAGCCGAACAAGGTTGAGATAGACAACTTCTACAACACTTTGAATTTTATACTCGAAGATACAAAAAATACTTCAACATCATTATGAGACACTCCAAAGCATGGATAAGACAAGATAATGAAGATACGTGAGTACGTATACAAAAACGAAATGAAAGAGCTGAAGATCTCGACTTCGCATCAAGGTACGCGTTAAAAATTATGAACATCTTATTCAAGAAGACAACTAATAGAAAATGGAATAAGAGGAGCTCCGATTACGAAACGGGGAACAAAATCGACCACATCTTAGGAGACAAGTGTAACTCTGTGAAAGATATTCAGGTCTTAAATCAAGTGAACGAATAAAGCGACCACAGAATGATAAAATACAAAAATCAAAATAACGCCAAGAAAGAATGCAGGAAAGTGACCTACACCAAACTACAACCACTTCGTGTACAAAGAGAGCTCACCCGATCCTACAAGCTAGAACTGAAAAACAGATATGTACTCCCATCTAACAAGAAGAGAACATCAACAAGCTTAACTACTGAAAAAAAATCTCTAACTGATATTGCCTATATAAATTCATGTAAAAGAGCAAACAAACAATCGGTATAATGACGATGGCGGCTAGATCTGGTTCATGAACTAAATGGTCTTCTGATATAGGTTTGCGATTCCGTCAGGCCAGTTCCATAATATCGGCATATGCCGATATCACAACTTAAGCTACCGCATACTTGTCGGGTGGAATTATTTTTTTTCTGTCATGAAATCTCAATGGATAACTGACATTTAAAATGTTCATTATAGATAACTAAAAAATATAGAATAGGATTAATGAAAATACTGCTATAGATTATTTCTACAATAAGTGGCGTACTGTTCTGGGAGCTAAATCCATCGTACTCTTGATACTGACTATGTAAAAGTTTGGGAGTTTGAGGACTAGAAACATTTAATAAGATAAGTTTATTCCAGCTCTCAGTCGAGGGCGATTTATTTAGCAAGCGTATTGTGATGCTTATGTTTGCAACGATTTACACTGATTGCTTGCTTACTGTCACTCATTCCTGATTACTATAGAGTACCATTTACCCTCTTTGAATATAACTGTTTCAAGATTACGATACATACCTTCAGAAAATTGGATTAATTGACAAACTTTTACTCTTACACAGTACTCCAATTGATATTGTTCTAAAGAGCTTTTATCCTAATTGTTTTTTTAACTATAAAGAGGACCCTGATATTAGCTATTCATTATTTTGCCAATATTAGGGTGCTGTTATATACATATATATATATTTTTTTAAATCAGGTTAAAGACTCGCTAGAAAAAAAAAACATCAACACAAGTAAAGCATTTAATTATCAGTTCGAGTCAATTAATTCATTACGCTTCTACTGTCGCAACATGCAACTTTAGGGAGGGGGAAATGTATCAGTTAGATATAAGTGATACTAAACAAGCGACCACTATAATCGTTGTTAACACAAATATCACGATAATACCGTTTAAAAAACAACCTTTGGCAGGCATCTTGAATGAATTAGTCCTATTTCAATTTCCCTAGCCATCAAGATAACCAGTATCAGAAGTAGGTCGGACTTACCATCCACGATGTAATATGGTCATAGAATACGTGCCGGACAATCCTAATTGCTAGCTTTCAAGCAATTAGCGCGGTCTGTGGCATAAGCTCCCTTTGCTACATAGTTAGTCTGGCGCTGTCTGCAAATATTCTCTAAAACCAGTAATCATCCCACCTTAGTCCGGACATTTGTAGTACCTGGACAAGATCGATCTCAATGCGATTGCAGTGTGTTTGCCAAAAGCTATTTCAAACGAGGTCTAAAGTACTTCATTTTCCCCAACACAATGTTTACGGTTCATGGCCCATCGATCACTATTGAGTGATGGGCAGAGAACGTTTCAGCCGTTTTTATTTCATGCTTCAGGTCACTGGTTTAACGAGGGACTCTCACTTCGAACTGTTTCTCCGGAAATCGATCAGCAAATGCTGGCCAGCTCGTTACGAGTTTTACATCATGAAGTCAGGGAAAAAACTCACAATATCTTATTTACAGCATCAATTCTGTGTGAGACTCTTTTTTCAGAGTTTACGTATTTTCAGAATGTTTAGGCAAATGAAAACGTTCATAATTTCGAAGAACAGATGTATGAAATGAAAAAAAAAAGACAGGTCAGTAGAAACCGTCACATGATCAACGTACTTCGCTGTGTTTGGGATGATCAACTGAGAAAATAGTCATCATGAATAAGTTACGTCTCCTGCCTTTAATTGAGCAGTGATTGATTTTAAAAAATCGACCCCCCCCCGAAAAAACGACTATTCACGATGAGTGAAAATTACGGGGGAAATAAATGATCTATCACAACAGATTATCATCCCTCTGGCTCCATTGGTGTGGCCTGTTCACAGGATATTTAGATATATAACCACCCAACCAGATCTAATCAAACGTTCTAATTAGATTGTACTTTTTTTCTGGTCGACTAGAAACTATATTCTCGGTACAACGCTTGTGGTTTCATTATAACATCAAAAACGTTTTTATATCGAATTTAATCTTCAATCAATTATCATAAAATATTTGATCAAACGCATCCTGTGATTCGTTCATGTCACAATGGCAATTCAATGAAAATAAACTGAGCGTTTGAGTTGAAAATAAATATTTCATTCATGATTTTGGTTCTTTCTTTTATGTTTTCACTCGTAAATCAATTTCCTGCGACAGTGTTTGTGTGAAAACACCAACATTCTAATTGAAAAAAGATTTGTCAAGTTATGACACGAGGGAAGGGCTGAGATGGTGGTGGCTAAGATGCATATTTCAATACACAGACTCTTGTCAACACAGGTAAAGGAAACATCGGCTATTTCATGTTATTCTCATCAAAACTCATTAATTACAGTCATTACAGCTCAATTTGCTAAATAAATGCTTTTTCAAATTGAAAGTCTAAACCACGAACTAATCTACACCCTGATAGATTGATCAACCCTAACCCTTCACTACGACTTTAATCCTTGGTTATTATCTCAATATAACAATTGGCTTGCAGAGAGGTTTTCAAAGTTGTTTTTTTTTTATTTACACTTATTTAAAAAAAAATGATTCGTCAAAACCAATATCCATTCAGTGTGGTGGAGATTAACGAAAAAAAAAAGAACAGTTTTACCGTATGACTATTTTCAAATCGGATTGAATTGTCGGAACACTACCCTAAAATGTTATACTTGCAAAAATATTTTCAAATATTTCAATTCCTTATAGGGCTTCATTTAGCCCACTCTGATAATTGCCATAGAAGATAAACTGATGTAATTAGATTCGGTTTCTTCCATATGAACACTCCCAAGACGACAAGAGATATGCTTTTAGAAATTTTACAAATAAATTTGCATTACCATGTTAGAATACATTATTTATCCCTTATTTCTAATTATACCAAAATCGGGCGAAAAATTTGACCTCAGCCACAGGAGGGATAACAATAGTTTTAATTTCTGAGAACTCTATGTTTTTGTTGACCTGAAAACAACTTACCCATCCTTGGAATCTTTTTTTATTGGCCGAAAGTTTCAATGTTAGATCTGATTGGTGTGTAAAGTTATTTGGTGTCTAGGGACGGTGGTCAAAGATGCTGTGAAAGGAATTGATGAATCTACTATTGACGATACAGGTTTCATTATCGAGGGTATTGAGCGACGATGTGTTAGGCATCTTCCCCAAGGTAAACTTTATGGAACAAGATATATCTTATACTTCAATGATGACATTGACGAAGTGTTTGTGCGAGGCTTCCAGCACAAACCCAACAAGATAGGTCCCCGTCGAATGTTAGAAGAGATCAGAAAAATATTGAAATCGATCAGATTTATCCGGTGAGACAGAGATTCAACTGCATATTGTTACTTTATCTATGAATATCAATTGACATGGGACAATCAGTCTTAAGCCTAGAGGTATTCAAAGGTCACTCAGGACTGTTATTATAAACATTTCCAGGGAAAATAGTTTTTCTCTCCAACCAGTTCAGTTTCTGATTGGATCAAAGACAGGCAAAAGAGAAAATGGGCATCATCTTCAAGATGAAATGGTCAAAACGTTGAATCAGATGCGTTGTGTGATTAACCAGCTAGGTATCGAGAAGTCAATTCTCTGTAGTCTAAAAGGAATGTACGAATTTATATAAACTTTTCAACTATCTTTGATGTGATTAGTCGGGACCCAATTTCGTCTGTTGTCGTATCTCTTCCCAGATTTGCAAGGTCCAAAAAGGTCAATAAAGAGAATTATGAGAAGCAGGTTTAGCCACTGTTAAACTCAATTGTGCAATTATTTGATATTGAATTGATACATTGCAGACCAAATAATTTTATCGTCATTTTCTATGTGAAATGCACCGATGTATTAATGACGTATATAACTTCGAGCAGTTTACTTCGTATATTGTAAACGGTATGGAGCTGTGACAAAGACAGCATTTCCCTTACCTATTGTCCTCACTTTTTTTGATATTCCAAATTCATAATTTGCGCAAGACAACAGAATGCCCTCCGGTCTGTCCTGACCCAAGAAGTACAGAAGGCGATAAATGCGGCATTAACTCGGCTACAGGAGCAGCCAGAAGGAAGCAAAACGCCTGGAATTAGCTCAGCTGCAGGAATTACATCAAATTGGGCGTCAGTTTCAACGTTTAGTATTGGTAGTTCCTCTCCTTGGCTGGTTGCCTTCCTAAAGCGACAGAATCTAATGGGCCCTGCCATTTTACGCATAGCTTTGGCGGAGAGACGTATTAATGCCTTTTTCAAGAGCCATAGTGCAAAGTGTGCATAATCAACTGCGACCCAAGTTTGAACTTAGGTTGCCAATTCTATTGTGCAAGCTGTTATCGACCTGGCCAATCGCACTCCAACCAGGAAACTATGATCAGAAAAATGAGAAAGGAAAAAAAGTCGAAAACTAAAAGACGAATATTACAAAATAGAATCAGTTTTTTTTTTACTCGTAAATGCTCCAACAGGTTTTATCAGAATCAATCAACTCTTTGTTTTACAAACGGAGCCGTCTCAAAAGATAAAATCATTTCGTCAACACA
>OY735200.1:3611380-3613880 GCA_963457665.1 Thysanoteuthis rhombus
AAATAGATAAGTGACAAAAGGGAAAATAATGGGACAGATATAAGAGAGGAAGATGAATGAGTGATGAATAAGTTGATTCAAATGAGGACAGATAGAAAATAAAGAAAAAGGGACAAATAAATGGATGACAAATAAGATGAGACACATAAGCATAGGAACAAGCAAATCGGAATAGATTAAAACAAACAAATACATGGGACACAGATTGTGAAAAATAAATGTATGATATACAAATGCGTACCAAATGAATGTGAACAAATCAAGAATATAGATGGATAAAATGAACTGATAGGACTAATATACAAAGGGAAACATGGGGAAAATAAATCGATGACAAAGAAACAAACATTAAGGGCAAAATAGGAAAAAGGACAAGTAAATGAGACACAAATAAATAAGAGACGAACAAAAGCCTGAAAAATTAATACAAACCAATGGGAGTCGAAATAATGGGATACAAATAAATGGATTTAAAAAAAATGAAACTCAGAAATACTGAGAGATTGATAAGTGTCAAACAAATACGGGAATTTGAATTGGAGACAACCAAATGGATATAAATGGGTACAGAATTTTAGGGACGAATAAATGAGTGAAAAAAAAGGACACTGATAAATGGATGAGAAATAAGGACAAATGATTTTGGGAGAAGTAGATAGAAAACAAATAAGTGGGTGATTAAAAATATGGAATCAAACAAATGAGGACTAATAAATAAAAAATAAACGTATAACCATACACTTACACATGCACAGACGCACACGCACGCACAAACACACACATATATGTATATATACATATATATATATATATATATATACATATATATATATATATATATATATATATATATATATATGTATATATATATATATATATATATATATATATATATATATATATATATATATATATTTATATATATATATATAAAGGATGAACAAATGGAGACAAATGGGGAGAGAAATAAATGGATAAAAAAAGGAGATAAACAACTAACGAATTTGAGACAAAGAAATATAGGGAAACAAATATATATATAATGGGGAAGAAACAAATATGAATATATGGATAGGATACAAATATGTACAGATAAATGAGTGGAAATAAATCAAATGTGACAATTAAATGGGAGACAGATATATTAGTGATAGATGAATGGGAGAAAAATAAATGGTTCACAAATAGTCTCACAAAAAAGGAATAACTGAAAAATGAAGGTGGCAAATAGATGGGAGACAAATAAAGCGAAGAAAAATAAATTGGCGAAAAATAGAATGCAGACAAGTAAGAACATACAAATTAGAATGTGAGACGAATGAATGGGTGACAAATAGAAGTGAATAGGAGATGAATACCTCGATGGCAAGTAAATTGGAGCAAATACATCGGTGGAAACTGAATCGAACATAAATAAATCGGTGACAAAAATAGAGGACAGATAGAAAAAAAGGAGACAAATGAATGGATGACGAATAAATAGGGAACAAATAGATCTGGGACAAAATAATCGGAGATGAATAAATGGCTGAGAAAAAATTGGAGACAAAAAATGGCGGACAGATATGGGTAACAAATATATGAAATACAAATCATGGATGGAGAATACATGGGTGACAGATATATGGACGACAAGAAAGGGTACAAATAACTGGCTGACAGATGAATTTGAGACGGATAAATGAGTGACACATAAAACAAAGAAAAAAGAACGAATAAAAGCGTCAAAAACAGATAAAGGGCAGATAAATAAGAGACAAATAAATGGCTGAAAAATAGATAAGCAACGAAACAAACAAAAGGTGACATATGAATGGGAGACAAATAAATGGGAAATAAATAAATAGTTGACAAATAAATTAGGGACAAATAAATGGCTTACAAGTGAATAGGGGACAAATGAATTAGCGACAGATAGATAAGGAACAAACAAATGGGACCTATATGAATGGGAGACGAACAAATAGGGGTCATTTAAATAGGGAAATATAAGGATAAACATATGCGCAAAGAAATGGATGATGAAAAAAGCAACAAATACAAATAAACCAATCAAGACGTAGATCAATTAAATGGGTGATAAACAAATAAGGGACAAATAACTGGGTGTCAAATGAATCTACGACAAATGAATTGGTGCCAAATAGTGGAAAAATGAATTGTTGATAAATTGATGGATGACTAATAAATCAGTGACGAATAAATAGGGATTATCAGATGGGAAACAAAAAAACGGTGACAAATGAACAAGGGGCAAATATATGGCTAAACAAGTTAGAGTTGACAAATAAATGGGTGAAGAACAAAGGGACTAAGAAATTGTTGACGCATAAATAAATAGGAGACAAATATGATTAAACAAATATAGACTGATAATGATGGGTGAAAAATATATAACATGAAAACAAATGTATGACAAATAAATTAGAGACAAATAGGGACAAACAAGGAAAAATAAATGGGTGAATATAAAAAAGGTGCAAATACATGGGTGTAACTA
>OY735200.1:3618880-3661380 GCA_963457665.1 Thysanoteuthis rhombus
TGATGAGAGAAAAACAAACTGTAGCCTCTCCGATAAACCCAGATCATACACATGGAACGCTGATAGGAACTGAGAAAAATCAAAGAAGCAACTCACATCAACACGTCAATTGGATGTAAAATTGAAGAGTACGATCCTATGCGTCTTCCTCTACTCAACAGGGATGATGACTGAACATCCAAACCTAACAAGGAAAGGAAAAATATATTACACCGATTCGATGTTAGAACTTCAATATGATTGAAAAAAAAAACCCTGTTTATCATTGTTTGCACGTAACTCCTAAAAAAGGTCGTAGAATTGATCCGTTGAAACATCGTGTTAAAATATGAACAGCAAGAAGGGGTTAAATCGTCTTAAAAACCGGATACTATCGACAGGATAATCAAATTATTAATCAAATAAGAGATGAAAGTAAAAAGTAACAAACAAAATTATGAATAATAATATCTCATGCAAAGAAACAGAATAATTACTTTCAATTTAGATATGAAAAACTGATTTAGCTGTAACATAGTGATAATTCCCAACCCCTGTATCAACTCTTCCGACTTTTAGTCTTTGAGAAAAGAAAAGGGGAAGAGAGAGATATCAAAGATCTACCTGCTACTTTTGATTCTGCCACCAACTGTTTTTCTGCCAAAAAGCGATGCATGCCCAAAAAACACTAAAACTTGTTTAAGAATTGATTTTGCTGTCAGAAATATGTGTGCTGTTCGTGTTGATTTTTGTCCGCAAAAGTCTTAGCACAATAATAATTTGTTTCTAATGTCTGAAACCAAAAATTGACGAAATAGTGGCCTCAAAGTTAGTCTACGTGAGAAGACAATTTGTCAAATTCTCCATGCCAAACATTAGGTGAAGAGACCTTGCTGTTCTGAAAGAACAGTCAAATAAATGAAAAAAAGGTTCAAAGATTAGTGTACGTGTAAGTACACTGTATGTATATATTTGATACTTGTAAGTACATTAGGGAGACGAATTTTCCTTGAGATCACAGTTGCATCCTAGCAGCGCCAATTTTCATTTGCTCACTTATAATAATATTCAATTTGAAGAGGAGTGTGGAAAGATCTCAACGTTACTGTCTCTAAGGTTTGGACAAAGTTTAATTTTTAATGAGTAGGGTTCATGTTGAATATTCTTGGCTGAAAATAAAGCACAAATTTGGCACAGTTTACCTTACATACCTTATTTTGGAGGAAACAAAGCAGAAGTAATGCAAAAAACGTGCTAGATTGTATAATGATTAGAGAAGAATGATGATTAGGAATTTCGTCTTCAAAGCAAAAACGTTTGAGAACTAAGAATGTTGAATGCCAATAACTTGAATTTTATAAGGTTTCAACATTCGTTGCCATATTTCACCTTAATCGGCTAGCGTGCAAGGCATTTTGGGATTGGAGTCAGCTTTTGAAAAAGACAAATTCGGAATTGTATGAAATTTAGTTTTATCGTCAGTATCTTTGTCTCATTATTATCAGCAAAAATTGGAGAACAAATCAGAGAAAAAATTATGTGTGTACACATTGTAAAACATACATATCTTGGAAAACACCTTGGTTGCTGGTATGAAATCTTACATTAAGACATTTGCGAAGATTTTAACGCGCAAACACAACGAGATTTTTTTTGAATTTGCAAAATATCAAATCTTTTTTTTTTGATTTTAGTAAAACTTTCACTACTTCACCAAAGGTGGGATTTTTTGTATGTTTTCTTTGTATTTTGTTATAAAGTTTAAATTAGCAGTTAAATTATGCAATGCCTACGATAAAAAATGGAAGAAAAGTTTAAGAAAAAGTAGAAAACACTCAATTGTCTAAAATGATGAATTGGAAAAGAACATTCTTTTTGGGGGGTAGCGAAGTTGACTGGCAATTTCATAGCAAGACAAAAGCCGACATGATGCTACAAATACGACGTAGCCTATCATCAAGGACCTGGAATTGGGAATTCTACTACATTTGAGTATTATTCAGGCATGTCAGCTTCAGGATATCACATGCTGTGCTCTATGAAGCGGCTAATTGTTATTCAAGTCTAAATAAAAGCCAACTCAAACCCGCAAATTGAGGATCATACAGCGTGAACATGAAAGAATTATGCTCAACCTCACAAGGACGGATCAAAAGACGGTGCAATATATCCAGAAGACAAAAACCAAGGACCTCATATAATCCATTAATAAACTCAAATGGCAATGGGCTTGCCATATTGTAAGAATGGCAGATAACCAATGGACATTACAACTTGCAACATGGATCCTTAGAGATCACATGCACAACCGAAATCAGCAGAGTAATTGATAGAGAGACGAGCTAGACGAATTTAGAAAGTACTGGCTCCATGACGCCCACGATAGAGAAGTTTTACGAATCCTGGGGAAGGTCTTTGATAAATGACAGACGTCAAGGGACTGATGATAATAATGTTCGAATAGCAATTTCAAGACAGATGGGCCCCTTTTAATCAGAAAATTGTCAAAAGTTAATCAGTCTGAGAAATATACCCCAGCTCAACCATTCTAAATATTTATATAATATCAGTAAAAGCTCATCGCCAATTTTTTGAGAATAAACAATATGACTGGGGGCAAAACATCTGCTTTAATCGATGCCTGATTCTTTCTTTCACTACTCTTCCCCCCTTCCTTTTCAGTTTCCTTTCATAGGCTTTTGTGTGTCGGGACTTTGTGTCTTCATGAATTATCTCAAAGAAAAGAGAATTGTTTATTATGAAAAATATCTTTGATAAAAAACAAAAATAGTTACAATTTCACATAACGAAAAGTATTATCAAATTAAGCATTGATTGAAAAAAATACCAACAATTGAAAGGTTTCGCCTTTTTGTTATAATCGGCAGTTCTTTCTCTTTGATCCGATTGTAATTTTATTTCTTAAGAAAATTTTTCTAGATAAAAATGTCAGGTTTTTTTAGGGAAAACTAAATGGGGAAAACTTTTGAAATGCTCACTTTTAGCATTGGAAAGTTTTCTTCACAAGAAAAAGAGATAAGCAGTTTCAACCATACAAAAACGTCAAGAACTCAAAGTTATTATTCCCTCTCTTTGACAATCTAAACAAATTTGGTTGCTTCAGGGTCGAACTCCGCGCTGGCAGAAGCTTACAAAGTGTTTTAAAATATTTGAAATTTTGTAAAAAGCAAAACGAATTCCATCAACTGAAAAAGATATTTAAATTTTGCCGTGGAAGGGGACCTGATAAGATAGAATTAATACACTTTTCTGAATATATATAGCATGACAATTTAGATAATTCTAGATATTATACGGGCAATTTAAATATTAACTGATAGTGATCATGGTTTTCTATCATCTCTCTTTCTCTTTCTTTCTTTCGCTTTCTCTTTATTCCTCTCCCCCTCTCTCTCTATTTCTCTCTTTCCTTTTTCTTCTGTTCCTTGATTGATGACGTGGGGATAGAATAGAATTTCCTTCTTGCTCTCTTTCCATCCTTTGATTTTTCACGTTTCAGTTCTCACCCGAAGTCTGATATAATCATTGACTTTTGGTGTGGAAAATTGGTCAAAATTCAATAGAAGTTTGACAATTTATTCATTCAGCCATAACCATTATATATGGTCTTTTCTTTCAGTATTATGATTTTTGTAACAAGGTACAATAATTCAAAGGAGAAAATTTAAAATAATGAACGTACAAGCAAATGCTTGTTTCAGATGCATCTAAACATTTCTATGAGACACTTTTCGGTTATTTGGTCGATTTCTTGGTCTCTCGGTCTCTTTTACGTTAAAGAACAGAAATAGGAAGGAAGGAAAAGATGGGATGTCATTAATAGCATGACGTCTTTTATGCTAATGATGTAATAATAGAAGTTACGAGCTCTGCATTTAAAGAAAGAAAAAGCAATTTATGATCTCTCTTTAAAATAGTATTCTCAGAATATTCCTAAATTGCAATATTCCACGAATATGAAAATCAATGGACTAAAAGGGAGATAACTTGCTCTTCTTTTACAACTCCTGCTACCACCACCATGGATTTTGCCGTATCTTAATATAGGTTTCACTACAATGATGGTCGGTCAATGGTTTTCAAAGCATACCCCTGAGTAATTAGTCAACTTGAAGAATATTCCCGAGCAAGTTTCACAAGAGTAAGGTTTTACTGTACTAACTTGTTCAAACAATACATAGATCACTCATATTACTATGTTGGTAGTAATTCTGACAATGTGGAAAGTGAAAGGATTAGAGACAAGTATGTTACTTCTCGAAAGATTTTATCATTATAAAGCTTGGATGGATGGATTTTTCTTGATATGCATTGCGTTATAGAAAGCATTCAGCAATGCAGAAAAAACTTCAGTAGAGAAATTTAGTCGTTACATGTTCGTAGTATTGACCTGGAGAAAATTATTTTAAGAAAATTCTGGTGTAACTTGTTTGGAGGATAAGAAAAGGTGAGTTGCTCCGGGTTTGAATAATTACAGTGTAAATTTTTTTATGCATAATCACCAAATTAGTTCATACATTTCGAAAAATATCCGCCAGGATCTTTACTTATCAAGTCAAAGTCACACCTAGCTCAAGATGGTTTTGGTCCATCAATTGAGCTTCAAACTCATTGCATATCAATAATGCCCTGTGGCTGTATGCTAAGATATTCACCCACCTATGCATTGTCTTGCACAAAACTAGAAAGCCGAAGCATTACTAGTAAGGATAGACATAGCTATAATGTGAATGGTACGTAACATTACTATTCCAAATCTTGATTCACCAAAGGAATCCTGCATACGCTCTTTATATGCTCTTGTCACAGCCTCAAACATACTACAAAGCTTTTTTTTAAATTATTATTTTGATCTCATTGCCTCTGTTGAATTTTCCTGTATTCATTTGGTCTTCTAATATGGTCATATAGAATCGTCAGTAAAGAGCTTCGCAATACAGAAGAGTTTCTCAAATTAGAAAGTGACAACTAAAACAAAACCAAAACCCTCACCAAAGATTTCAACCTAGGTTTCTTCAGTATTGAAGTGGGTCTGTTTGTAGGGGGTTTAACGGGTCCATGATGGAGCTGAATCAGCAAGGAATATAACTCAAACATTTGTCCCAAGTTTTGCACTTGCATGTTAGAAACCATCAATCAAAATTGTCACCAATACTGTGAGCATTTCTCCGTCTGGCTGACTAGCTATGAGTGTATTCATAATGCGCACAGGCTGAATTAATGGAGCTGGAAGGCTGAAAATTTGAACATTATTTATGTCCATAATTTTTTTTTCCAGATACACCCCTGAATAGATTTTCAGTGGAGGGTTCAATTTGCAATTTAAGTGCTCCCAACCGTAACTCTAAAATTAAACTAAATTCTTTGTTTGATATTATATTTAATAAAATGCAATTTTAAATGGTCAAGTTTTCTGCTTTCATTTATTCCTATGTGTATTAGTTGCAGCACACACCCAAATCAGTGTTATTTTTTAATTCCATTTGATATTAAAGTTCACAAAACTTAACTGGAAGATGGATCCTTGTTACCGAGGGCATTAGTGCTAAGTGAACACAGATGACCTCAGTTGGGATTAGAACTCGGCTTGACGATTTCATTTTCTATGTCAGGACTTGGCCTCCCCCACTCCTACTCAGGCTAGGTGCTGAAGATCTGTTGCCCCAGGGTGGTACTTTCCCATTGCAATTAAAGGGAGAGGTCGGAATTATCCTGACGCTTTCGTGACTGCTTCAGCAACCAGAGTGGCTTGGCAACTAAAGTTGCGTCGGCTGGAGCGATTTTTCATTGGTTGCTCCTATTTTCCCACGTAAAGCCCTGACGTTGTGTCGCATTTCGCTCTGGTGAGAGAGTAAATACATACATGCTTGAACACTGATGCCTCTTTTGTTCACCCTGTAGCATTTTTTCTTTCACTCAAATGTCTATTATCGTTGTTCACTGTACACGAGATGTACACAACCAATGTACACTCTGATAGTCACCTATGTAGCTAGGACATGGGGTCTGACTGATAAATTGTCACCCAAAGTGAGCACCATGCAATGTACGCATGTCTACATCACAAGAAGAGATCTCAAGGCAAACAGAGTACATAAGACAAAAACAGGAGTTAGAGATACCGTAAAACCAATGAAGATATCAAATGGCAACGGGCGTGTCATGTGGCAATATCAATGTAGGTCCCAGACATTCAGAAAGTATTTCCCCTGGAATCCCCATTATAGTGAGGTCTGTTGAATCATGGAGAAAATTTATGTCCGATGACAGATGCTAAAAAAACGATAGTGATGATGATGATGACGATAACAACAGCGATGGTGATGATGTCTGTTATCCTAGACTTACTTTTCCGGCTTGCTGCGTTCAATTCCTAAAAAAAAAAACCCATAGTAAAAAAAAAATGTTATAAACAAGTATTTTGGTGTCGCATTAAGACAAAAAATGTTATTCATTTTTTTTCGAAACTTGATATTTCAATTTTATTTCCTTCTTGTGCACTAAATTTGGAAAAGAACCAAACCACTATCTTTCCTATCAAACATCGTATCATTAATGTAGCTGTCACCTCAAAAATTACACAGAACAAAAATTTGGTTTTCCATAATTTCGAAAAAATATCTTCATAACAGATTTGAAAATGATTGCTGCCTGGAAAAGTCATGAAATATAAATGTCATTCAATGTATATAATCAAATCAAAGAAATACTTCCATGAGAAACATTTTAGAGATTATAAAGCTGGTTGGTCTAGTTGTAAAAAAAAACAAACAAAAACAACAGAATATTACCAAAAAAAGGTCTTGTTAGTAATTCAGTTGAAACTATCAAGTGTCTAACGCCATTGGCAGCATGTGTTGGGATGATCAATTGGAAGCTTGAAGAGGAAATGATCAATTGATGGGGTTCGGCTTGCGCCTTTAATGGGTAGTGACCACTTGAAGGTTTGAATTTTCAAAAAGCAAACATGGATGCTGATGGAAACAAACTGATGAATCAATCTATTATAAATTTTCATTGCAAATTGATATCCAAACTCTTTTAACCCGCTAGCCCCATTGGTGCAATCTGTACACGTGATATATACAAGTATAAATCCATAGCCAGTTAGCCAACTTGAAAACTGAAGAAAGCTTTCGGACAGTTTTTGCAACCGTTTTGATTGAATCACTTTTTTCCATTGAGAACATTAATCAGATAAAAAGAACCACTCACTCGAACCTGACGTCAAATATCTATTTCTTACAAATGTATGTCTTTAAGAGCCGGGTAGCTAATGGGGAGGAGGCAAGGAGATGGGACTCGATGACTTCAAACTCTGGTTCACTCCATACTATTCTCTTGGGAAAGGCATTACTCCATCTCTCTCTCCATGGTAATGTACTAAATAGTGAAGGATGGAGTGAGTAACAACGTTCAAGATGGTTGCCGCCTCATACATATATTTATTCACACATCGCAAATGCGGGTTCTTTCTCCAAGTAAAAAAAATAGCAGTGTCTAGTATGAGAAGACTACCTCCTTTTACTTTTATAGATTTGTCCGATTCATACATTTAGCTCCGTTCGACACGAGACTTATCCAGCAAAATGAACAAGACTTGGGATATTCGCTGCTGTCAAGCATGTAATGTTCCGATAGCAATCTCTTGAATGCGCATCATATCAGGTAATGAATGATGTAGATAATTGTAGAGGGTCATCAATTCGCTGGTTGGTTGTAAGATTACCAAGATACGTACGAATGAGAACATTTAAAAGAGAGAGAAACAAAATACTCCAAGTCAGATTCCAAGTTTATGGAGAAAGTAATAGTCAATAGTGAGGTGGAAAAATCTGGTTAGCTGGAACACATCTGAAGTGAAGAAAGTGCACATTTCTCCCTCGGGAATTAAGTTTAGTCAATTGATAAGGCCCATCGTTGGGAAGTGAGAAAGCTGCAGAAAGCTAATCATCAAGGTCAGGTCTCCTAAGTATTCATGAGACAACTTGAGACCTACTGTCTGAGTAAACAGTGCAAGCACTTATATATAGAAACCTCTAGCCGACAATGAAGTGTTAGGGTTGAAATCACATTGGAGACACCGACTCTCTTTAGATCAACAAAGTGAAGCAACATCGAGGCTGGTCAGTAATTAGATGGGTGACCACTAGGGATTACAAGCCGTCAAAAACAGAACAAAACTTTGACGGGTAAATCAGCAGCGGATCTTACTAATAACTGCAACTGAGTGCCTAATTCAGCAACACCCTGCATTTATGAGAGGACAATGTTGATTCATACACTATATATATATATATATATATATATATATATATATATATATACAAGTATAATAACGTGTATATAATTCCATGTTGTATAATATAAATATAACATGAGATACACATATGTAAGTACATTTTATGATTGATATATATATATATATATATATATATATATATATATATATATATAAGTGATATTTTCAATAAAGATAAGTTTCTTCTGATGACTTTTTTCATACCGCTTAATTTCCCATCTTATATATATATATATATATATATATATATATATATATATATATAGATAGATAGATAGATAGATAGATAGATAGATAGATATGAAACAAATTATTAGTACGTTTATTTTAATGGTTGTCTGTTATGTTCGATTCCTATTATAATCTAAATTGCATTGAATTGTTTCAGATGAAATATATTAACAGACCTGGGAAACAATGAATGGGTTTTGAAATAAAATTGGCTGATATCAATGAAGATTACGTCACAGAACCAATTATCACAAAGAAAACAAAAGCTTTTTTTTGTGTCAATATGTGTGCTCATTTTGTTATGAAATGAGTAATATTTTCAATAAAGATAAGTTTCTTCCGATGTTTCTTTCTCATACTGCACAACATCAGGGTTGAGGTTTTTTTACATAGGATTTCCTCTCAAGTCCGTTTACAATAGCTTAAATTAATTGAGACTTTTTGACCGATCTATGGTTGTGATGCCTAATTTCCAGTTATACGTAATATCCATCGAAAAATAAGTGACTGAAGTGACCCAAAAATAAATTCAAAAAAGGAGGGAAAACATATTTTTTCAATGTATTCAGAGTTTAAAGCTATTAAGCTTTCCTTCTCTCACTCTCTCTCTCTCTCTCTCTTCATATGTATATAAATATATACATATATATATATATATGCAGCTTCCAGTGTGGCTATCATATAAAAACCCTCCATTGCCAATACATCTTGGGAATACAAGTCTGTCAAATATTCATCAAAACAACCTTATATCATATCATAGAAATCGGACAAATACTTTTCAACCGTGCCCTGTACATATAGCCAGCCTAATGTAATATAATATTCGGTTTGTTGGTCATGGTATCAAATGTAATATTACATTTTGAATGCAGCTCGTGATCTCCCCCTTCCTTTGACCAATAATCTTTTAGTTTTGAGCTAGAATGTAAAAGATACAACTCTATTCCTGTTGGTTATGCCTGAGAGATCTCGATCTACCCAGGCCTATAATGAAGAGTGAAGAGATTGTGGGGTCAAATAACGAACGGTGTTTCTTCTTCAGTCAAACGGGAACCTAGTTTTATGAGAAAATGTAAAATATAAAACTCAATTGGCATTTGTTATGGTTGAAAGGTCTCGACTTATTCGGACCTCTGATGCAAACTTAAGAGGAGGTGGGTCAAAGAAGGGGTGATGCTTCGTTTTCAGTCTAACAAGAAAACAATTCTGTCCGACCTCACCAGACCATACAGAAACACAAAGAAGAATGATCTGTTCAGAAATTGTTCAATAACCGTAACTATGGTTTACTGGTAGAGGCCACAGTGTGGTGATTAAATCGCATCACTATTTCATCCAACCACGTATAACACTGGTATGTCCCACAAATAAGACATCAATGTTTTGATTTTGGTCAGACATTTTGCCGAATATATTACATCAGTTTGCTACGAGTCAAGAGAGATGTTAAATGCAGATTGTGTTGCACCTGATTTTTATCCCTCCTAACTCAACAAGCATAAGTCAATGTGTTCTCCAAGTCTTTTTCAGGATCATTAGGTTTTTCCTGAGTATGCAAAAGATTCAACTCGTCAGTTTCAGGTTCCACAATGTTTCCGGTCCCCTATCAACGTTCAGACACTTTCACCTCTCTTCTAAATTCAGCATCTCATGTGCTAGAAAGTGAAATATCTAAGAAGGAATATTTCACAAAATTATTAATTCTATGCGCTTGGTTGCTGCAGGGTTCATCACCAATCCTATTTCTATTCCAACTGAAAGTGACTACTGCAACCTCTGTATTGTATGGAGAATTAATATATTTATAGATATCTAAGACTTGTCTGTTTGATTAAGATCGTTAGAGAGCAACCAATCAATTACTTGATGGTGATTCTAGAACATGGTAATTCGTTTAGTTTAATGCGATGAAATCGATTGATAGTGAAGTATTTTCTCCCTTTGATTTGGTGAGATTTTGTCATTCTTGTTCTTGTTACTCCGTTAAGTAAACAAAGTCTATCTTTGAATTGTGTGAAAATAAACATTTAGAATAATCCAATATTTTAAGAGTTTTGAATTATGTCTTCGATCATTTGGCATTTTGCTAGTGAATTTTATTTTGAGGCCAAAAATTAATTTATATTTTCTTTAAAAACAGATTTTATCATTTAAAAAGATGGAAAAATGAGCAGATTTTGATTTTTCTCTGATATAGTCCATCCTCCATCATATCATAAAACAGAAGCTTTATGCAAATTAGAAAAGTATTACCCATTCTATTCTCCTTGTGAAGAAATGATTCACCAAATATGCAAAATCGTGTTTGCTCGTCACAAGGAATATTTACTTCATGCAAGGAAAACATTTTGGCCTCTTGATTTGGTCTTAGTTTTTGAGATGAAACAATGTTATTATTCATAAACGTCTAAGGAAGTGAATAATTCCCACCTAACTTAAAGGAGTAAACTCTCCAGTGTTTGTTAGACAGACGAACATATAAAGTTACCATTTCCCTGTAATGAATAGAAATCACGAACCACTGATTGGAAGGTGTTTTACGGACTTATCGAAACTGACAAGTGTTACACTTCTAAGATTTCATTTATAATATAGACAAGGGAGAAGCTGCAGCAATCATCATCTGACGGAATGAAATTGCAAAAAAAAAAAATTTAACTTACAGCAGAAAAGTTCTTTCTATCAAGTATTTGAAATGCTGAAGAGTTGATTGAGCCTGATTGTAAATAGAATTGGCGACCTGAGCTCAAATTCCGATTGAAATATCTTATGATCATTTCACAATAATGTCTTTTGTAGGGCATGAATCAAATGCAAGTCCCTATGCTAAGCGTTAAATAGCTGGGCAGATTGAGACCTCCTGCCGTCGATGGCAGACTATGTAATAAAGAATTACTATAACTATAAGTAGAGTAGACAAATTTGGAAAAACTAAAGCAAACAAATTTCAAAAGCTTGATAGGCATCTTTGTCGTCTCATCCAACTGAGCTTTTCAGGGGATGACAATGAGCTGAAAGAATGGACTTGATGTGTGCAAGCTGATCTCTACTTGAAAAATCAACCAACAGAGACGGGAAAATTAATCAACAATTGCACTATTATATATATTCTGATCAAAACACTTTTGAAGAAGATATTTGTCCGAGTTAATAACTCTTGTCCTGTTGTATTCATAATCCCAGTCAAAATAATAACTACTTTTGAGATATTTCGTGGCGTGTATATATCTGTATTTGCATCTATCTTTACTGCATTAACATCCTTTTGATTTAAGAAAAAAGGGAACATTATCGTAAAGAGGATGATTATTTATTCATAATAGATGTATGTCGTGATGTTGTACTATTTACAACTTCTTCTGTTGAACGTCGTAAATAATTAGAGAACCCACAAAGAAGACATTTGCTGAGAAATAGTCAAATGTGCTGAACACATGAGAACATATTTGTCAACCCCCAAAGAATGTTTTGTATATAAAGACAGAAAAGATATAAAACGTCACAGCACGAAGGTTTGAATTTCTGAAAGTTTCTTAAGGAGTTTTTATCCGAGATTCAGATTTTCATCCTGGGGCTGATGGAGTCAATAATAAATAATTAATGAGCACTTCTTTATTCTGACGATGAGATGTGTTTTTTTAAAGGCAAGAGTCCAATAAACAGGTTTTGTCCCATTCAACCTCAGATCTCAATCTTCATGACAAACTGCCTGTGTAACTACTTAAATCTATTTCGAATTAGACACTGGCATAGACCCTGTGTTTGAAAACATAATCGATGTAAAAGAGAATATTATCATAGAAAACACAGAGTGTGATAATGTAAGGATATTTAATTCTGATAAAGGCATCAAAATCATATTCTTTGAGATATTCAACGTATTTATTGATTTTTTCTAAAAAATAATTGTCATTTCCCATTGAAAAAACAGAACATGGTTCGAAGCAAAATTCTAGAAAAAATATTCTCTATAATAAATGTCATTCAGCTTGTCATCCATATCACTGAAGCATGAAAGCGACGATAGAATTATGACTGCACGCAACCTACATAAAACGTTCTTAATTTGTTGGATTTACTGACTGTGGCTTTTGATGTTCGAATTTCAGAGATTAACTCCCAAAAATGTATACGAATAGCCATAAGAGACAAAGGAATGGAGTGAAACAGAAAAAAGAAACGAAAGATTTAACAATCTGGTCTGGAAAGTTTTCTCATCTCTAGAATGAAAGAACATTACAAAGATGTGTTGCTTTTGCTTAAACATTCAGTATAAGTCACAAAATTGATCCTAGTAATATTTTGGACAAAAGTTATAACTTTATATCCCCAAGCAGGAGTTTTGTTCCCCAAAAACTACCCGCCACTTGAAATAATCTAATTGTTGCTGAAATATTCAGAAACTAACTGAACCATGAGGGGGGCAAGAGTGTTGACAAACAATATCATCCATTATCTCATACCTCTGATTTCCCCTCATCCTTCCTCAGCATAATCTTTTTCTTCTCCTTACTCCTTCTAATATTTCTTATCTAGATGGAATTGTCTCGTGGGCCAAAATATTGTACACTGTCAATAAACTAACGTACCTTCCCAACTCCTTTATGCTCTAGCATAATACCTTTCTCATGTGACTTCTCTCTTTCTTTCCTTTGAATAAACTCACTGACTTTCTTTATCCGCCTCTCACTTAAAACTAATCATTTGAATTACCTAACTTTCTTGTCTGTAGGCGCGAACTAAACAATATCATAAATAGTTTATTCGTTCAACGAGGTTTTGCTTCCTTATATGAACTGCAAATTAGGATAAATCTAATGCAAATTGTTTTGGATTTATTGTATCCCGATTCGGTTTACTCATAGGATCGTATGAAAGTGAAAATTTATTTTAAGTTATTTCAATTTACGCACTCATTTGTTTGTATCAAAGTAAACATTAAAAAAAATATCCTATCTATACTTTTTTCTGGGCAATTCTTTCTGAAAAGGCAACAGAATTATTGGAAAAATACACCACGCAAATACAGAAAAACAAAAACAAATGAGACTGAATTGTTGGAGGGATTTTTGATTTACTTGTAAAATATTTCTAATTTGCTCTGATGATTCTAAAATTTTGTTGCCGTATCTTTTCGAAATTCATTTACTTTACTTATTGATTTATACGGGGAAAGTAATAATTTCCATGCGTGCAATAAAACTTAAACATCTTTTGTATTATTGACTTATCAATAAGAAGACCTTTTGCCCAGCTCCGGGACATATATTGTTGTTTCTCCTGCTGTTATTTTGGCATACATTGCAGGAAATGGTTCACCGAGACGACGTTAACAAAGCAACCAGTGCTCTTCCTTCTCGGATCTTACGAGTGGCATACAGTCTGCCAGCCGATTTTCCTACCAGGCATCGATTACTACCAAAGCGTGAGACGCTCTTTAGGTCCTATAGATGATAATCAGACTGTTAGGGACGAGATATTTCAGGTCGATGGTAAGTCTATCCTGATCAAAATAACAGTGAAGGAAAGACGCTTGTTGCATTATGATGTTTTACAAGCTAGTCTCCTGGAGCAAATTTATTCATCATGATTGAATGCTTCATTAGTTTGTCTTGCATCGGGTCAATCCAAGCTTAGTAAATAAATATGAACCTCGTGGAGAAGAGTCTGACAATAAAAGGACTGAGTATTTAGCATGATTATATAAGATTATGTCTCAGTTTGATCATTTAGAATTTTGCCATTAGATTTGGTCTTTAAGCTGGGTATTAAACTATGCTTTCGTTATAAACAAATCTCTTCACTCGGAAAAAAGATATAAATATTTCAACAAAATATATACAAAACTGTTCTGTTTTCACTGTAGATATTTAGTCAATAGAAGGAAAATATTCCTACGAACTTTTGAGTTGATCTTACATTCTTACATGCTGTTATTGTCAAACTTGTGTTCAAGATGGAGACTGGCATCTGACTCTATCTTTTTACTGTAACAACAAGGACAAGAACAATCCTGAACTGATTTTGGGAAGTAAACACTTCACCGTGTATGCGTCAGGTCAAATCAAACTTAATGTAAAATTAACATATCACAACATCATGGATATGTACCATGGTACGTTTATGAAAGCGACCAGAAAGCCAGTGTTCAGTCGAATTAAACTCTTACGCTCATCATACATTTAAAGGACATGTGTTTGCCTTTGCAGTTGGGGAATGAGCAAACAGTTCCATCTGTTGAATGAGAGTTGACATTCGATTGACGGACCAGATATTCAGCAGTGATTACAAACATAAAAGGAATGCTGTATAAGAAAGAATAACAAGGTAATCTGAACAATTATGTATTCGTTTCCTGAGAAAAAGCAGACCAAACCTCTGGGAATGAAGGCTCAAGTTAATAGTTCCCAGAGAGCACCAACACAATTATCCTTTGATGCATACACACATACACACATATTATCTGCTCCCTGGAAAGCTGACCGAGAAATTATGGTATTAAATCACCAGTTGAAAAATTAACAGCTATCTTTGAACCCTTTAATAACAATTACCTAATTTTTTTTTCAAAAACATGTTTCTTGGCCTTTGATACATTTATTTCTACTGCACACGACGTTCAACTCTGATAGAGCACTTGCCTGGATCTTCGCTTACAGTTTTGGCAGGAAACACTACTGTTGGGCGGAGACTGCCCGTCCGAATGAAGGTCATCACTATTTCCAGCAACTAAAGCAAGGAAAGAGACCAACCGTGCACCTTAGGTGGCTTTGGTTGTGACCCAAGTGAATCAGGCGTCGTCATATCTAATCTATCTTAATCTATCGATTGCAACCACAGGAAAGCAAATCGTGATGAAGTCCCTGACCAATTTCTAAGCACTATTTAAAATATTACACTTCTAATCAAAAGGGAAATAATATAAGATATTTCTTTTATCAGATATTTAGAATTTGGTTTCGATCGTTCTCACCATTTTGTTCTTTTTACTTATAACAAAAAAATCTCTTGAAGTAATGTTCAATCGATATTGTTTGAAATAAACAAGACAATAATCATATCTATTATTCTATTGCTGTTTTGATTTTTGAATCCTCTCGGTGCCATGGCCCTTTTTCTTTATTCGTAAAGTTACTGTTTCCAAATTAATTAGATTGTGAATTGTTTGACAAATATTTCAATGCTGATTTTCTTTTGAGGACAAAACAATCATTTCTTATATAGAATGGCGTGAAAAAAAAAAAGAAAACACACTTGTTTACTCAGAAACATTGATTCCTAACAAGAACAAAAGATGGAATACGTCACTGATGAAATACTTATATTTCAATAAAGCATTTGAAGTGCCTTTATTTGAAATTCATTCATCTCTATTTAAAGGTTAGTCGAGTCAAAAACAAAAAGATTGATTGTTGCCTTGTTATTCTGACAAGGAACGGTAAGAGTCAGATAAACAAATTTCGCATCATTAAACCTAAGCTTTCAAGACTCTGCTGTGGAAATTAGCCAGCAATAATTACATAACCTCCTGTCAAACTAATTACATCCTGATTTAATTAGACTTTGATTTAGAATATGTGTATTAAAACGATATCTACTGATCATAGTATTATTTATCATAATCATAAATTGAATAATAGTGATGATATTCCATTTCGAATGGAAGCTTCAAAACAACATTTCTTTGAGAAAGAAAATGTGTTTATTGATTTTGTTCACAGGACAGTATTGGTTCAGCTTGCACAATACTACAATTTGTTTACCCGAAACTAATTTATCTCAGCAACTTCCCAATTCTTTTCATTCTTCTTCTGCAAAGATACACACTCTTTCAACGCAGATATTGAGAAGAGAAACGGAATTTGCCACGATGAAATATCATCTATCATCCCACTGAACTATATTAGCAATAAAAGAAGCATGACTATATGTAACCGATACATAGCAACCTTAATTTGATCCATAGTGTGGCCATGACCTTCGACTGTGGCTCCTAAGGGTGAGAGGCCAGAGAGAGAAAAAGAGAGAGAGAGAGAGAGGGGGGGAGCGGTTGTAGCTACTCAATCAATGGAAATACCCAATGTCTTTCGGTACTATAACATGCTGGGGTTGATCTCCCCAAGAGAAAAATGGAAAAGAGGAGTGATCATGGAATTAGTTAATCTCTGGCATTTTTTTGACAGCTGTGCTAACTGAAAAAGAAGTCAGAATTTTCAAAAGACGAGCCTGAGAGCTGCTATACACAAAAGAAAACTTGGCATAAACCCACAATACAACTGCTCACAACACTAAAAAAGAATATTCAATTCTGAAAAAAAAGTTTTTTTCTAGACATAACAAGGAGTAAATGTTCAAATGTGTAGCCCTCTAGCCCAATGTGTGACTTGTGCGCGTGATAAGGTCAGCCAACGTCAGCCAGCACCAGCCAACTCAAAAACTGGAGAACTATCATAACTTTTTGGTTGACGGTTTTCTAGATCAGGGTGCTGAGATCACTTTTTTCAAAGGCTACGCTTAAAAACATAGCAGGAATGACGTAAATAAGATATAACAATCCATGTTTCATATAGATGCCATTTCCAGACCCTCTCCAAATCAAAAAAACAATGGATTGGTCAATTATAACGAAGGTTATTCTCAATGATAGAAGATGGGTGGGTCATAGTTTAATGCCCGATTCACTTTGCTCAGTTTTTAACACGGAGAGACTATCTTGTAAATTGCAACCCAAAGACAAAATAGATAGGTGAAGAGAATGTTATGCAGCTCCAGTTCTTTTCAGTCAAGTTTCACTCAACCAACAACTCTTACGCTTACGTTGTGTGAAAAGCTCCACAAAAATGACGTTGATGAATTTGGTTAAAACTCCCTTGAACTAATTTGGTCCAGTCACAAAGTCATTAATGCTGTTGGCATCTCAAACATTGAGAGGATATTCAAGGAGACGGTTTGAAAAATGTTGAATTTATTATCAAATGAAAACGCTTCAAGGTCCTCCACAAGTTCTCATAATTGTCGATTTCAGTATGTGAGAAGGGCTCACGTTCAAGTTCACAGGTCTAAAACATCCCTGTCCGGGTTTGCCTCCAACTGTTTTGGGTTGTGGACCAGTATTGCTCCCTAAACCTATCTCTCACTGCCTGCAATGCATATCTACTATCTACAGTGGGCTGCTACCCTTCATTTCAGTCGTCAATCGAGTCCTCAAAATGACCAACCAAAAATAAAGCAAGTTGATTATCATTAATTTTTGAATATATCCATAAAAATTACGGGTTATTTATATTGATTGATGCCAATGAGCCTAAACCGTTTTCATTTTTTAGTGGTCCAATGATTCAAGTATCCTTACTTCAATTATTTTAGATATCAACTCAATTGGTGATCAGACAATTAAAGTTTTAAAAGTTTCTATGGTACAATCAATGGTGTAATTGTTATGTCATAATAAGAGAGTTAATTAACCAATGAGATGCGTCAGCAACAAACAAACAGAAAAAAATCATGTAACTTCATTATATGTTTAGTCAACAAGCATAGACAGAAGTCGTACCTGAGCTTATTTTTATGTTACATCCTTTTGTTGGTTAGGCATAAAACGCTGACCAGTCTTTTCAAGTTGATGTAAAGAAAAAACAAAAAAAAAAACGAACAAATAAAAACCCAACAAAATTGAATAGGTCAGCTACCATATGAAAACACAGTAAAATCTGGAATGTTCTTTTCACATCAGTGAAAAGTGTATTGTCAATTGAAAGTGTATTGTCATTGACAAGTGAAGCTTCAGGATACAGTAAGAGTGTTTATGTAACCTTTAGCTGAAAGGGCAACGACCACGTGACACCTCTGGTCTACCTTCTCACCTGTTGTTGCGTTGATTGACAGGTTACATATATACAATCCATAGTTTTCATTTTCTGTCAATATGACAAATAAACAGATTTTGCATTTCAACTTTAAATCAAGACTCCGAATTACTTTACCGATGACATTTTATGGTACCATCGAAAATACTATATGCTGGTAAAATCTATGACACTTATAATGTTGTGTCATGGAACACTAATATGAGTAACGTGGGAATACAATAAAATACTGATGATAATAATCATGAATAGTGAAGACATCCAAGAATCTACTACAGCATTTTAGTCGACTAAATAATCAGTGATAGTGAGACTTGGTCAATCTATTTTATAATGAATAAATATTGAGTTAAGTTGTAAGTTGTTTTGCATGGAAACGCCGATACAGTTTTCCTACAAAAAATGTCATTTTACATTGCTAATTGAATGGAATTTGAATTCTTCCATATCTTTGTCATAATGGGTGGATATCATTTTAGTTAATATGCTTCGACGCGTTCAAAGCTCCATAGGAGATATAAAATCACTGCATGTAGGTCTTGGAAACTGAACACAACATTTCTCAGTGATCGATGATTATGTACCAATTCTTCTCTAAACCCCATATTAGTCTAGCTCTTAGGAAGATTCGGCTAGAATTTTGAGAGGAGAAATTCTGTTTATTCAGACACTTTCTACCGTCAAGGAAAAAAAAAAGGAAAAATCGATCACATGGTATGGGTAGTGGTCATTTCTGAGAGATGTCCCCCAGCTTTGATTTTCATGGACATTTTCTTCTGTCAGTCTGCCCACACGATATCTCCAAAAGTAGTCAATGAAGGGAAGATGCCGAATCAGGAAAAGAGGTATTCCGTTAAAATCTGGGCGAGATCAAGCAATATTTTTTCGATCAATGGATATTTACCCCCTTTCTTATACATTCAAGTATACGCACTTGACTGTCCACTGTCTGTAAACTACTCGATTAATTTCATTGAAATTTTGGATAAACGTAGTCAACAGGCTATAAGAGTAATGCTGTATTTTTGGTCGTATCTTTGCATAATTATCACACCTGTGTCGTAGTTTCACGTCGACAACTTATAATATCGCCAACATTCCTTGATGATCCACCTGATATCTCCCAAAGTTCATCAAGGATTCCCATTATATTCTTTCAAAGCATGGGCAGTAGGCTACGAAAGAAGTATTGAAGTTTTGAAGCAGAATGATGCATAAGTACCCTGACCCGTCGTGTCCATGAGGCGTAGTAAGAGTGCATGGATATGATCCAAAATCTACTTCATTAGGTTGTCAATTAAATTAGCTGAACCTGTGTAAATGCCACAGCAATTGATAGATGGGATCACCCATTATCTTAATACTTTCTGTAGTTTTGTATTCTCTCCATTATCTCTCTAAATATTCGTATCCCAACCACTTTCTTCCGGAAAATCAAAATGGATGAGACAACTGGTGGTCTCTCTACCTAACATCCTACTAAACTACCTAACCTCCTTTTCTCCGCTCTTCCTCTTCCTTTGATTTATAGCATATTAAAAAAGACCTGCGTAATTTTACTTTCTGTCCTCCTTCTCTCCGTACCCACTCGATAAATCAGCTAACTATTATTTTGTCTTCTAGAAATAGTCAACTAAAACTGTCGCCAAAACAGTCAACAGGGGTTTCTTCAGTTTTCAAGGTGATCTGGGATGGTTGGGTAGCGAGCTACGAAACAATCAAACGTACAGGTCACGCCGATGGATCTTTGAATCTCTTTCATATAGATGAAAACTTTTCTTTCCCGTTTCAAGTGTCACTCTAAATAGGCTCTGTTTTTCGAGGGGTCTAATGTAAGTTTATGCTAAATCAACTTTCTAATTTGTGTCACTATTGTTGTTGTTTTTTTATTCAGGCTTTCTTTGGTGAACAAAGGCCAAAAAGACAACATATTCATTATTCAAGCCTTCTCTCAGATTCTTTTCTATTGATCACCCTAAACACATCAGGTTGATTAAAGACGTTGATCATGAAACAGTTTGTATTTGATGACTAACCGGACCTCTTCTCTGATTCGAATCATATTTGAATTGGATTGAAGGAAATAGGAACAAGCACAATGATATTATAGATAATTTCTTTCTTGTAATTGGTTGTAATAAGTGAACTTCAAATTTAGACCATCCAAATACAGAATCTGAAATATAATCTATCCTAATTCATTTCTATTTAGCTCATTCATATCCTCATATCAATGTAAATATTTACATATTTAATAACGCTTTCCACACACGCAATATATATTTAATAGCTCTATTTTAAGTCTTCAACCAAAACTATCATCAGGGGTATTAGCATAGGTTTCTTCACTTTTTATGTCAGTTTGGCTGCCATACAGGTTGCACCAATGATGCGAACGGGTAGCTGGGTATTTAAACATTTACAGCTCATCTATTCAACTTTTGAAGACTTTTCTCAGTTTTTTTTATGGGGGTCCAATTTATAATAAGCATTTATGTTTAATTGGTCTTGGGTTTGTGTGAGGTTGCGTTGAAGCCTACTTTTTGATATTCAGACTTTTTAGTGTCCAACGAAGGTGAGAGAATTACCTTATCTATTGATCAGCCCCCATCCAAACGTTTAATTAGTCATCCCCAACACAGCATGCAGCCAGAAGACTGATGGTTTCTGTCGAGTGACTAACTATATTATGTATTGTTGGCTGGACTGGCTTCGAGATATCAATAGAACAACCTTCCTTCTTGCCCATGGGCTTATGTCGTGTATTGTCATTTCTCCAGTGGTTTTATGTTTACATACGCAGCAGGAAACTGGTTATCGAGGCAACATTAACCCAGGCATCGTTCGTCTTTCCTCTTTGAATATATAAGAGAGAGATACTGTCTATTAGCTGATTTTCGATCAGGGGATTGATTACCATCAAAGTGTAGGAGACTCTTTTCAGAGTATGAGACATAATGATTAGACTCTTAAGGTTGGAATTATTTTTGGCAAAAAGCAATTCCAGGATGATCAAAATAACAGTGAACTCAGAAACGAAATTAAAAAATGTCATATAAGATATAAAATGTCTACATAATCAATTTCTGATTGAATCAAGGAATGAATTCCGTAATTCAAATGAGAAGTTTTAAAGGGAAGAATTTTATTCTATAACATTCCCACTAAATATGGGAATAGTTATAAAAGGGAAACTAGCGGATACCTCAAAATACTTTACTGGGGGCAAAATTGAAAAATCTCGAATGACTGATCATATCCGGAGAGGGGATAGTAAACATTTATAGCAGGTGTCTATCTTATAGATATAGATGCCGTTGGAACCCGAAAAAGAATCAGAGAAGCAGCATTTTGTCAGAGTGTTTCAAGTAAGGGTGGGATTCAACTTAGTGTGTCATCCTCACCAACATCACACCCCGATAGCAACCTGAAAAAAGGCGTAAAATTGATCGGTCAGAACATAGTGCTAATAAGGCAATAACAAAAAGGGGTTTTACCATAAAAAAAACTCTTTGAACTTTTATCTCGTTGTAAAATTGGAGAATAAAATAACTAGTCAATTTAAGACTATTTTAAGCATTTCTTCATGAATAGGTCTTTGGATTGGTTATTATGATAGTTCATAACCCAAAGCTTGGTTTGAAGTCGAACGTACAACAATAGACTCAGTTGATGTCTACTATTGAAGTCTGACAGGCAACGTTGGATGTGAATGAAAGAATAGAAAGAAAGGAAAGAAAGTTAGGTAGTTCAATTGAAACATAGATGAAACTTAGGTCCATCATATTAGAAACCGCCAACGAAACTCTCAAAATGGGTTCTTGTTTATCTATTAATATACACGTACAGGCCACACTTATGAAACCAAAGGATTCAAAAATTAAAAGTCGATTCCTCATTGTGTCTAGGGAAAAATTTTTTCTTATGTCTGTTTGTTTTTGTATTTGTTGAAAAATCAGACATTCAGTGATAACTGTCCCAGAAATGCGAAAGAAATGAATATTTATTGATCACCTCTTTCCAATTTTTTTCATTGATCACCTTCAACACAGCAAGCAGCCACAAAACAATGGTTTCTATGTGGTGATTAACCAAACCTGTTTTTTTTTTCAATAATTTTGAACTCTTCATCTGAAATATGATTCAACAAAGAGATATTATTTTCCTTTCGAGTATGCTCGAAAGCTTTTGAATCGGGGAGAGTTCTATTAAGATTGGGTTTCTCTTCTATAAATATTTTGGGAAGTGCACCTGTCGTAATGCGATGTTTTACAAACTTAGCAAGGAGACTAGTGCTTTCGAAACTTTTTTGGACTACGGCCCATTTTGGAGCATCATCGCCCCCGCCTCAACCTTGAAGAACCGATTTATATACGTTGATTCTCAACCTCCTCACCACCTCATGTTTTCCAATGCCCCCTGATACCACTTTGCCTCGAAGAACCCCCACTACCTCTTGCTTTCCAACATCCCATACAGCTCCCTGTCTTTCAACGCCCCCAATCATCCCTTAAGGCCTTCAAGTATCCCAAAGAGGGCGGTGTCGCCTAATTCAGGAATCAGTGAGAGAGACCAATTTGCTTGAGTAGTTTGTCGATCATGATCTAATTCAACATTAGTTTGCTCACTATCATGTCAACCGATTATCATCAGATGAAAAAAATATTCCTCTAAATAGAAAGAGTAAATGCTCAAATCGTCAGCCCTCTAGCTCCATTGGCTGTGCGGCCTGTAAAAGTGATTTATACATAGCCAGCCAATCATCCAATCTATCAGATAGACGGACAGACTAACTAAAAAATGGAAGAAACCTACGTTTTGTTTTGATTCATGATTTCATGCGTTCCCCAACAGATATCCACATAGTCCCACAGGAAAGTTACGATTATGTGACTAACCTGACCTATTATCGTATTTTATTGGTTCATTCATTAAAATTATTTGATTAAAAAGATAATTTTCACTACACACTATAAGTCTGTGGTTCATAAATCTTTTTTTCCTATCAAGTTCGGATAATCGGTTTGTTTATTGTAGATATGATAATATTTCCGATATTCATCTTTGAATGTTTGATGGGATATGCAAAGAATCATCCAATTAGAAATTTTTTGAAAGATAACAGAACCCAGCCAAAGTACACAGCTTTGGAAACAAAATGTCAATTATTTTTAACGGAAAAAGGGTAATTCTCCATCACAATACATCATCATACCTTTTGTTTTAAATTAGTTGTCAGAATCGAAGGAAAATTACCAATATGATATTGGAACACTTGACCATAAAATGAGTCTATCAGTAAGATTTTGAAACTGGTGATTTTGTGAAATCCCTACGGATTTTTGTGAAATGTGAAATGAACATTTGAATAATTTTATGAGCTATCAAGTATCACATTCAATTCAAACCTATGATGCAGAACTATACAGGCCTTGTGTCAAACAAAACCAAACTCACTAAATATTATATATTCTGCTTCAGTAATCACGGAGAATATAAAATTTGATTTGACGCGGGGCCACAGTGATCAGGTCCCTAGTGTGGATTAAACTCCTCATTGTAGTAATAGTAAGCATAACAAGCTTGTTTATTATTACCACCATGAAAATCTGCATGAGGACAGACATCATCCTGCTTTTAGGGGTGTCTATAGTTATTTTGAACCAACAATGCCTCGTGCTTGTCGTTTTAAAGATAGTTTTCGAAACATAATCTCGATAATTTTTTTAAGTAATTTGTTCTGGTAGATACACAAACTATGATTATTCATTTATGCGACGTACAGATATATATATATATATATATATATATATATATATATATATATATATATATATATATATGTATATGTATATGTATATGTATATATATATATATGTATATGTATATGTATATATATATATATATATATATATATATATATATATATATATATATATATATATATATGTATATATAATCAATTTTGTTCCAATAAAAACCATATCTTTTCGGAAGCCAAGTATAATTCAGAACGAGATTTTTTTTCCAGAAATCTGAAGAGTAACATTAAAAAATGCATTGATATTCTGAAGATCAATATAAGCAACGATAATTGGGGAACTGGGTTTTTTATTCAATAAGATTTATTTTGGAAGTCCATTAGAGGAGTTACAGTCACGAGACTTTTGGCTGACTTTTATATCAATCAATTATTACTCGAGCTCTTAAAATTTGTATTGGTTAGCACAATACAAGAACAGCTGTAGATTGGATCCAGAAGATGGTTTTAGTTGTAAAATCAGATGAAAGCTCCACCCACATGGAAAAAAGTGCATTATCAGTTGCCGTGACACTCTTGCCAGTGTAACTACTGAAGCATATAAACCATACTTTCACTTGGACAAAGTATGGTTCCTTGTATTATAAATGACTTATGTTCACCCGCAATTTGAATACTGTGTACAAGCCTAGTCACCGGTCATTCGAAGAAATAAAATTTTTCAGAAATAGTCCAGAAAGTTAGTGCAGCAATTGAAAGAGTATGAGTTATAAGGAATGGTAGATTGAGTCAGGGTTACATAATTAGGAAAAAGGAAAGATCAGGGAGACTTAATTGTCGCGTTTAAGATTATGAACAGTACAAAATTAGTAGCTTCTTATGTACTCGCTTTTTTTAACAAAAAGGAGTATAAAGAACTAAGAGTGAATAGGACCTTAAAAATCTATTTTCTTTTCCACAATAGAATGGTAGGTCAACAGAAAAAAAATTACCGGGATATGTAGTGCAATTGAATAATGTCAACGAGTTTGTACAAAATGATTCACCATCAGAGTCAATAATTGGATAAAAATGTCAAGAAAAACAAATTCCATTGAAGAATAAATGTTGTTAGTGTAAATTATATTTATGACGTCACCGGGAAACATCTAGAATATAGAGAAAAAACTCTAGAAACATCAAGATTCTGGAGAATGTGTTATATCGAATGGAAAACATCTGAAACATTCTTGAGAATCTACCTGTTACTAATAAACCCGTCTAAATGAGGCTCCAAAATGGTCAATGAGCGTTGTAAAAAAATTAATGAGGGGTTTAGTGGATCCCTTATACCAATTTCTAGTCCGTAGACAAAACAGTATGGCCAGTGATGCAGGAACACACAAAAAATAAACAAACAAATAAACTAACACAACAGCCACATGGAATCAAGTGCATATAATTAAGGATATAACTCTTTGCCACCCTTGATGGTTGTTCAATATTTATCACACCACTGCTAACACCTCTGATATTGCTTCAATATGCATACTCAATGCTTTCTTTAATAAACGATTTGAATACTTTTCTTTCTCAATGAAATAAATGTTTTGGTGTGATTCAATGTTTGAGTATGGATAGAAAATAATTTGTTGACTCAGATGTTCACAGCACATTATTTTTCCATAAATATTTGTATTTATATGTGCATAAATTCAAAGCAAAATAATTCTATCATCAAAATATCTTTGTGGCTTTGTATGAAGTTTTGCAAAATTTCAGATAAATTGCCATCAAAGGGCAATTTCAATTTTTATTCGATTAACTCTTCCAGCAGTGAAAAAGTTGGTGATCGATATTAATGGAGGCAACGTACTTACAATGAAATATAATGATAAACCCTTACTTGATATACACCATAGGAAATTCATGAATTTTTTTTCCTCAGCGTGTTTGCAAGTTTTACTGTATTTTTAAGGGATCTGACCCTATCAGACAACAGAACCTTATCCCTTTGTGCAAAAACCCCAACCCTATCTCTAACCCTAACTCGAAGTCCACCATAAAATATTGACACTATTTGAATCCGATGCGCTGCTTTGAGGGGCGAGCCACTAACGCATAATGTGAACAAATGGTTTCTCGCTTTTGAGAAAAATCAATTTATTGAGATCTTGGAATGGGTCACGGGGGTCTGTCTGGGGTCAGGCACAGGACTGGCCAGGGATACTCAGAGGTTTGTGCAGGCAAAAAGGGGTGTTTAATGCACGCTAGTGAAACTACCCCTCCAGTTAAAAATGTGTGCAGGTACAATATAGGGATTGGTGCGAGATATATAATTTATGGAATCTCTATAAGATATCATTTGGTTTCCCGTGTCATATTTGAAGTTTTTTCCCGGACAACGCCGGCGCCGGTTACCCGAGCCTATATGTAATTGGACCATCCAGACGAATGATCTAATTTATTCGGATCCTTATTTAGGACGTTATTGGGAGGTATCTCTGTTTTCCTGAGTGAAAACCCAACTTTTTTCAAATATTTTTCCCCCTGTTTTGTTTACTTGTTGATCAATCTATTGGTAATGTTCGTTTTTTGTTGGTTTTTTTTGCTATTTACGCATTTTGTATTCATTTGTTTATTTAATTTGTCTCCAGATGTTATAAATTATGCTGGTTCCGTTTCTAGTTGGTAATATGCATAAGTATATATATATATATACATATATTTGTATATGTTTTCGATCATTGATTCCTTGCAGCAAAACCAGCCGCTGGCGAAGATGGTTAAATTACTTAAGCTTCTATGTAAACAAAGAGTGAAAAAAACCGTATGTTCGAAAACTTGCCGATTTTGGTAAACATTATCAATGACGTGTTATAATGTTGTTTGTTCAAAGATGCTAAGTGGATTCTGGCGTTGCCAACTAATCTATATGTGGCACGTTCAGTAGACTCACACACATGCACACACACAGACACCCCCCCACACACATGCATATATATATATATATATATATATATATATATATATATATATACGTAAACAAATACATATATTGATATGTAGAAGTTTATAAAAATTGCTATCGATATACATGTATTTATTTATGTATACATATATTAGACACCGTCGGATGTAACTGTCACTGGACTCAAAATTGGTTTCTTCAGTTTTCGAGTTGGTTGGACTGACAATCATGTGATATATGCATCATGCATACAGACCATGCAAAAGGAACTCCGAGGGTGATGTCTTGTCTACAAAGCACGGTTATTTTTTACCACTCCCCCGAAATGGTTTTATGAAGGCAGTTAAATTTGCAGTGTGTTCTTATACTAAATTGTTTTTGAAAGTCTTCCAAAGTGATCAGAGTGCAAAAATGAAAAATAAAGTTGGAAACATAACATCATTCATTGTTCACCTCTTTTTTTAAATGTATTGGTTGATCACCACCAACACGGCTAGCTGTCAAAAGACGTTTGTCACGTGATGGTGCCTATCGAGCAACTAATATACGTATGTATGTACGTATGTACGTATGTACTGTTTGTATGTATTTCATAGGTGTAATTATTTGAATCTTTATACATTTACATTACAACAAAGAGCATATATATATATATATATATATATATATATGTATATATATATATATATATATATATATATATATATATATATATATATATGGAGATCTGCTACACAAACTATACTATTTTATATTGCATCCATGATTTGTACTATTTGATATATACATATATATATACATACACACACACACACACACACATATATATATATATATATATATATATATATATATATATATATATACGTGTGTGTGTGGAAATGAAAGATGGTGTTTTTGTGTCTTTGCACGTGCATGTGTGTTCGTATCTGTCTACTTCCTTCCGTTTTTCCTCTCGTGTTTTTCATGTTAGCAGACACACAAAAATCACCAAGAAGACACGTTTTCTGTTGATTGTTCTCTTCTACGTTCCCTTTTTGTCTGTTTTTCGAAACATATGCTGGCCATCCTTGCACAGTTTATCTTACCGCGTTTTCCCCAACGCCATATTGTTTATACGCAGCATGGTAATTGTGTATTTCAGTCTCTCCATATTTATTTGCAAGGTGTCCAATCATTCCAAATATCTACAACTGAAATCTATTCCAGCACGGATTGAACGATGATTGTCAGAATAAATAGGAAGACATTTTATTTAAAAGGTGAAAATTGAGCGTGATTTCTCTTTGATAAAGAAAGGTGTTTACTTTGTATCTTCTCTCTTATATATGAGGCATGCTTATTAGAAATGTGACCAAAAAACAAGGGGGTACCAACTAAAGTCCAATTTAGCATACACACATTGCTGATTACCTACCCACCAACGCTAAATACTTTATCTGTGCTGCCCAAATACGCAATACGTTTATACATCCATACATCTATATTTTCATACACACTAACACGGATGAATACACACATACACCCCATATATATATATATATATATATATATATATATATATATATATATATATATATATATATATATATATATATATGGGTTGGTGGGTAGGTAATCAGCAATGTGTGTATGCTAAATTGGACTTTAGTTGGTACCCCCTTGTTTTTTTTTTAATTTAGACTTTTCAGTGACCATTGCCAAACTGTCAATATTTGTTTTCCAGTTTTCAGGTTTGTCTGGCTAGCTAGTTGGCTGGTTATATATGTATGTATACATTTAACACGTAAATAGGCAGCCCCTGGCTAAAGGGCTGAAAATTGAAACTTCTACTCTTTATTACGTGTACTGAAAACATATGCCCTGTCTTTTAAAGATTCATCAACAGGTTTTTACGGGGTAAGTTTGCAAAGTAAGTTCATACTAAGTTGCTTTTTAGGTTGTGTCCACTTGTTTCATTTTTAAGTTCAAACTTTTCGTGACCACTATCCAGCAAAAAGCAATAAAAATGTTGATCACCCATTATCCTATTTTTTTTTTTTTTGCAATCAATATCTAACCCTGGTATGTTGTTGAAAGACGTTGGCATCGTCACACTTACTTCTGAGTGACTAATCAGACCTGTTCCAAAGTTGGATTTCAAGATCAATTCCTTTTGGATGAAGAACGGTCTTTATTTTGTGTTTTCTCTTATGATATCGAGCGGTTCTTGTTTGTTCTGTTTATCACTATAGATTCCTTATAAATCCCAGTGCAGCAACTGTTTTGCTGCGATCCAATTGGTGTGTGAGCTGACTGGATGGAGTTACTAGCCTAAAGCCTAACCCTCCTCCCTTATCTTGGGTCGGGACCAATTAATGCTGATGCCTCATGGCAGTTTTTTTTTTCTCGTCAGATGAACTGCTTAGCAGGAGTAGAGAGCTATACCTGTCCAATTATTTGCACAGTTGTGGGGAAAATCTATTCATTTCATCTGTAAAGGCATTAAGGCAAACATGAAGAATCGCCTTTGGTTGAACAACTTATGACTAAGCAAATTCATGGAGACAGAAAATGGAACCTAACCAAAAGTTGACTCTAAAACTAAGAACCATATAACATGCCCAAAAGTGAATCATGCTTAATATCATATGGAAAGACGATTAGATAGCGCAGTATATTAAAGACATTTGGAGTTCACTGATGCTTTGTTATTTCATAGCTTTTTCAATCAAATAACTGTATCATGCCGTTCACAAACTTTGGGGAAATATTAGGAGCTAGTAAAATTGTGCCCACATCAACCTACGATAATAGAATTCAAATGAAATTGTTCATTACAATTTTCCGAAACTTTGACTACCTTCTGCTTTGCATAATTACAGTGAGCAATAAGTTTGTTTGAATATTCTATTTGAACAGAAAACATTTGCAAATCATAACAATTGATCAGAGATCCTGGAAGAGTAGTATTCTCCTAACCCTGCATCTAGCATTATAATCAATATATAAAGGGCTAGAAAAAAACATTCAAAAAGTATTTTGAACACTATTTAAACAAGCAAAAAAATAACTGCCACAAAAGCAACTAGGGATGGTGTTTTATTTTGAGCTCCTCCATCAACCTTACACTTTCTGTTCGTGTCAGATAATCTACAACGTGAATGGACGTTAAAAGCAAGCAAAATACGGGACAAGTAACCTCGATATTGCTATGTCAGATTAAGGATTTTTTTATTCTTCTGATAAAAGGTGTGGAGCAGTTTTTTGTTTCTCGTCACGAGAAACGAAATCGATGGACCGAGTTTGAGTGTCGTCCGAGGCTGTTCACATTCAGTTGACACGAACGTTGTTCGTAATTGCACGATAGGGGTGAGGATGGACGTCGGGCTAACTAATCCATCTCTTACGGAGAGCTGAAGAAACTAAACCACTAGATCTACCCAGGACAACAAAATTCCATGAAATCCTCAGAAGGAGAAAAAATCGAATCACACAAAGTTGGCAAGCTTTCGGGTGAGCAACTTTAACTTTCAAGTATAAGAAAATGGCATTAGTCCTGAGATGAAGGTTCTGTGACTAATGCATCCTCCTGATTGCCACTTACGGAGCTGAATCTAACGAAACGAATGACTCTCAGAACCATGGAACCGACACAGGAGAGAATCATGCTTAACATGGTGAGATCACAAGACGGAACAGTATTTAGATGAAAGATAGGAGTCTTGGATTTTATAAAAATCACTAGTGACTCTAATGGCAATCAGCTGGTCATATTACAACAGTGTCAGATGACCAATAGACATCATAACTCACAATGTGGTTCTTCAGAGATCATGAACGAAATTGTTGCCAACAGGGAGTAAATTGACGGAACAACCTTGCCAAATTCATGAAGTACTGGCTCTGCAACGCCATAGATAGAGATGTCAGGCAATTTTTTGGGAAGGCCTATGTCCAACAATGGGTGCTAAACGGTTGATAATGAAAAATCTATTTCCAAATGAGACAGTATCGTTAAAGCTTTATACTTAACAACGAGTCCACTGGGCTTTCTCTGGTCACCAAACACTTTCTGAATAGTGTACTTCCAAGTAAAAAAAAGCACAGTCTCAACACCTGCAGTTAAGCTGATTACAACGTCTGGTTACATAGAGTTTTCATGTCTAAGACACAACTAGTTTATCATCTATCATGTGTATCTTTGAATATAACATATTTTGTTGTTCGAAAGCAAGATGATAGGATACTGAATAGAGACCATCATGAAACCACCTTTTGGCTGACAGCCGTGTTTGGAATGATCAGTTAAAATTGGGGAGAGGGGGATCAATAAAAATAGTTTTTGTATTGCAGTTTATTCGGCAGAGATCACTGTAAAATGCCTATTGGACACTATCTAAGGGACCATCTCAGAATAGACTCATTGGAATCTACAAAAGAAAAAAGACGTTGATGTTTCTGGACACATGCTGGAAGACCAATTTAGCGTGAAATTGTCATGCAAATAGAAGCCCCACTAATTACCATCTTGGAGGCACGTTATAATAAAATGTTTTTCTAAGAATTTTGTAGATGATCAAATTCCAGCCCTTTAGCTCAAATGATACGGCTTGCATACGTAATATATAAATTGCTAAGCAGTCACACTTGTTCAAAAACTGAAAAAAATCTTTCTTTTCTTGGTTAATGATTTGTTATAATCAGCAAATCAACTCATGATAATTAACAATGTGTTTTATGCTCTGTCATACCAAGAGGAGCATCTCATTTACGATTACGTGAAGGTAGATTTTTATGTCCCGATGTTGTAGTAAAAATACTGAATTCAATGAAAAATAAAATGCAAGAAGTAATAGAATCAATCATGAAAAAATAATCAACATTTTGTTAGAAGTCAGCAGAACGCTATTTTCTAATACAACTGCAATGCAATTCTCTACCATCTACGTCTATAAAATCTGTATATCTCATCAATCCTGTCATTTTTTACAACCCACTTAAACACCTCATGAGTGAAATGAATAATTTTTCTATGATTTCTTCCTTTCTAACAGAAAACCTATCAACTTTTGTTAGTCACCAAATAGAAAACATGATATGACCAACGTCTTCAGCAAACATGTCGTTTGGGGGTAATCAATAAAATGATGGAATAGGGAGTCATATAAGTCAACCCGTTCGTTTTCCATGTCATATCACTAAAATTATCAATTTATCTATGCAAACAAGTGACCAATTTCACACGAAATTACACTGTGAAATAAACCTTCACTAAAAAACCTTTTTCACGGTAAGTCAAGAAAACGAAAAGCAAACATCTTTTTTCGACGTAATCAAAAGTAAAATTGGTGCTGCCTGTATGCCTGATAGTTCCATACATAACAAAAAGGATCACCTCAAAAACTGAAGAAACCTATGTTTACACTTTTTCTTGCAGTTTTCGTTGATGGTTTCTAAATAAATGTAACTATTTTAAAATTCTGACAAGATTTTCACTTTTGTCTGTAGAACTTTTGTCTCGGTCGACATTTTCTTTGCTGGTCGTCCGGTTCGAACAAATTGCCAATCATCCTGTCGATTTGTTGTCCAAGAATTGCAGAGAAAACATTGTTTCATGATTTTTTTATGATATTCTACAACTTGGCCCCATGAGTCCCGGAAAATTAGATTCCATTTCGGATTTGTTTAAGAAACGTTTTTCTCTTAATCAAACATTGACCATTTTCTCTTATTTTCACTTTTGGGGAGAGAAAATAATATATAACATCTTATATGAATGTCAATAAATTACCATCAAGAAAAGTTGTTATAAAAATAGTGGGACAAATCCTCAGTATTGTTATCCAGCTACAAAATGTCAAATTGTGAGAAACTGATTGGTATACAGCAGCGAAGGAAATATAAGAAATGACAACGGTAATAAGAATTAATCCTTGGTTATAGCCGATAGAAGTAAACTAGATTGGTAATTTCCTTTTTTATAACGCATTGTTAGATCAGATGACTCTGTTTCGTGAACGTTATGGCTGAGGTTGAGACGGACAAACATCGTTCATAACGAAATGTTTTGGAACTATTTTTTAAAAATTCCAAAATCTCAAAACGAAATTGAATCATTAATTGCAAAATGAGCATTCAATGTGGTGAGCATCCGTAGCCGCACGAAGGAAATATTCTTTGGAGAATTCTTAACTAATTTTATCTCTATTCAGTTCCTATCTTCCCACAAAGATCGTTCAAATTCGTCTGGACGCAAATGTCAGACATGCTCCCTTATCAAGTGTCAGACATTTTTTTATTCGACTGATGTCAAATTTCCGACACTACATACAATTATTGATCACCATTACTGGTTTGTGAAGTCCTTGATTTCACGGATTTATGACCCAGTGAATTATCCGAGACTAAATACGACAGCTGAGTAAACTATTCGAAGTTATTAAAAAATCCACCCCAAATGATGTTAGACAAACTATAAGAAGCAAACATTAAATTTAGCCTCTACATGAACTTCAGCAAAGCAAATGTAATATCCAACAAACATGTTTGGGACAAAGACACAGCTATCAAAACTGAAAATGCATAGCTGGAGAAAGTTGACCAGTTCACCTCCCTAGGTCATCGAGTCTCCAAGAAGTCATCGAAGAAGGAGAAATAAAACGAAGAATCACATTAGGTTGGCAAGATTTCGGTAGGGCAAGCCCAATTTTAGAAAAAAAAAATACTAGTCTTAAAGAGAATTGAGTATACAACCAATATATCCTAGCTGGAACATGGAGCCTGACCAGAGTATTGGCCCTCAAACTGAGAACCATGCAACATGCACATGATAGAATCAAACTCAACCCAAGATCGAGATATCATAAGACAACCCAGTATATTAGAGCAAATACAAGAGTCCAAGACATCATAAAAAACTGTCACAAAACTCGAATGGCAATGGGCTGGACAAGTTGTAAGATTGTCAGACAATCGCTCGACATGACGATTCACAACCCAGGGATCATGTGCGAGGCTGTGGACGACAGATGATGGCGTGACAAGCTATATAATTTCAAGAATTAGTTGCTTCTAGATGTCCATGAAAGACAGGAGTGGTGAATCTTCGGGGAGGTGCGTGTCTAACGATGGATGCTAAAAGACTGATGATGATGATGATGATGATGATGACTGTTGGAGCAGTTCTTTATAGACCACCTGCGATGATTACTCCCAAAACCATCAAACTACTATCTCCATAGACTTGCCATAACACATTAATGGCTAATCTCCCTACGGCCCCGTGCTTTACAATTTAATACCACCAGGTCCCAGTAAGGATACTCGATTCATAACTCAAGTAAATCTATGCTACACTTCATGTATCTAAAAAACTTGTTCCCTAACAAAACAAAGCTGCCCATTCTATTCAATAACTGGTGACAGGCTTGAATACAAGGTTTCAAAAATTCAGTTCAGTATGACTCTTGCAAACACTGGTTCTCGCTTAACTTACGTGAAATCTCAGCAGTGGTCTTAAATCAGTCTTGAATCTGTCCGTCATGGGTGTTCTTGCCATCATGCAGTCTTCTTTCTCTGGAGTCTTCAGTTTAGATTTTAATGTATTTGACTTCTTTTCCGGTGAAATTTTTTTGAAATAAACTTTTGATCTAACATCATTTACAATGGCTAAAATTGGCTTTAAACGCTCAGAGAGACCAACAATCTTTTTTTTCTGAGAGAATGGTTTGTTTCCTCACAGGAGCAGTATATTGGCTTTGATAATACGTAAACCATTAAAAAATAATCTATCATAGATATTAAACGTGCCTATAATGAATAGAGGGGAAAATGAATGCGATTCTTCACTTTTTATTGTCCCAAATAAAGATGAAATATGATTTTTCATATTTTTAGGGCTTTCCTTTACTCAATCAAGCTATAAATTCTACATATTTTTCTTCGAAAGAATTGTGATGAGATGTAATTGATTATTTAATTAGGCTATTTGTTCCAGCAATAACAAACAATTAATGCAAATCATTTCAGCTGTTGCTTATATTTTACTCTCTACGATGTATAGTCCTGAGAACTCCTTGTGAAGATCGATTTTCTTTCCCTGCGTTCATTACGTATGCATATCACATTTTATAGTTCTACAACAAACCATTTGACCGCACATTGAAGGTAAACAAACCCTTCGTATATAATATTCATTTCTAATGTGTAAATCGTAAGGTTTGACTATTTACAGTTCCGATCAAAACTGGGTCAAGATTTTTTAAAATCATATTTACTATCTGCGTGAATTCCTATCAAACTGTGATAAAGGTCTTCGATCCCTGACTTAAAGGACTATGGAGCATACGCCCAAGATTAATCTATAATTTTACTACAACACCTGGTGTGATTTTGTTGGCCAATTCTCGAAAGAGTATGTGACGGCTTTTGCAAATGTAGCCAACACGAGGCTCTGTGGATTCTATCACTGCCTCCTGTCGCCTTAGCTTTCTCTACTCTTTCAACAGAACCCTCTTATCACTCACTCGACTCGATACCTGCCTTGACGGTAAGTCTCTATATAATGCAGTCTCCGGCCTCTCGATGTCCATTTGTTCCTTTCTAAGCTGTGATTAGTGAATAACAAAATCAAAGGTTGAACTATGCAAATGATCTATTTATGTACATACGTTTTTTAAAACTGGTGAAGTTTTGTTGCGTAATAAACCAGGATCCCAGAGTGAGATCAGAACCTTTCTCTGCTCTGTTGATTTTAGTAATGCAGCCGTCTAGATGACTACGTTTCTTCCACGCTTCCTCAATTTCACGCATGTAGGCTCCATTTTGCTGGCGATGTCTAGTGTCTATAACAATGGAAGGTAAATTGAACGCTGCTTTTAAACCAATAGTAAGCACTTCCCACAGAAATTTCACCCTAGTGTACCCTTTAAATTACTATAAGCAATTTGAAATATGGTAGTATTTGATAAAAACATCTTTTTCTTTGCTTTTCTAAAGATAAATTTCAAAATGATACCGAAATTTGAGTAAAACTCGTAGTTCTTACAGAAACTTGTGTTACTTAGGAAAAGTAACAATTAGGAATCGGGATAAACTTTTTTTTGTATCTATTAATTATTTAATGACAGCCATCGTAATATGTGAATACCATGTTGGGAATAGTAATTCAAAATTGCCTACAGCGAAATATCTCAAGTCTCCAACCGCTTTCGAGAGAAATGCATTTTTCAGGAGAAAAACATTGACACGGAGATGTACAAAAGATTAATATTAATTGACATTCTCTTGTCTTTTCTTCCTTGCTATCATTTCTCGTCTTCCCCCTTCACATCTTCTTTTTTTGTTGCAATAATCAATCTATAAAGAACCTTCAAATTGCATGTCCTAATTAGAAATGAAAGACTCCCAATATCTTCATTGCATTATAAACTGTTATTATCAATTGCTAGTCTAGTCTGGGCTATTGTCGATATCTTCGTTCAAATCGTTTTGCTGAGTCTAAAGGTTTCTGTGATCAAAAATTTTCACCTAAAATCTGAATACTATTACGTGGTGCACATAATTCGGCAGACAGTGACTGATTTTCAGCCAAGGCTACTTTGATGCTATTGGGAAATACATGAATACACTTTTTCCCCTTGCTATGATTGAATAGCAGGGCAGTTGTAAGGCACTCCATCTAAATCAAAACTGTTGTGACAGAAAGAAAAACAATTGCAGCTTGGTAAACGTAATTGCTGATCCTGAGCCTGGGTAAAAATATGAGGGTTTGGCAAGGGACTACCAATTCCAGCCAGTAAAACCTACTTGCTTCTGAAACCACTGCTGATTAAGTGTGACCTTACGTCTTCCTGAGAGTGTTCTAGAATAAGCACAGCTACAGTTTTGTTAGCTTATCCAGTGCTTTGTCGTCAATGTGTAATCCAGTGCTCAAACATTATTGTTCCAGAGGTTTCTTTTCGCGTTGCTAGGAATATATTTTCCGTGTTAACGGATTGTTTATCAAGCAGGGATAATAATTTGTTTGTTCCCAGCCTCTGTACATTCTCTTGTTATTCGAATTTAATAGTCATTAGCCGTGTATATATAAAGGCTTTTTTTTTTAATGAAAATTCTCTTTCTACTTCTTTTATTAAGACTTACTTGTGTTTATTCTTATGTTATATCTAATTCGATGTTTTTTTTCCGACCTCAATTATGTCGAATGCAATATTCTGCGTGCATGTGATATTCCAACCAAAAATAAGATACCCTGCCAAAATGCTGAGAATCTTTTCATTCTATATTTGGTAGACCGGACACAAGAGCGCATGTACAAGGAGAAAACATTGAAAGCACATATGTTTGCTAACGGCATGCGCTTACTATGGATTGAATAAAAACAGAGGAAAAAACATATCGAGTTAATTCCCTTGAAATTAGCTCTTCTCATTACTTTTCGTTTTAATTCCATGGCTGTTCTGCGTCACAGAATAATAAACATATCTCTCGATCAGAAGCTTATTCTTGGATCCATACCAAAATATGATAATTTCTTCTGTAACATATGGCCAATAATTTAACAAAATTACATTGAAACCCATCGAGAACATTTGGAGATATCGTGTGCATAGGCATACCGACTTGAATACACGAGTGAATGCACATAACTCTCCCATGTTTGCTGGGAGGGTGAGAAGTGGGACCAGCAAAAATCAGGGAATTAGACACAAGGGTCCATACATGCATTTCTCTGTATAAAAAAATATCGGACAAATATCTAACCCGTTGTTCTCCAAGAATTTTGTGAGGATTTATGAATTCATGATGATTTACTGAACTCTGTTCCAGCACGCTAGCAAAAAGTTGATTGAATCCCAATTTCCAAAACCAAGTCTCCTTGTACTAAGAATTATTTTTGTTCGTTTCATTTAAAACTATTTTTATGAAAAATTGAATTTTGGAGAACTCACTAAATATGCTACTGCACGCAATGTCAACAAAATGTAAAAAAAAAAACCTACAAAATATAAATTTTAATTTAACTTAACTCGCTACTTTTTTTTTTATATTCCAATAATCTTTATTCAATAAAACTGAGTAGTTGTTATTCATATATTTTCCATTGTTGATATTAAGTGGAAACTTCATGGTGTTTTCTTGGCTAAAGCTAATAAATCATTTGAATATTATGAATATTTTGACTCAAGGAAATAGCAGCTGCACCAACAGAAGCCTCAGCATCCTCTCAACGCCTGTCATTGGACATAACCATCCCCCAATATTAACCATACTTGTCAATCTTGGGGATCGCAGTGCCAATATTTCCCGAAATTATATAAATTATCACTCCTTATTATTTGCCATTGCTTGAAAATGAGTTACTATAGGCAAGGTGCTTCATGTTTCTTTTATTACCTCCCTGTAAGTTCTTATTTCTGTGTCACCAAATACTTTACCAACCAATCTACCTAGTCCTGACTCTTCAGACAGTGCTACAAAGTTACAAATATCAATAGATGACTTGCCAAGATCAAAGTCGCCGATCAACAGGAGTCGTCAATTTCAAGGGGAAAGGATGTAACAGAACCAGTTGGAAAAAACGAATTTTTCATTGATATATATGATATATATATATATATATATATATATATATATATATATATATATATATATATATATATATATTTGTGTGTGTGTGTGTGTGTGTGTGTTAGATATTCGACTAAAAAGACTTTCTGTATAATTAGTAAAATAAAAGATGATGTCATAAATTGGTTGGCTTGCAAAATGTCATAAGCTGGTTGGCTTGCAAAACCGACATAATAGATTCAATATTTACATTAGTGCACATTTAATAGATATGAGCCTTGTTTCAAAAATAGATATGTACTATGAAATAATATCAATATTGAATACACATAAAACCTTAGATAAAATGATTAACTACACGTATGGAAGAAAACATACAAAGATTGGATGTAGCGTTTGATCAACACTGCTGGGGTGCCATGTTAATATAAGTGTTTTTGTTTTTAAAATCCCCGAGACGGTTACATGGTAAACAACCGCTGATCCCCAAAACAGACATTTTATACTTTGTGCAATAAGTGATGAACAAGTAATAATTCCCTCAAGAGACAATTTATACATTATACAATGATAATAACAAAGTATAGGAATGGAAGAGATAACAACTGACGATCCCAACAAGAGACAATTTACACATTGTGCAATAATAAGAGAATACAAGGAAAAAATGCTTTTGAAGACAACAGAAATTGCATCGACTGATATTGAAAGATTGATGACAGGAGTGTCGCAAAAAACATAATAAAATCGTTTTTTAATACTGTGTTTAAAGCTTCAAAGCTTTCTTGACGATATATATATATATATATATATATATATATATATATATATATAATGTGTACTTTAGAGAGTGAGACAGACTCGGGAGTGAAGTGTTTGGTGGTAAGGTTTATTAATCCTTATAAGTCAATAGTCTATACATGTTCTGGGATTCTTCCCATCATCAGTGGTGTGTGCTGTGTGAGTGTGTATTAAAATGTACCAGGTGGAACCAGAGTCCACTGCTTGGAGCTATGCATTGTGGGTAAGTTTTGTTGTCAGGGCTACTAAGGCCTCCTGCTGAATGGAAGAATGACCAGTAGGTATCAGGTCTTTGGTAAAGCAGCAGCAGTTGGTCTTGGGGAGGGCAGAGTGTGTCAAGGTAGGGGGTAGTGATGTGGAGTTGGGTTTTTTTGGTATGTTTAGGATAGTGTAGAAGGAGGGGTGGTGGGGTCAAGGAGCTACATAGGTATCAACCTTAAAAGTTACTGAAAATGTTTTGGCTATGATTTGGACAGGGGTTATAACAGGCTAAGGTGAAGTTTTTCCTATGGGTCTGGGTGACATTATTGAATGTGTCTTAGATGTGGGTGTGAGGATCTTAATGATAGGAGTTGTGTATTTTAGGGTTCTGTGTGGTGAGGGTTGTTCAGTTTAGTATTTAATCCATTAGGATATAGGGTTTTAAGTTTGTTGATTCACATGTCTTCGTGTTTCTCTAGAACTTTAGTTGTGTCAATTGGAGTATTTTTTTCTATTTTTTCTACGATGGTGAAGCTAGCGTCCGTGGCAAAATTGTGGTCAGGTGTGCAAAAGTGCAGTTCTACGGGAAGTGGGCTACAATTATTTTTTGACTTGATCCTATGTCTATAATTGTTGAGTCTAATATTAAATTGCCACTCGGACTTGCCTATGTACTGTAACTTACATCTATTGCACTCTAGAAGGTATATAATGTTCTTACTGCGGCAGTTGCTATTCTGATATATGTGGTAACTCTCTTTTGTGATGGTGCTTGTGAAAGTGTTGGTATACTTGAGGTGGTTGCAACATAGACTGTTTCTTATGTTGCAAGGTGTGCAGAATTTAATTGTTCTAGGTGTATTTTTGTGTACGACTTTATTGTTAACGATATTATTGCTACTTATCATGTCTCTGATGTTTTTGGGTCTGCGGTAGGAGATAACACATGGGTCTGTGAATGTTTCTTTTAGATCTGTTTTGATCGTGAGAATGTTCCATCTATTATTGATGATGTGTGCTAAGGGTGGGAGTGTGTTGTTGAAGTTTGTTATAAGGGGTATGCGGTTGGGTTTGTTATTGTGGGACAGTATAAGGGTTTCATCTCTGGGTATTCCATTTGCTTTTTTTATTTGGTTTTTAGTGTCATCTAGGGGATAACCTCGTTGGGTGAAGTATTGTATTAGGTTATGTTTGTGTCTGTTAAGTTCACTATTAGTAGAGCATATTCTTCTAATTCTAAGAGCTTGTATAAATGGTAGGCTTCTTTTTAAGTGTTGGGGATGGGCTGATTTGGAGTAGAGATAATTGTGGGTGTCCATGGGTTTTGTGTAGAGGGTAGTTTGGAGGTTTCTGTTGTCATCTATATATATATATATATATGCGTGTGTCTAAGAAGGCTATGGAGTCAGTGGATGTTGTGAAGTCAAACTTAATAGAGTCATGTGCCGAGTTTTGATGTATAAAGAAATTATCTAGTTTGGTTTTTTCGCCTGTATGTATGAAAAAATGTCGTCTACGTATCTACCATAAAAGATACAGTCATTATATATCTCTGGGTAAATGTAGGTTCCTTCAAATTTACCCATGAAGATATTAGCATAGGATGGGGCCGCTACAGTGCCCATGGAGGAAGTGTCTATTATTAAAGTTGAAGCTATTTAGAGTTAGAATGTGATGCATAAGAGTGGTAATTTTTCTAGTACTAGGTTCTTTAGTAGTTCTATTGCTTAAGGCTTCTGTCAGTGCTAGGATACCTTCGTCATGTTTGATGTTGGAGTATAGGGATTTAAGATCCATACTGACTAGAAGTGCTTTGTCTGGGATTGCTGTGATGTGTTTGATTTTGTTTAGGAGGTCTGTGGTGTCACGTATGTATGATTTGATTTGTGTTGCTAAGGGTTGGATGTAGTGATCTACAAATTTAGATAGTTTGGTAGTGTGGCAGTTCGTGGAGGAGATGACTGGTCTACCTGGGTTATTTGGTTTGTGGATTTTGGGGAGTAGGTAGAACCTTGCTGGCTTCACCTAAATATCGTTTAGGGAAACTCACACTGGATGCCCTGGCACTTGTGGCTGCGCTTAGTAAATACTGATATTCGATGTATAATTGAAAAATTCGAAAAAAATGTTTTGTTTGGATTTATTCAGAAATAATCACGATAAGATTTTACCTTACTTTGTTTACGTTGGATAGATAAGGAAGAGAGAATATGTGTATTATTGATGACGTGCCTGAGATATGATAAATCGTATAAACATAGAACTGAATTTTTTCAGAAGGTTTGCAACATTCAACTTCTTTCTCTGTGGCATATCTTATAAACAATAAATATATTTTGGCTTGTCAGACAAATATCAACGTCCATTCGACCAAAGCATTCAGATTTTTTGAATCAATTTGCAATTGAGTATATATATATATATATATATATATATATATATATATATATATATATATATATATGTATAAGTGTATGTTGGTGTGTGTGTGTGTGTGTGTGTGTGTGTGAGGAACACAACCATAAATTCCAAATTCAGACCTCAGCTGGTGTTACAAAAAATTTCTACTCGGCAAGAGTAGGAAATGCAGATTGAGTGATAAGAAAGCATCCGAGAACACCAATATTTCTCTAAATAACCTTCTGTGCAGATACCGGTCAAATTTTTACTAATTTATTTCCATTCTAATTAAACTGAAGTTGCCTATATAGTGCAATTAACTGCAGTCAAAACAGCTTATTTCGAACACATTCAAGTACAAACATTCAGATCACATGATGACAATTACTGTCAGTCTTGGTACATTAAAACAACCAAAGACATTGTGATCGA
>OY735200.1:3666380-3741380 GCA_963457665.1 Thysanoteuthis rhombus
TTGCTCCAATCTTCAATTTAGGAAGGGCTTCTCTCTTTGTCTTTGAAAACACTGTTTTCAAGATCTTTGTTCCTTTCTTAGATTGAACGTCGATTTATGGCGTCGGTGAGGAATAGCATCCATCACAGCCGACCATAAGATCAACAGTAAATTCTGTGCATAGGTGTAATATTGTTTCTTCTTTTGCCCGGGAATTTAAGCTACGTTGTCCTCTTCTGGTGGTAAATAAATACTTAGATATACATGTCTTCCATGTGCGTTTTAGACAAGAGGATTTCTTGGAATATTTGGCGCTTGGAAGCCCAATAGAGCCACAGTAAATTTTTAACTTGTTTTGAAAAATCAAACTTCCAATCTTTCTTTCTGCGAATCCGAGGTATGACTTGAAAATTCAGGGAAACAAAGATGCGAAATGGTTTCCTGAAAAGAAGAGTCATATAAATTAAGGCTCTTTTATTTCTTGGTAGGATATTCCAAAATATGCATGAAAAGTTCAGTTGATGAATAGACTGATCATTTAATGTATAATTCCGAAAGATTTCACAAGAAACCTGTTTTCAAGTCGTATTGTTTGGTCATCTATATCATTTTAGTACATATTTCATCGAATAGAATCAACACATTTGCCTTATTTCAGGTCATCAACAACGTTAACTCAAAGTCTGTCTGTTTGGTATGAAAGTCCGAACATACTGAGAGGCAATTTGTTACAAAATATATACCGCAACAAACGATGATATGCTTTTATTTTTTAGTACTATTCCGAAAACACTAGAATTACTTGGATTGGAACTAAAATTCTATACATGCCATTTTTTTTTTTTTTGCCAATAGTTGATACAGATTTTCCTCGCAATCTATGGTAGAGCGTCCATATACAAAAACTTCTCTGAGCCGAAATTGCCGAATGCAAAAAGATCATAACATTTTTGAAAACTTTACATGACGTAAATTCTTGTTGGTGTCGCTAGGTTATCAGAGGTTTAGGTCGAGTGTGTTTCAGGTGACTGGAGTATAAGATAGAGAGAAAGAGCTGGATATATAAAGGGAAGGGTTGATTTGTACTGCCTCTGTAACAGATCTCTGCAAAATAAACACTAAATACAATTTATTCCCGCTTCGTTCCATAAAAGATTGGCATTTGAAAAGCGGATGATACCTTAAATATAGGATCATATGAACGCCTACCGTCTAGCTATTCTCATTGATTGATATATTTCGTTGCGTAGCGAGTTCAAACCTCACTGTCGTGGCTTGACTTAGATTGAACTTCGTTTATTGAATTACTTCAGCATCTCGCCTAAAAGTAAAATTCCACTGAGTGTTCTTGAAGAGCATTACTATTACAGGAATTACGATTTTCCCTGTGTCCTACACAAATCACCTCGTGTTGTACTAGTTATGCTCAGTAAAAAACAACATGGTCCATAAAAAAACAATATATATATATATATATATATATATATATATATATATATATATATATATATATATATATATATATATATATATATATACCTAATTCGATAAGAAACCTAGCACAGAGCAATTCGCTGATATCATGCTTCAGTACTGAAGCCTTGTGTGTGAATAGGTTTTATCTAATTTCTGTTTCGTCTCGAATAGGTTAACAAAATACTTTTGCAGAACATTATTGATATAATGAGTTCGATACTTTGCTAGATAAGTTTGATAAGACACAATACAAAATAGACTTTATACAAAAAAATTGTTTTTTACCAAAACCTTTTTCTACCGGTTACAGCACCTGTCTTCTCTGGGTGAGAGGACATCTGGTTGAAATGACATTAAATGATTCTTCTTGACTAATGTTAAGCTTGGCATTGTTGTTTCAGTCGGAATCAAGTTGTGCAACGCTGTTGTGTGTGTATGTATGTATATATATATATATATATATATATATATATATATATATATATATATATATATATATATATAATCCTGAAAAAATCCAAATCTATGTTATAATCTTTCCCTGTGTTTAAAGAGTATGCATATCAAGTTTATTAGCATTGTGTCGAATCATTTGGTTATCATAAGTGGTCTGGCAAAGAAACTGTTCCCAATTTTTCAATAAATATTCTAATTTAGTCTCAAGATTCAGTGGGTCAAATTGTACACCTGTTAAGTCAATGTTAGGTTGCTTTAAACTACAAGAAATGAAGAACTGTTCGTTGATCTTCGAGGCCAGATGTCTTTACCAAAACCCTTGGTGTACTTTCACAGAATCTAGACAAATTAATCTGCTAATAGAGCTTTATTAGAATAAATGGTCTTTCCATCACTAAAGAAAAAATGTATGTTTGACCGTTGCCGAATTGAGAAAAACAGATGTAAATATCTCTCATACCTTAGAGTTATAAGCATGCATAATTGATAACTTAATTAAACGAGAACATAAGCGAAAGTAATTGATTGGTGCAAACAGATCGATTCAAAGTGGGAAAATGGCGTGAAGTATTAAGTAAAAGCTAAGATGGCCAGACATGTTTATATTTTTTATGCGAGCCCAAGTTGTGAAGAGAAGTTTACAAGGTAAACAGTCTCACACTGTAAATGTCCTGGGATGCAGTTTGCAAGTTTATAATTTGATTTCACGTATAATTGCATGTTCACATACGTATTCATTTGAGGCATGCCAATAAAAAAAAAACAATCTTTGAAAACATTGCATCATAGTGCTGTTTTAGCATGTCCGTGACTGGAATGATTTTTTAGCTCAGTTGAATAAGGAATATTATTCGAGAGCGAGGCGATGGAATTCTGTTTCAGATTGGAAAAAAAGAATTGAGACTTTTCATATGTTGCATCAGGTCTATGAGGAGAATGTATTTTCCATACGCAATGTAACAAGCTGTACCACCGTTTTAAAACTGGTAGAACATATACCAACGATATTGCCAAATCTGGATGATCTTTCACGTCGACAGATGACGATCAAGTAGAGAAAGTCCGTACTGTGATTCTAAGGGGTCGTTACTGGACTGCCTGCCAAGATTCACAAGTGGTAAGAATTTGCAATGGCTTTCGTCAAAAGAAAAACTTATCCTGCATTGTGTTGCTGTGAAGTTTGTGCCACGTTTGTAGACTGACGAACAAAATATTTAGTGAGACATGACACCACTCTCGTTCTCCAGCTGCGTTACTATCCGGATTTGACCCCAGCTAACATTCGATTTATTCTCAAAGGCGAAATCCACCCGGAAACATCGTTGATTTCAGACAACGGATAAAGAAAGATGTGCCACAAGACTCACACACTACACTTCTGAGAGACTCTCAGAACACATCCTTGAACGGGAGAAAATGCTTGGAACAACATATCGACAGAGGATGTGATCTGTTTTGAAGGAGACATGTCTCATGAGGTCGTTGTAGATAAAAAGAGTCCGGTCTTCTTTTCGACATACCTCGTTCATATGTACACGTCAGCACGAATGTTCCATATGCACATTCATCGATACATTAACAAAGACAAAATATCAAATAAGGAGAACAAACAAACATGAACATTAACATAAAACACCCACAATGACACACACACACACACACACACACATATATATATATATATATATATATATATATATATATATATATATATATATATATATATACCCGTATGTATTGTTGTATTGATTTTTGCTATGGACCATCTCCATTCAATAAATCAGCTGAAACAGAAAGCAAGAAAATGCAAAGTCCTACTTGCTGCAGCATGTATATGGTCATATCGGGCCATCACTCTACAAGGTGTAGACCCTGTATACGTTAAAGTACTGCAACACATATACAATCACAGCAACCCCTTCATTAGGCTTCATGAGGACTCTAAACCTTTCCAGATCCGAAAAGGAGTTAGGCAAGGTGATACATGCTCACCTAAACTCTTTACAGCCTGCCTCTAGATGAACTTTTGAAACATGGACTGGGAGAATAGAGGAATCTAGAGAGACAGCAAAAACCTAAAGAACCTTGGATTTGTAGACATCATGTTTTCGCAGAGAACTTACACGACTTCCAACTGACGATGAATGGACTAAATGGAGAAAGCAAGAAAGTTTGCCTACACATGAACTTCAGTAAAACAAAAACCATGTGCAACTATCATTTCGAGAATAAGAACACAACTGGCAAAATCGAAGATGCAAGATTTGAGAAAGTAGACCACGACATCTACCAACCAGACTTATCACCTTCTTATTTCCTCGAGACTTCATCAACAAGGCAAAGTTTTGAATTTTGACCGCAGAGCATCACAGGATCTCCATACACCAACCTCCAGCATGCACCCTGTAGGGGACATTCTGTTATCTATAGAGACAGAACGGGGGTCGTCCAGGCAGCAGCCTGAGCGTTTCAAAACCTTTCCTGCTATTTCTTCTCCTCTCATTTGATATTTTGCAAGACGAAGCTGAGTCGGAAAATCAAAACACGCATATTTTAACCATGTGCTTTTGGTCATTTAGACGGAAACTGATGAATAGAATTAGATCAGACTGTTGCTATCTGAACGAAGACCATAGTACCCTGATTATACACCAATGGACCATAAATAATGACAAAAAGTTTGAATTTTAAGTATTGTGTTAGGCACACAGATTTTATGGCAACATTCATTGGTCATGTGACAGTTTTCATTGGGTGACTAGAAGGAAACAATACATCGAATCAGCTACTAGTGTAATCAGGAAGAATTAAGAAATTAAAACCAAACAAAATCCCATTTTTCCGAGATCAGTTCACCAATAGTTTAATGAACAGCGTGTCAGCAAATTTTGGTGTGTCACATTCTGGTCAGTCACATTCTGAGGATTAAAAAAAAAAATATTGAAATTTTTGGAATTGCGATTGAAAACAAATATTGTGGAGAGAGCGAGGAAACAAAGTGAGGTGGAATTGAACTGCATTTTGAGTGTCTACAAGCCAATGGTTAAAGGACAGGAATTGTTGCATCCGGCGACTCCCATGAGTTTTTCTTTCTTCAGGCACTACATGGCTTCAAATTTCAACCCTAAGGTATAGAATAATTGAAAACATTATTTTCAAGTGAATCTGGCTGTTTTATGAGCAATCTCTGTGAGTGACACCCGTAAAAGCCTCATAAATTGAGATAAAGGGCTGAAAAATCCAATATTTACTCTTTCATTTTTCTATCTAAAACGGTTTATTTGATCCCTCATCCCAACTCTAAAAGTGTGATTGTGTGTGAAGTTGGGGGGATTGAATTGAAAGTACATGTGTACTAAATTGATCCCTCAGTTTGCGTCTGGTGTCTATTATGCGCTCTTTTTTTTTTTAATTTGGTCTTTTGTAGTGATCCCCACCCATCAGAAGGAAATCATTCAGTGATTACCTCTTTTTTACCATTTTTCGATTGATCATATCCAACATGAAATGCAGCCAAGATACATTTAAAATGCAACTATCTCTATTGAGTGACTAACGACCCCCTATCAATACTCAAAAACTTGTGTTGACTTCATTTTTCTCACATGACAACAACAATTATTACAAAAATCAGGGTCGTAACCCTCTGTATAAAATTCACATTCCTGATCTGAACTTACGACTAACTGAGAGAAGGGGTCCTATTTTACAGTCTGAGCTAAATTATAAATCTACGATATTGACGGATAATTATCAAACAAGTAGGATGGTTTTAATTCTGTTATTTGCTATTTTTATCTATCATATATACAATAGAAAGGTTGCAGTAATCATGCCCTGTCGGAATCAAAGGAGGATTAGAGTTTGAACCTGCATCCACCACTGCTGTTTTCCTGGTATTCATGTGCTTGGGAGGCACACACTAGACATATATCAAAAATCAAGAATTAAAATTCCGGCTGAGGTTGTTTATTTCAACACAGAATTATACCCGCAATAAGGCATGAAGCCATTATTTCGCCCTCTCATGTCGCTAGATATCTTAACGAAAATGTGTTCTTGCTAGAATGCCACCATGGTGGACAGTGATTAGTGAAAAGCTGGGCCAACCACACTCTCGTAACTACAATATAGCTTAGGGAGTAGGAAAAGCTGCCACATTCATCGTCAATCTTGACAGGGGACAGCTCTGTGTAATCATGATTTTTTACGGTGTGCACAAAGCTTACATTTTCTTTTTGCGGCAAAGTCTTCTGAATTGTGATGATTTTATGGAATGTATCATGTTCGAACGAAAATGATTACAGTTTTTTCCTTAAATCCACACATCTTGGAATGAAAATTATCGATTGAAATTAGAACCTTCAGAATCTATACATTTCCGCAAACTTGAAACGATAAAGACTAGAAGAACATAGAATTCTGGGGTCTGAGAACTAATTAATTTTTCGAATGCATTTTGAGTTGGTACCCGGTTGTTGAAGATCTTCCCTGGCCGGAAGCGCTCGACATACTTGGAAAAGTGGCGCTCAGTCGGGAAGTGGTCTCGTGAGTCATTTGGGCGAGGTAGAATTTCTTAGCCTATTTTATTCCATGGCAGTGATTGTTTTAATTTCATTCAGGTCGTGCAGCACCCATTTGTCGAACTTCTTGCTTTTCCAATCTGATGCAAATGTCGAATGACTGTTAATTTACCGATATTTAGTTCCTCTGCAATCTCCGGAGTTGTTTTGCGTGTGTCTACCCCCCCCCCCCAAAAAAAAATAGCCCTCGATTGGATATCATCGATCAGAGGGATACGTACACATCTTCAAGGCTCTGGTTTCCACTCCTAAATTTTTTGAACGAAAGTTGAGCTGTATGTTCATTGAAAATACACTTGCTTGATAGTGCAAACAGTTTACATTAATTCACATCCTTTTTGAACCTGAATTTGTTTTGTGTCCATCTTTGATTTGACAGCCTCAATTAAACAAGTAGAGTGTTTGGCTTAAAGAAATAGAGCAGAATTCGCATTTGGAAATCGTATATTACATGAAAAAAGGTTGGATAATAATTTGATAGAAATGAAGCATCAGATATAAACCTAATACATTGGGGAATTCACAGGCGTATTTCAATCAAATACACACTTTTAATCGATGGTGTCATTGAACTCTTCAAATGGAAGAAATTATCATTAATCATTTACAAAATGATGTATTAAAAATTTCAAATTATTTGCTGAAAGAACTAATTATTTTTTCTGAATTAAAATAAATTGCTTTTTTGCATGTTCTCGAGCTCAAATTAAAACTTGAAAAAAAATCTTTTAACCAAGTATGAAGAGTTGTCGAATCATCGTTGCCATGCCAATGCCCAAACCACACATCCATGCAGGCTACACCTTCTCTTTTGGAGTGTCAATGTCTATATATGTGTCTTTGTGTGTGTGTGTGTGTGTGTGTGTGTGTATGTGTGTGTGTGTGTGTGTGTGTGTGAGTGTCAGAGGCGCCTGGTCACATTTTGGTGTTTCAACCTTGAATATTTCTTTTATTTTTCTGAATCCACCACTAGACGCCATCTGAAGATGTTTTCTTTGTTTCTTCTAAAAAGTACTTTTGATCTTTCCATAGTCGTTTATGAACCCATAAACCTCGGCGCTTCTTTAACCAAATAACTCGACAACTGGCAATTATAAGAAGTTAATATCTGTCAAATATATTGTTCTACACACGAAGCAATGGTGTTTAGAGTCTGGAATTGTTTGGATCAGCGATTCCTAAAGAAGCTAATGCGCTGCGATTACTCGACAACTGGCTATCATACGACGTTTACATCAGCTATTTATATGAGTCAGCAGAGACGTCTGGGCAGTGTCGGTTCTCGAGGACTCTTATAAGAATGAATTTAAAAAAAGCAACTGATTATAAATCTTTAATACATCCAAATGAAAATATATGATAGCTAAATTGGCAATTGATCACGAAGATGGAACACACAGAGAAGTAACTGGAGTACTTCAGAGCCGTCGTTTCACAACCGAGGGAGAATTATTTACATGAGAAGTATGGCAGGCTGCTGCACACACAATAGACTCCGACACCTTTCATACATACACCTTGGATCAGGCTCTTCCTCAATCATTTGATTAACGATCACTGCATCTATTAAGTATTTGTTTTAAAACAGACATTGGAAGATTAACAGTGTTTATCCCCATAGATTGTCCTATTAGGTCTAAGATTAGCGAATTCAAACATAAAATTCCTAATCCCATGAATAGGCTACATTTCTGAATTAAAAGTTGGATATGGTGAGGTGTGATTCCATCTCTAGCATAGTAGGATGTTAAGGCACTCAAATCGATAATGTTCTGTTGTCAAGTGTTGGAATAATTAGGAGACACTTAGTAATGCGATTGGTCGGACCCTCGTTCTAGGTGGAATGAAAGAGGGAGTGGTCAGTGGTGCCATGATGGCGTTGGAGAAAATCAGACCTAAATTTGGGTCATAATAGTCCTTCAGTTGCAGGGTGATGAAGTTAATGACTTGAGCCGTCTCTCGGGGTTTGGTTTCTTTTATGATGCTGGATAGACCTGTGAACCCAATATTCACGGTGGACGAAGAAAGTGAGACAAAGCCAGGTTTAAACTTGTATTGTCCGAACAGAGGGAGATAGAGATAGAGAGCAAGAACACGGACGTAAAATTCTATTACGGGAAGCCTTTAAATCTTTATGGGGAAAGTGACTATATATGATCACTTTGATCGGGTCTGGAGATGACATAAGAGCCAATCAATTTGAAACCACTCAACATGAACAAGAAACATATTCAGAAGACTTGCAACTGATAATATTTTGTCATTTGGTCTAGTTTAATACACTATTTATTCAGGTTATTTCAATGTTTGAAATGTTTTTTACTAGTATTCTTACATACAGGGTTTAGTGTCGAATGACGAATACCAGCGGAAGCCGAATTCACTTTGTCCAAGACTATATCTCGTATCTTTAGTGTCTCTTTTTCTTATTCATCCATTCTTATCTGGTATAATCATATTGACTCTATTGCTCACCTCATTAATCCGTTTTTAACCTTCATTATAATCAACTAGTAAATCAACTGATAAAAGCGCCAACTAAACTTTTCGTACGGTCAATGCTTTACCAAGTTTTCCCATTACATAATTTTGTGTTATTTGCTTATTCTATTTACCGTGATAAATTTCACAATTATCATTGTTTACCACAAGACTTTCACCACTGGCGACTTTTCCCTTCTCAAACCTGTAACATATCGAGCAATGGCTATCAAGCAAGTCTCGTACAGAAATGACTGTTGTAAAGAATTCCTCCCTTACTTGATTTTACGCTATTCTAAACCTGAGACTGGCAACCTGTTTGCCTCTGCAGGTCGGACTGCATATTGATGAGTGAACTGCGGGCCAGAAAATGGGATTAACGATTTAGATCAAGATTCAAGGCACTATCGTATTTCTTCGGTCCAAATCTGAATGCAGCTTCTGTGGCATTCAGTTAAGATCAAATCAGTATGATACCATCTTTTCTGCATGATCCATTGAGCTACAGTACTCCCCATTATAATGGTCAAGCAATGGCATATTGTCAGAAGTGGATTTCAATTTCAGTGAGTCAGCACACGACCTCTCATTCAATTCCTATTGAGGATTTTCTGGAGCAACGTCCACTTCTGCATCAAATGGAGTGGTAAAAGGCTTGAACTCTTTCGCATACTGATGAAAATCAATTAACCAAAGTGAAACCTCTCTTCTCAATTTGTACAGCACATTCATAAAGTGTCCGAATCTTATGAGCAGAATTTCATTTTTGAAGTTGACATTCCCAACAATTATAACAATCTCTCAAAGGCCACTACATGACCACAAATCTCAACTGATTTTACTTTGAAGTGAGTTAGTCAAATAATTCAAATGATATGTAGTTTCCCCGAGAAATGCCATTGTTATAAGCCGATTAGTATCAGGAAAATGAAGCGTCTTCATTTTTGCTTTTAAGAAATATTGCTATCCCTTTATACAATGAAAACAAGGAGATCAAGTTTGGCCCAAATACTAAAAATCGTAAACGTGTGCAAAAGACCATATATGCTTCGATATGTAAGATATGAAGGAACAAAAAGTTGAAAATGGCTGGCATTAGTAAGAAACACTTTTCTGTACGAATGTTAATTAAATTCCACTTGTTTATATATTCCAGATTTGGCTAGACCGTAGCTGGCGAGCCACATTCAGCTCTTTGACATTTAATCTGTAGTCTGATGAAATATGTTGGGCAAGCTTCTATTTTAATCAAAATTAATATAAGATATACTTTTAAAAAATGCAAACCTTATAATTAGTCACCGTTTACGAACGACGTCGAACGTAAGTTTAATGTTCACAATGATTGAAGTATATTATTGGGCTATATTAAATACATGCACAGGAATCGATGTATTTATCAATCATCAGTCAAGATTTTTAACCCATTGTACTTACGCTTTCCCCAGATGATATTAGTGTGAAGTAAATTTTGATAGCCTGAACTGTAGTTCGAACACGGGTCACTGATTTCTTTGTCTGAGCAGTTACTGACTATGCCAATCGAATTATTGTCAATTGTGGCATTATTAGAGGGTTCTATTTATTGATCTGGAGGTATAATCTGTTCCTCACTATTAGAAGTCGACAAACAAAACTGTCACTAAGACTTACAACATAGCTTTTTCAGGTAGTTGGTATGATTGGGTAGCTAGGTAATATCTCGTGTACAAATCACACCAACAGACATAGAGGCCTGATAATTGGAACATCTACCACTTATCATGTTTAGGGGAAAAATAACCCTTTTCCAACCCATGTTAGTGCAGAATTCGATTTACAATATACGTTTATGCTGAATAAAATCATAGTCCATGCTCGGCTGCATAAAAGCTTATTTTTTTCTCAAATTTGCTCTTCCTTTATTGATCCTCAGAAGTTACTCATTGAATGCTACTTTCTGTAATTTTTTAATTGATCACACTCAACATGTTATTCTCCAGGGGACAGTTTCTAAGGAGTGACTAACCAGACCTGTTGTTTCTTTCATCTCGTTTGGGTTGCTTCGTCAGAGTCAGGTGATTATTTTGAGTTCGATAAATGAGCGCTTTGTTTCTAACGCACGGTGTTTATCTATTAGTCGAGAGGGAAACTTGAGTGTTTACAAAGATGGCGGCAGGATATGAATTGAAAGAAATGCAAAGTGAAAACTGATGATAATCGACAAGGCTTACCTCTAAAAAAACATATATAGATACACATCCACAAGCACATTCACATGGACATGTGTACACACACACACGGTAGTAAGAGCACATATACACATGCATAAGTGAGCACATGCAAATATATATATATATATATATATATATATATATATATATATATATATATATATATAGAGAGAGAGAGAGAGAGAGAGAGAGAGTGAGAGAGAGACTTCTTAAAGTCCTGCAAGGAGAACAAACTTACTTCCATGAATTTTAGGATCTCCTTACACCCCTCCATAGGGAATCAGGATGTAGATTTCCCTAATTTATGGAATAATAAGATTCATACACTTTGTATGGCACTTACAGATGACACCATCTAATTTTGCCGAAAAACCATTACAGACACTCACACAGATATCAGCAATTTGGAAAAGAATTTACAACAACACACAGACACAGATGAATATGATGATATAAAGGATGCTATCAACATCAACATAGAAGAAAGAAAAAAACAACTTGACCTCACCAAAACCAAAAAATACAACAAACTTAGACACAACACCACACACAGATCTGAGAATCCTCAGAACATAAGATCAGCTAAGAAACAACCCAACAAAAGAGCCATCAGGCCTCTGCTACCCACTCAAAACCAACTACCTACATACCAAACAAAAACTAATGCCCCTACATAATACAGATTTAACACTAGACACACGGACGCAGGCTATCCAACAAGAATCACTAATACTGAAAAAAAAAACATTCATACCCACACGAACACCAACTATAGAGATAGATACACGCATATGAGCAAACATAACAAAAATACTTACACTGACACTAATAATACTAACACTAACACCTATAACAGACACACACGTATGAACAAACATAACACGAATACTCACACAAATTCTCATAATGCTAACACCAATAATGTGAACAGACACAGAAATACGAACAAACACAACCACAAAAACCATCACACAGATAACAGGAACAAGAACACCTGACACCATAAGGACCTCATACCTATTACCCCTCATACTCTGCAAAAGGAAAGCCCTAAGAGAAGCATCCTTCCTCAACCCATCATATTGACCCATCCAAAGCACCCTGAAGACCCAGGAAAACATCCTGACCCGCAGGTAACCCCTACATCATCTCACACACACACCCTACCAAAAAACGAGAGAACCCCCCTACCACCGAATATGGAAAGGGGTTAGAAAACCTGATACCATCACTAGTAAGCAGTTTAGAAAACTTACTAAAAAATTACTACACATCATCAGAGTTAAGGAAGACCCAAAAGGGAAAAGAATGAACCTGAGTAAATTTCGATATACTAGGGACACATTCAACTTGATTTCAGTCTCCGACCCCCACACTTTAACAATCACACCCTTAACAAAGATCTATACGACTTCTTCAGAAGAATCAAACTTAGAGCCCATTTTGGAAAAACAAGCCATGATAGCGACATCCTAGATAGACTTGAAGACCCCAACGAATCCTTCTTCCCAAAAAAGTAGATACTACTATTCAAACTTTCGAGCTAGCAGATAGAGAAGACATAAAAACTTACATCAACAACAACACACAACAATCCCTACCACATGATAACCTTACAACTAAAGAGCATAAGGCCCGTAATAAACTAAAAAAACAATACCAACTTGATTATCACAAGGGCAGATAAGAGTGGATCCATAGTTATCTGAGGGTTTGATGAATACCTCATAGAAGCAAACTCACAATTTAGCAACACAGAATTTTACAAAGAACTCCCCAAAGACCCCTTTAACGAATACACAAACACAATAACCCAATCCCTAACATAATTACACAATAGCAACATGATAGATAAAAGGACACAAAATATACTGAAACCCACTTCCACAAAACCCGCTACTTCTCCCTAAAATCCACAAACCAAATAATCCAGATAAAGCAGTAATCTCCTCCACGAACTGCCAAACTACCAAACTATCTAAATTTGTAGATCACTACATCCAACCCTTAGCAATACAAATTAAATCATACATATGTGACACCACGGACCTCTTAAACAAAATCAAACACATTACAGCAATCCCAGACAAAGCACTTCTAGTCAGTATGGATCTTAAATCTCTTTACTCCAACATCAAACATGATGAAGGTATCCTAGCACTTACAGAAGCCCTGAACGATAGAACTACTAAAGAACCCAGCACAATGACAATTACCACTCTTATGCACCACATTCTAACTCTAAATAGCTTCAACTTCTACAATAGACGTTTCCTCCAGGTGAAAGGCTGCGCCATGGGCACTGTAGCGGCCCCATCCTATGCTAATATCTTCATGGATAATTTTGAAGAAACCTACATTCACCCAAAGATATATAATGATTGAATTTTTTTATGGTAGATACATAGACGACATTTTTTTCATATATACAGGTGAAAAAGCTAAACTGGATAATTTCTTTATACATCTAAACTCGGCACATGACTCTGTTAAGTTTGACTTCATGACATCAACTGACTCCATAGCCTTCCTAGCACCCTGCATATACATAGATGACAACAGAAACCTTCAAACTACCCTCTACACTAAACCCACAGACACCCACAATTACCTCAACTCTAAATAAGCCCATCCCCAACACTTAAAAAGAAGCCTACCATTTTTCACAACCCCTTAGAATTAGAAGAATCTGCTCAACTAAAAGTGAACTTAACAGACACAAACATAACCTAATACGATACTTCACTCAACGAGGTTATCCGCTAGATGACACTAAAAACCAAATAAAAAAAAGCAACTGGAATACCCAGGGATGAAACACTTTTACTGTCCCACAATAACAAACTTAACCGCATACCTCTTATAACTACCTTCAAAAACACACTCCCACCCTTAGCACACATCATCAATAATAGATGGAACATTCTCACGATTAAAACAGATCTAAGAAAAAAATACACAGACCCATGTGTCATCGCATACCACTGACATAAAAACATCAGAGACATGATTGGTAGCAATAATATCATTAACAATAAAGTCGTACACAAAAATACACCTAGAACAACTAAATTCTGCACACCTTGCAACATAAGAAACAGTCTATGTTGCAACCACCTCAAGTACACCAAGACATTCAAAAATACTACCACAAAAGAGAGTTGCCACATAGAGTTACCACATATATCACAATACCAACTGTCGCAGTGAGAACATTATATACCTTCTAGAGTGCAACAGATGCAAGTTACAGTACATAGGCAAGTCCGAGTGGCAATTTAATATTAGAATTAAAAATTATAGACATAGGATTAAGTCACAAAACAATCATAGTCCACTTCCCGTAGAACTACACTTTCGCACACCTGACCACAATTTTGCTACGGATGCTAGCTTTTTCATCATAGAAAAATAGAAAAAAACTACTCCAATTGACACAACTAAAGTTCTAGAGAAACACGAAGATATGTGGATCAACAAACTTAAAACCCTATATCCTAATGGATTAAACACTAAACTGAACAACCCTCATTACACAGAATCCTAATACACAAAACTCCTACCAATAATATCCTCACATCCACTTCTAAGACACATTTAATAATGGAAGCTTCAAAGTCACCCAGACCCATAGGAAAAATTTCACCTTAGCCAGTTATTACCCCTGTCCAAATTAAACCAAACACATTTCAATAACTTATAAGGTTGATACCTATGTAGCTCCTTGACCTCACCACCCCTCCATTGACACTATCCCTAACATGCTAAACAAGCAAACACCACATCACTTCCCCCCATCCTGACACCCTCTGCACTCCCCAAGACCAACTGCTACTGCTTAACCAAAGACCTGATATCTAACTGGACATTCTCCCACTCAGCAGGAGGCCTCCAGCAGCCCTGACAACACAATTTACCCATAACGCATACCTCCTGAGAGTGGACTCTGGTTCCACCTGGGAACTTTCAACGCACACTCACACAGCACACACCACTGATGATGGGAAGAATCCCGAAACATGTATGGACAATTTACTTATAAGGATTAATAAACCTTACCTTTAAACACCCTACTCCCGAGTTTGTCTCACTCTCTACAGTAGACATTATATATATATAATATATATATATATATATATATATATATATATATATATGTATGATATTCACATCGATGAATATTCGATAGAAATGTAAGGAGCGGCGAGTCATGTCTACTGTTATACTTTCTGATCAGTCATGGTTGAATAGGTTTTTGGTAACCTCTGTAAATAAGGGCTGCTCAAAAAAATTATACGTAATATGAAGAATATCAATCTATGATACCAATAAAACCATACGTAAAATGATGAACTTCATGCGTGACATATTTTATGTAATAAAAATGAGAAATATTGCTTTTTTTAATAGCGTGTTTTTTGGTGAGCCAACGAAATGAGTAATTGAAAATAAAATATATGAAAATAATTAGTTTTCCAGTTTGCTAAATCATATATATATATATATATTTATATGTGTGTGTGTGTGTGTGTGTGTGTGCGTGTGTATATGTATGTGTGTATAGTCTACAAAGGTTTGCAGGCTTAAACCATAAGCATCAAAAAGTTTTCCAATAGTTATTTCATCACTCGAGTCACTCATTTCCTAACATCTCTCAATGCATTTAATGTAATTTTTCGAAACGTTTTTCTCCCTGTTTCCCTTATACTTCGTTAATATTATGTAATGCATGAATCATCTCTTGTTGGGATCATGAGTAGTTTACCATGTGAGTGTTTCGGGTATTTCACAAATAAAAGAGTTATATTATCTTGGTACCCTAGCAGTGCTGAGCAAACGCCACCTCCCTTCATTATATGGTTTTTTTTTGTCATACATGTTGTTTGCCATTTTATGTGATATTTTATGTGTACTGTATATTGTTTTTCTATACTACACACACATGCACGTGCTCACACACACACACACACACATATACAAGCACATACACACTCGCATGTATATATATATATATATATATATATATCCACCACCGATCATAAAATAAAGACCACGATCAATAAGTCGAATATTATCAGAAAATTGTTCAGATCAAACAATATCCCATGAAGTAAATAAACAATCCAAATGAGCTTCAACTACTCCAACTCCAAACTACATCCAAAAGAATAAAAAGGAAAAGAAATGAATCTATAAAGGTTATAGGCAAATATTTTTCACAAAGAAATTCAATCATTTTAGAGAAAAATCAAGAAATAGCTAGGTGACCAAGGACCTGAATTCAAGACTTTTTTTCTCAAACTATCAAGCAATTTGAGATTTTGGATGCTCTCATGGCTACTGCATGTACATTGTTGACTCTGACACTGTGGCGATGTTAGTTTAAATAGCTTCCTTGGATGAATCGTGATGATCTGCTAATCGAAGAATATGCTTTCCCGGGCGACATTCATGTGAATATGTTGAGAATGTTTGTTGGGTGGTTTAATCATCCTGAATGTTTATTGAGGGGAATCAACAGGAAATAGTTTGGGATTTGCCAAGGGAAATTATCTGATTAAAACTTCTCCGCCCGATCCATCTTGTACAACTCCCACAGATGATTATTTAAAACAGCCCGAGCATTGGATTGCAGGCAATACAATATTTGATGAAAAGTCAGGAATTAATTGAACCTATGATAATACTTACACGTGAAGCCTTTTGTCAGAGTACGCTAAGCTTCGTTGTAATGGTTTGTTAGCTAGAATAGATAACAATACTTTTATACACTTGAAGATTTTCTATACAATTGACAGAACGTTTCGGCCGATCCATCCTACGGCTTCCCCCTTCAGCACTCAGAATTGTTTTCTCCTTTTCATTCTAGTGAGAAGCAATATCTCATGGGATTTAACACTGTACTTGTCTGACCTACTCTCAGTTGGCATGTAAATTCAGACTGCCTCCTCGATCTATTTTGGCTTTTTGTACTCATCGAATCGAACTTCAAGATTTCTACCAATGTCTCCAGGAGAGATACAATTACAACGGGTATTCCAATGGCGAAAAGCTATTTAATAGTCAAGGACCCTTCTCCAAAATATAGACAGTACCAATCGTACTGCAGTTTGATTCTTTCCTATACAGTTGCCACAAGTGTAGCCTTGTGTCAGACTCTGCTAATCTTAATGAATAATTGTACAGTATTCTCAATATCCTTCAAAGATTTATATTGTCAAATTCAAGTCCAAGTTTGTGGCTGGAGTTGACTTTATTCTTTCCCCCATAACAACCATAACAAGGTTAACGCACACCTAATTTATTCGGATAAAATCTTTATAGATAGTCTTTATTGTCCCGTTTGATCAAATCGACACATAAAATAGGCTTATTCTCACCGTTATTTGAAATCAAGTGATTGGCGGATGGATCACTTACCGACTGAGTCAAAGTGACAAATTTCACATACGTGAGAAAATGTGTGATAATTTGTTCCACTCACTCATTGTCAGCTTCTGGTGAATGGTGAATTCATGCATATATGAATATTTCGCTAAAATCCAGTTCCGTAGCTCAGACGTAGGATATCGGCCTCGAGTTCTGAAGCGCTGAAGCGAAGATTTCAAGCCTACCTCGTGATACCGGATGGGATAATGGAAAGTCTTTAGCCAAACTGAAGGGTTGTAATACAACAAAACAGTTGTCTGTGGATGACACAATATATATATATATATATATATATATATATATATATATATATATATATATATGTCCAAATAAATAGGATTACTTTGGCCAAAGGTCAACTTTCTTTATAAAAAAAATCAATGAATGAGTAATTTTAATTTGATCAAGCACTATTTTTAAATGAAACACGGTGATGAAATACGTGTATTTTACGGTCAAATTTCATAATATCAAAGTGAAATCAGGTTCGTTTTATTCTTCGAAAGAGGAATAAATTTAGCCAATTAAGTGTTGATTCGGCGTAACATCATACAATATCGAAAAAGAACATATTTTTGATGTGTACAGTTGTTCAATCGGGGTGGAGTTTTCCCCTGCAATAGCCAGACTTGTTTTTGTCTTCTTATCCTTATTCAAAGACTGATTGATTTATCATTTATTCATGATATCTATTTTAACTTTTTTTACCATGCTTGGACCTATTCTATTATCTCCTTACCTAAAATGTTATCAGTTGGGTTTTTGTCTTTTATTTAGTCTCTTATCTCTCGCTTCCAATTGTCAATCTTCTGAAATTTTCATTCCTGTCTTTACAATTTTGATCTTGTCTTTGTTCTTCCTTGCTTCCATATTTTTCAATATTTCTATTCATTTATCTAATGTTTACTTTTGAAAACTTTCAATATCAATTTCAAAACAGTTCTTGCTAGTCACTCCAAAGGAACCATTTCCGAAAGTAACTTTTTTTGCAACATGCCGTATTGGCAGTTTTCAATCAATAATTAGAATTAAGCGTGATCAACGAATAAGCTACATCTGTTGTTTTTTGTTTGGCTGTGATTACTGGGAAATGTCTTAATTCTAATCGACAATTATAAAACTGTTGATATGAATTAGGTGATCAATTAAGCATGCAATGATATGAATTAAACCCAAACTTTTTGAGGTGGGATGGTGGTTGAAAGCAAAAAGAAGTAAGTGCTTGAAAGTTCAGTCTTCTTGCTGTATTGCTTTTGTAATACATATAGATATTGCCAGCCAGCAAGCCGACAGGACCGACTTGAAAACTGGAGAAACCTATGATGACGGTTCTGGTGCCGATTTTGGTCGGCCTTCCAATTAAAAACTGTTATCGTTTCCTGCCGTAAGACATTCGATTTGCTTTCTCCATTTTTTACACGATTTTTCTATCACGAACAAAAACTACTCGCGAGTTGATTCGAAAGATATTAAACACCATCAATTAAAACTGTGATTACAGGTTTCCTCAGTTTCCAGAATCGGTTGGCTGCTTTTGTATGTACCATGCCCACAAACTGCACCAAGGGAGTTAGAGGGCGGAAATTCTCAACACTTACTCTTTATTATGTTTAACTTTTTTTTATTGCTGTTTCCAATTTTCATTCTAAACGGTCTTTTTCATTGGAAGCCTAATAAGCAATGTAAATTTATTCTGAATTAAAAATTCAGATTCTTCAGTGTTCCAACCAAAGAAGTAATTTATTCATTGATAAACTTTTTGATCCCATTTTTTCCCATTTTTTTTCTATTATTCGTCCCCAAAGACGGCGTGCTGTTCACTTTATATCACTCACCTTTTCTTTATTTATTTGGTTTAGTTAAATATATTTGCATATATATATATATATATATATATATATATATATATATATATATATATATATATATATATATATATATATATATATATATATATATATATGTATATATATATATATAGATATAGATATATAGATATAGATATAGATAGATTGGAAAATGGAATCTATGGGCCAAGTTCAAACGTCGAATGAGACAATCTTCATTCATTTTGTTTATGGGTTTTTGGAAAATAATAATAATAATCCATCTCTTATATTGCCTACCGAAGTCTAAACCATCTAAGTTTCAAGCTAACAAAAGGCAGTCGATCTCTAGCAAAATAAATCTTCTGACATCTGCCCTCGTTTGTACCTTTCTCTAGACACATCTATCGAAAACGATAACCGCTGACGATTATTACATGAATTTTGCCCAGGTTCGTTTCTTTTGCTCAAAACCTCCTACAAACAGACTTATAATTTATAAATTATGATTAACTTGAACTGTTATAACTTGAAATTGCAAGAATTTCTAAGATGAAACCTATTTCACTGTAAGCACATGGATCGGGAAGTAAGAATAACCTTCCTGTTTGGTCCAGTCGATTTAAACTCATATTATTCCGAATGAGGCATCAAACCCCGTACTATCACGGGTCCGTACCAGCATCAAATCCTGTTGCAAAAAGAAGACAAATGAAAGAGAGTTATTTTAAGGAAAGTAGGTAGAATTCCCTATTTAGATGTTCCAGATCTTTCACATTTCAATTCAGATTTTAAGCTGTGTACAGATGCCAGGAATTGCTATGAAATGATTTTTAAATGAAAAACGTTGATCTAATTTTTTTACTTTACTTTAGACACAGACTTGGAAATGGATTTGGCCTTCAAACTGGGAAATAATTCTCTATCAATGAGCTTTCGGTCTTGGTGTAAAGAGGTAATAAGTCCACTACTGGTGAGACCATTCAAATAAGTGTTTCAAAAGAAATGCCACAATGTATGGAACAATTGTAGCCATCAAATGTAAGTAAGCCTTCAATCCTTCCTTTATATATATATATATATATATATATATATATATATATATATATATATATATATATATATATATATATATATATATATATATATATATATATATATATATATATATATATATATATATATATATGTGTGTGTGTATTTGTGTCTGTGTCTGTCTGTGTCTGTCTGTGTCCGTGTCTCTGTCTCTGTGTGTGTGCGTGTGTTAGCAACAGCCTAGAAAGTTGGTATCATTACCCGACCAGAGCTGTTCTTAACAATTGCTCTTTAAGTTTTGGAGAGGAGCTTTCTAGACTTTTTAAGGCGTAATTTTTAAAGGGGAATAGTTTATTAATATCATTTAGATTCAGAAAAATCTAGATATTTCATGTTATCTTTCCTCTATTTTAGATGTTTGCAAGAGGAATGTCAATAATTCGCTTTATCAAATGTTGGATTTCTCTATCGATAGAAATTGCAAAGAAAATTGCAAAATAATACATTTATGTATACACCGAGAAAGTTATGCAAATTTATGCAAATGCCACTCAACGCATGAAACAAAAGTTATACAGTTACGTTCAATGCTCCGAGGCTTCAGCAGATGACCTTACCCCAAACGTTCAAAATCTGCGCATTTTGATGCCAATGCTTAGTTTAAACATTAATTTGGGGAATTGTTGTCGTCCTCGTATTCCAGTTTTTTTTCAAACACCGATGTAAATATTCTGCTTTCATTGATTTATTTAATAACACCACAAAAAAGACACCCGCATCCCACTAACACTCTTAAAATCATGGAATTAAGTGTACGACTCGAAAAGTTTTGTCAATAAAGAAGCTGCATGCTGTTTTCTCTCGTTATCAACCGAGGAAAGAATCTGTATCACCATTGAATTCGTAAGTCTGCCAGTTGCCAGTTGAATGCTTGGCCATTTGATTTTTTTCTCTTTCTATTGAAAGATTCTTGACGCTCCATAAATATCAAGTCTGATACATGAATGAAACGCCGAGGCACTATTCAGTATAGCAAGAATCACATGTTCAACATGGTGTGCGTGTTTTTTGAATTCTTCCCAAAACGCTGCTGAAATGACACTCTTTTTTTCCATATATCACGTCTACAGATTCCGTCTCTTTCCAGGGTGGCAGGAATCAATAGTTTCCCGCTTTTTCTTATCAATAGCCAATTTTGATTTATCTAAAATCGCAATAAAGATAGAAAAAAATTATGGTTGTATATAATTCACGAATCTCAAAAGCTTGACCAAAAAAAAAGACCATTTAGATAGAATACTTTTTATCTTCCAGAATATTTCATGAAAATTTGGCATCTGTAATTCTATAAGGATTAGACGTATCAAAAAAAGTAACTTCTTATTGCATCATTAGAAAATGTCAACTGAAACTGTCGTCATAAGTTCCTTCAGTTTTGAATTAGGTCTGGCTGGCTGTATTCATCACTCGTTCTGACTTCAACAATGCAGTGTGAGGGCTGAAAATCTAATTATTTACTCTTTATTAGGAAGAGAAAAAAAGTTGTTTCGTTTTCTGAAAATCTTTCTTAAAGAGGTTTTTCGATGTGGCGTTCAATTTGCGATGTGAGTGTGCGCTAAATTGGTCCCCAGTGGTGTGTCCAGCTGTGTTCATGCTTGTTTTTATTTAATTTGGATCTTTTTAGTGATCACCGATGAACAAAAGCCGGAAAAATGACGTATTTTGTGATCATCCATTTCACAAATGTATCAATCAATCACCTCGAACGTAGAATACTGCCAGAAGACAAGACTTGAACGAGTGCTTTGTGAGCGCATTTGGAGCGTGTTATTCATAAGCTGTGTCTTAAAATTAGGTCCTGAGAGCCGCTGTGCTGAAGCAAAATCCGATCACAATAACATCTTTGTCTTACTATGTTTTACTTCTCACTTTATTGTATTTTAAATCTCTGACTGCCCATTTGTAATGTGAGTTATGCTCATATTCCAGATTCTTCCTCAGCTCTGTCAGTCAAGTAGACGGTGAGCTAAAATCACACTCGAGGCTATATAAATGCTGACTGTATAAACATCAGTCAGGGGAGGGTTAAACGTAGATATAATCAGAAGAGAAACACTTTATACTTCAATTAACATTACTTTTTTTTTCAATTGAACACTAAATAATCAATTATTAGAAACCTTCGACCAGAACAGTTGACGTAAGTTCTCTCAAGTTTTAAGTGAATCCGTCTGTTTTTCTAGCAATCTATTCATTCATCTATCAATGTCTCACGCGTACATTAATGGAGTACATTTGATTGAGCTAAAGTTTAAACATTTACTCTTGGCTGTGCCTACAAAAAAAAAATCATCTTACAATTTTATAGAATTCTCATCCAAAATAAGCTTTTTATGGGCTGTTCAAATTACATCAAAATATTTTCAAAATGAGTTCATTACTTTTTAACCGTCCGCTTTGTTTCGTTTGTTAATTTAATTTTTTACTGACCCCCCAAAAGCATAGGGTTTTAGTTTATCCCTTGATGATTCTTCTCGTATTCTTCTTTCAGATGGTGCTTACCTAAAAAGTTGGATTTTCGTAAAAAAAAAAAAAAGGCGTGAACACTGTCAGACCATCCAGCATGAATCTACATTGTAAATCGAAGCCCACTAATATATTGTGGGGGGTATTATTGCAAGAAAAGCTTTTTTCTTGACATGATAAAAAGTAGATATTTAAATATTCAACCCTTTAATCCATTGCTGTAGTCTAAACGTTCAACACACACATAGCCAGCCAGCAAGCGCCCAATTAAAAACTGAAACAACCTATGATTATTTAGAGTATGTTGATTTTAACTTTTTCGGTTGATATTTTCTAATATAAGTTTTCGATCGACACGTATTCTTCGATGAACAAAAACTTCGCCAGTGGAAAATTGAGTAATCAGTTATTTCCCTATCCTTAACGCTTTGCGACTTGTGTTTTAAATGAACTTATCCACAACTTTCGCCAAAATGGAATGATAGTTTTGATTTTATTGCACACATTTCTAGTTTTGCTGTGTCTTTATCTGTGACAATGGCGACAGCTCTATGAATAGCAGAAAGTTTTTCTCAGACCAAATTTGAATAAGTTAATAGCGTTCATGAGAACGGGAGGATAGAGAAGTGGGAAAAAAAGATCATCTTTTGCTTCACATCACACCACGTTATTTAATTTTTTTTTAATCAATTCTATAAAAAAGTGAGACGTAAGATAAGAAAATGTGCTCGTGATTTAGGAATCTAAAACACCTGTTTTTGACGTTTGATTTTGTAAGTGTAGCTGTGTGACCTATAACCTATAGGGAACACAAATGGATACACATTCTTCGATACAAACAAAAACATAGCGACGCTCAGTGAACCTATCCTTGATCATTTTCAAACAGACTTTTTCAAAATCTCCTAACGGCTACAAATTGTATTTTTCTTTAATGGATTAGAAAGAGTTTCATCAGAGAAACAAATTTTGCCAAATGTTATCAAAAGTTGTACAAAAAACAGTGCTCTCCCTAATTTAAAAAAAAAAATATGTACCAATATCTATGGCAGCCAGAGTTGTCACTGACTGACATATCTAAACGGTAGTTTCGTCCCTTAGCGTTTCTAATTTAGATATTTTTTTCAAAAGAACATAAATGCTTCTGATTGCAACCAGATGTCAGAATTTAGCAAAATGAAAATTTATTTATTTAATTTATTGCTAAAAAAAACTGGTAGATTAATCACTACGCTACTCATAAAATCTGATATAAGACCTAAGCGGTGATGGGCAAGCTATGTAGCAAGAATGACGGACATCCATTGAATATACAACGGTCCCCATAGATCATAGGCAAAACATTGTAAAATAAGATGGCCTCACAAATTGAATAAATTCAGAAAATATCAGCTCCACCACGCCCACGATAGGAAGTTCTGGCAAATTTATATGTTCAACAATGAACATCTAAAAGCTGATAATGATGATGAAGATGAAGATGATGAATAGAATGAGCAATACTTTTGATGAATTGATAATCTCATAAAATAAATGTTTAAGATTAAAGTCACAATCATTTTGTTCATCGTGTTATATATTTTCTTAGATTTTAGATATACATCTGAAAAATTTAGATGTTCAAGGGTGTTTTCGGATGTTCATCGACTCAATTTCAGGTGTAAATTTGAAAATATGGTTGCCTACACTGACAATGCTAGATTTTCATACAAGAAAAGAACTAGTGCATCCATCACCTGGCTTTCAGGTCTATCATGAGTGCCGTGGAAAACAATTTCTGAAGCATCTGCTTCTAAAGAAATTCCTTACACTTCTAATGTAGTACCAGAGTTAAAATTGGGAACGGGTGACTTTGGTTCCCACTCCACCGAGAACAAGACTCATCGTCAATTGATTAGGGAGAGTATACACTACACTTTTTGTCTGTTCAGAAAGGTTGAATCAAACTGATATATATATATATATATATATATATATATATATATATATATATATATATATATATATATATATTAGCGATCGATGGGTGGCTCTCTGTCCAACTGAACCAATCTGATAAATATTACATATATACGAAATTCTGTTATATTTTTACCTTATATAATATATGTATACAATGCAAAAGTTGCAGGACACATCTTCAGTCTGAATGAAATTAGGAGTGGATTTTGGCGCTGCAATAACCGGGCTTATTTGTGAAGTGTGTCTAAATTCTTCAGAGTCTTACACACAAAGCAACACACTCTCATTGATTTGATGTTAAGAAAAATGTCCAACCAAGTATGTATGTATGTATGTATGTATATATGTATGTATGTATGTGTGTTTATATATATATATATATATATATATATATATATATATATATGTGTGTGTGTGTGTGTGTGCGTGTGTGTGTGTTTGTGTTTATATATATATATATATATATATATATATATATATACACACACACAAAATACAACCCAAACGTTTGGGGAATGTGAAGAGCGAGCAGGCATTAAAGGAACAAAAATTTGGCCATATATTTCTATGAACACAGCAATTTGTGAAGCAGCACTCTAACACTAGACGAATAGCTACATATTAAGAGACATTTTGAAATCCATTTTTAGTGAATACAATTTCTTCATTACTTTTTCCTCTTCAACTCATACACATACGTACGTACATATTATTTTAGAATATCAAAACAGAACTGAACTCGAAGGAGGGATTCAGTATGAAATATAAAGGACATTGCAGCAGCTAGTATAATATTTTCGTCTACTCTCAGCCATCTAAAACAAGGCCATTTGCCTGCTCATCACATAGGAAGGTTAGTAAGAAGGAATTTTGTGTACCACAGAATAGAGACTAGTGGGGAAAAACACCCTTCACACTGCACTTTAAATTATCGAGAGTGTGTATGCTACCTTGGGGAATTGATCACTTCTATAGAATCATAGGGAAGCAGGGTCGTTACAGAAGATGACTTGTTTAAATCGAATTCTTATTCTCAACTGAACAGGTTTCTAAAGGTTTTATGATTTGGGATCCAGCTATGGCATATCCATTAGTATTATACAATACATTGTAGAATATCGAATACCAATGAACGTTCGAGGGTAAAGGATTTCAGTCCTTTTTAACCCCTCCAAATCTCAAGCTTAACCCCTGGTAGAATCAAAGATCAAAGCCTCTCTTTCTTGATATCCGATACCTGCAGGGGAAATTTTGAACTTGAACTCGAATAAAAGACTGAATCACAACGTGAGTGCGTGGTAATTGATTGAATACTATTTCTTGTAATTAATTCCGATAATTATCAATCACTGTTGTTTAAATATATCGCTTGCATCTGTGCTTTACAACTCACTAATATGATTTGCATAATCATTTTATGAACGTTGCTTAATTAAAGCGAATATGAGTATATTTGATTGAATTCTAGAGTTCTTATTACACACAGGGCTTTTTTGGAGTAATCATTGTTCTGTATTTTGGCAGTTTCTGGAAAAAATAACTGTTTTTCCACTCATTGAAGGGAGATTAGGGCAATTTTTTTTTTTTTTTTTTACCAGAAAAATGCCTTCATTCCATCTAGGGTAAATTCGAATCCCGTCCCCATAAATATCCTTGGAGGGTTGAAAAAAAGGTTGCATGCAAAATTTTAATCAATTCAATAGCCTTTAAGGGTCCCAATCTTAGCAGGGTTCATTTTTGTCGTCATTGTTGCTACCAGGGGAAAATGCTTCAATTCCGAAAGAGGAGTCCGACAATATGAACGGCAGCTAGCGTGGTCATGTTTTTTTGTGGGAGGAATCAATTTTTGGGAATGAGAACGAAAAGAAAGATTGGGGACATTCTGTGTTGGGGATGATCAATCAAAAAATTGGGAGAATGATCAAGTTACTCCTCTTGCCTACTGATTGGGTATTACCGATCAGTACAAGTTTGAATTTCCCCCCAAAACGACATTAATGTTTCTGGACATAAACTAAGAGATCAATTTTCCAAAAAAAAGATTGCACATTGGATCCCCAATTAAAACATTCGGGGAGGGGTGTAAACATTGTTATTCTAGATTTTAATCAAAGTAACAATCTATCTTTAATGGTTCTGTCAGTACACAAGATAGCCAGCGAGCCAAACTCACAAATTTGAAAAATTGTACCTGCTTATTTTGACAGTTTGGCTGACAGTTTCAGTTGACTGTTCCTAACAGAATCGAAGATCAATAATTCTCTCTCCGGAGAGCAAACATTTGCAGAAATCCTTGAACTTGCACTTGAAAGAAAAATCGACTGAATGACATCATAGGTGTGTTGAAATTGATTGTAAGTTAATTTGTGTAATTGATGTTGTTTATATCTATCGAATGCGTTTGTGCTTTGCAGTTCACTAATAAGATTTGCAATAATTATTCTACGTACGTTGCTTAATTACAGCAAAAATGAGTATATTTAATTGAATTCAAGAGCTCTTATCACATGTTCCTTTCTGATTTGCAGAAGCAGCTATTGTATTGTTGTCTGTTGTTTGATTTTAGATCATATCAATGCAATTTCCTGTGTTAACGATTATTTATTGGCTTTTCTAAGCACCTATTCTCTTTTGTTTCACGCTTCTCTTTGAACACGTGACATATCCATGGATAGGTATATGTAACTATGCCAACTGGTTGTCCAAATTTCTGGGGAAAAAAAGACAGTCTTTTTTACTCATTGAGGGAACTGTACGCACAAAATTTCAAGTTTTACTATGAATATTTTAGGCTGTACAGACACTAAGATGAAAGCAATTATATCAACCGCTCGGCTGAATTTTCCAGATGTTTCTTTTAAAATTTTCCTATGGAGTTGCATGGAGGTTTCATTCTGAATTTCAGTCTTTTCAGTTGCTATTTTTTTATTTCAAGCGATCGTCATTGTTGTTGTTTATTGGAATAAACTTTTTTTCTTTGCAGCGAATGTTTTGTTTTATTTTTGTTTTTTTTGCAATATTTTGATACAGTTGATCAACATTGTTATCAAACTGGATGAAAAAAAAACAGGTTTATTGGTCTGAATTCATTGTCATCTATGCAACAGGCTCTGGTCATCTTTTTTCCGAAGCAGGAGCAACGATTTCCTTTTCATAAATTTTCCATCATTGCGATTCACATGTGAGTGATTCATGAATTGTGCCTCTTCCTAGCCTTTCTGTTTCTATTGTTTGGACCTATGCTCTGTGTTTTTATTGGTGTAATTATTCGAATTGGCCGTATCAGTCATTATTATGTTCTGTTACTCCTGAAAATAAGAAGAAAAGAACAGAAGTAAAGATCAAAGGTTCTGTTTTTTATACGTCGTAAACACGTGCAGAAATCCTTGAACTTGCCCTCGGATAAAAGACTGAATTACATCATAGGTGTGAGTAAATAGTTTGTAAGTTGATTAGTGAAATTAATATATCTGTAATTATCAATCGCCATTGTTTATAACTATTGAGTACATTAGTGCAGAACACTTTCCTAATAAGATTTCCACGATTATTCTACGGACGTTGCTCAATTACAGCATAAACAAGGATGTTTCATTGAATGTTATTTTACCATTTTTGCAGATTTCAGTAACTGAATTGTATTTTTTCGGTCCATTTAAAATTCTATCCATGCAATTTCGTGTTTATTATCATCTGATATGATAGGATTCATTATTGTAAACACTCAAACTCCCCCCTCTCTCTCTCTCTAATCCTCGCCTCTCTTAATAATCTGTGAATCTTGTTACTGTTCAATTTTTTATTTGCTTAGCAAATCGCAAACAGTTTTTTTTATTTCCTCCTCACGATTATCTAATGTCCTTCGTTAGCATTTACTCTACCTTTTTTGACACGTGATATATCGATAGACAAATGCAACTATTTCGGCCATTTGCTCGAAATTTTTGAAAACAAAACAAAAAAAGCAATCTCTCAACTCATTGGGGGTGTACAGAATCTCAAGTTCTATGATATGAATGTTTTCGGGCTGAACTCGTGACCTATACATTGATAGAAAAAAACACAACGGTACCAATCACTAAACTGAATATTGATAACTTATTTTTATGAATATTCTAATGAGATTGCAATAAGTTTGCAATCTAAATCCCTGTCTTGTTGATGTAGGGGCCGCAAAAATCCTCATAAATAGCATTCTATTGCATTTCCACTCATATTATATAATAAAAAAGCTCAGCCTTAAATGTTGCGATTTTGACCTGGGCATTGTTTTTTGTTGCTGTTGTAATTGTTTTTATTAGGGGTGTTGGATAATGTCAACTCTACAGTAGGAGTTCGACAATATAAATGACAGTGATGCAAATAACATGGTCATGATCTTTTGAGGAATTAATTAATTCTTAAGAATACAAACAGACAACTTCTAATATGGATGATTCTCTGCTGAATTCCTCGAACCTGCACTTGGCAATAATTGCATACATGAGTAGAAAATTGATTGTGAGTTAATTTGTGTGATTAATGTCTCTGGGATTATTTATCACCCACGTGTGTATCTATTGAGTGCGTATGTGCTTTACAGCTTATTACTAAGATTTGTATAATTATTGTTGGGACGTCGCTTAATTACAGCAAAGGTTGGTATGTTCAATCAAATGCAAGAGGTCTTATCTCATAATTTTCGCTGACATACAGTTGCTGCTATTGCATTGTGTAGAAGTTGTTTCATTTTAGATGATATCAATGTAATTTCCTGTGTTTACGATCATTTATTAACTTTTCTAAGCATATTTCTCTCTCATTCTCTCTCTGCCCTCCCTTTTCCCCTATTAATAACTAGTTATTGCGGTTGACCTTGCTTTGTTTGGCCAAATTGGCAGTTGCTTTATCTCTAATAATTAGGGCAGCAGAAACGTTCTTTGATTTCGATACAGGTATGGACTGAGGCTGATAATTTTCTTTGGCAGGAGGTCACATCTGATTAAATGAAGATTAGAAAGGTTGTTTTTACCGATCTTTCCCAAGTGTTAGTCTTACTTGTTCACAGAATCAAAATTCAATTTTTTTTTCACCTGAGCTTGAACACTGAGGCCAGACCTCAGTGGAAAATATATAATTATCTCTGCCACGAAAAAGGACAGTTATTGATTACGGTATATCAGAGAATGGTAGGAGGACACACACACACTCACACACATGCACAAACAAACACAGACACACACACATATATATATATATATAACGTAAAGTATATATATATATATATATATATAGAGAGAGAGAGAGACAGAGAGAGAGACAGAGAGAGAGACAGAGACTGACAGACAGACAGACAGACAGACAGACAGACAGACAGACGGAGAGATACATAGATAAATAGATTGAGAGACCGATGGACACATAAACAGATGGATAGAAAGAAGAGTTTTAAGATATTGATGGAAGTGAGATTATGTGTGACGTCTTAACTTAATGATCTTAAAATATTTGGTTAAATTTTTCGGTTGAATATTTTGATAGTAAGTCAAGTGGAAGTTTCTTAAATATGATCAAAAGATAGTTTGCATGCCGTACTAGATTAAATCCATCAAAATAGATTTAATATCCACATGGGTAAACATTCAGCAGAAGTGATATGAACAACAAGTCACATCCATTGCAGTACATACTGGTCTCTCATCGTCAATTATCTATTAGCTAATTACGTAATTAAGCCCTTTGTTTTATTATGTGTAGCATAAAATAACATCCATCTGCAATACATTAAGATATAACCCTATTTGAAATTATGGGCTACATATATTATGTCATTATCCTATAGATAACTGCTCGAAGCTTAAAATGGATGAAGTGTTCTGTCAACACTGTTAGAATTTAATTCTAATGTACCTGGTTGGATTTAAACAATTTTAAAGAATATATATGAGGTCTAAAACTGTTATTTACGGTGCGTGATATCACGATTCTCTCCAGGAGACTCCAAATTATTTGGTTCTATTACTTGGAATTTTGATTTCAATCCTTTTTTTTGTTTGTCTGTGATGATATTTTCTTTTCCTTCGATATGTTTTTGGCTAATGCAGGAGATATGAAACTTTTCTGGATTGTTGTTGAATTGTTTTATATTCTGGAATTTGCTGTGAATCTATAATCAGTCATTTTTTTCATTCGATTTTACGATTTTACCATTATCATTTGGCTTGTTTTCCCAATGAAATGCGAGAGAAAAAGAAATTTATATCACTAATGAATTTATATATGTATATATATAAATAAATATATATATATATATATATATATATATATATATGCATATATATAAATATATATATATATATATATATATATATATACATAACATGCACACGGCAAAAATAACCATACAACTGAGAGAGAATACCCCATAAAGAGAAAAACAAAAAAGAAAGAAAACTCTAGTTGAATAAAAAAGCAAATAAGAACAATCCCGTAGGTTCATCCATATATATATATATATATATATATATATATATATATATATATATATATATATATATATATATATATATATATATATATATATATACGTGCATATCCCCACTAACTCTCATTGCTGTCTCTCCCCTTCTCTCTCTCTTTTCTCTATCTATATATACATAATTTTTCCTGTTTTTCCATCCGTCTATCTCTCTCTGTCTCAGTCTCTCTTTGTACATCATTCTATCTACATCGTCTCTCACACTCTCCCTCTTCCTTTCTCTCTCTTTATCTCTCACTTTCTCGATGTATATATATATATATATACATATATAAATATATATATATATATATATATATATATATATATATATGTGTGTGTGTGTGTGTGTGTGTGTAAACCGGTAATTTTGTATATTATAACTAATTACATCTACATGACTTTGGCTTTACTAACAGCTTTAACGAAAGTCATAGATTTGGCTCCATACATAGAATCACTTCCAAATATAAGTAAATTCTTCTCACCTTCTGCACATAAGCAAGGCCAGTAATTGGCCTTGGCTTTCATCCAGCCAGCATCTGGATTCTTTGGCAAGATCATCCCTTGAAGGAATGAAGGTAGATTTAAATCAATCAATTCTGTTGGAGACTTCTCCAGTCTTCAACCAGTCTTCATATATCTTGAATATCACGAACATCGCTATGGAATGGCCTAGAACAGGGGTCGGCAAATATTTCATGTGGCGGGCCGAATTATAAAAAAAAATGATTCATTGTAGATGAAGCTAAATTTAAATGGAAGAATGATCATTTCAGGTTATCGTGTCAGAAACCAGCAACCGGAAGTGTCAACATAGGTTTCTTCAGTTCTCAGTTTGGTCTGGCTGAATAGCTAGGTGGCTAGCCATATATTTATGCATCATGCGTACGGGTTGCACCAATTAAGCTAGAGGGATGAAGACTAATACATTCACTCTCACTATGTCTTGGAAAATCTGTTTTGTTTTTTTAAGCTCCCCCCTGCAGAAAAAAAAAGGTTTTGAGTTTGTGAGATGCGCAAATTTACAATCAAATATTCGAACTTTATAATGATCCATCAGAAAGCGGGGAAAAATTTCTTGATTGATCACGTCAATTCATAATTTTTTGATTAATCAACCTCAATATAGCAAGCTGCCAAGATAATTTGATCATGTTGCAGTTTTATTGGGTGACTAATGAGACCTGGATGTTTTTTTTTTACTTGAATTAATGTTTATATTATTGGAATATATACCTACATAAACTTCACAACTATTTGCGAATGAAAACTTCTGAATCCTTTTTCAGGAATAAAATAGCTTCAAATCGTGGTTAACATTCTAATTGTGTTAATAGACCAAAGGGAATGTATGGAGTTGAAACTTTCCAAGTTATATAACGTTTATTATTTTTAAACCATCAAAAATGTGATTTTTGCACTTTTTCCGAATCAAATTTTATTGTTCGCAAACTGTTAGTAACTCAATAGAAACCATCATGGAGCCAACGTCATTTGGTAGCATACTTTGGGATGATCAATAAAAAAAACTTCGGAATGGGTTGATCGATGAATAAGTTATGTTTTTTGTTAGTGATCAAAGAGAAAGTCTGAATTTTTGAAAAATCAACATAAATATTACCGGACACAAACCAAGGAATCAAGATAAGTCTACATTGCAGATTGAACCTCCATTTAAACCCCATTTAGTGGGGAGGGAATTGAATTTTCTGCCCTCTTACCCTATTTGTTCGGCCTGTATCTGTGATGTATGAATACATAGCTGGTCAGCTAGAATAACTTGAGAAATGAAGAAACCCATGTTTACATTTTTTGTTGACAGTTTAGGAATACAAACGATTTTTATAAACGACGCCACATATATCCAATGTAGTTGTCCCTTAGCTTAGGTGAAAACCTGTTTTTACTACTTATCGCTTCTCATAAAGAACCAACGACTTTTATCGACTTGTACACCATATATACTATGTCCTACTATGTTGGTGAATGTACGTTCACTTATGATCGGATTATTGTCTTTGGAATTTAGCCAAATGGCAAACCCCAGAAATATACGGAAATCTTGAAGCTGTATAACTTATCAAACCAGAAGAAGCTGAACAAATGTAATACCACAAAGATTAAACTGAGAAACCTATAGATAATCATAACGTCAAAGTCTTGTTCATGAATGCAATGCGTATCAGTGGGAACGAATATTTTACTAAATCTTTCTCGCCAGAAACTCTCAGGTTTCTTCAGATGTTTATTAACAAACCTATTTATATAACACGAGTACAGGCAGCATCAATGGAGTTGGAGGGCGGATTTTTTTAATACTTAATTTTTCAAACATTATCCTTTTATTAAAGTTTTTGAAAAGAGTTCAATTTGCAACATAAGTCTTCCCTGAACTGATCACTCACTTTGTGTCCAAAATTTTGAAATTGCAGATTTTTCTCGGTTACTTTTGCCCAACCGAATACGAGAGATATACCATATCCATTGATCCCTTTTTCTAATATTCAATTGGTCACCCCAAACATGGTATCCTTCCAGGAGGCGTTTGTTGCCTGACGGTGTCAATTGATTGACTAACCAGACTTTTTTTTTTTGCTTTTTGAACTCACTTTTTTCCTTTTCTTCAGAGTGGAAATTGCTTTTTCGTGTTGCACTCTTTTGATAGGTTGAGATATTGATTTTTTGTCGATATTTGTACATCGAAAAACTTGGAGCTACAAATATCACATTTGCAGATTTCAAGACTTACATCTATATAAACAAAAAAATGTAGTTTGCAAACTGGCCTGGTTATTGGCTAAATGAAAGAAACTATCAGGTAGCTAATGCTTTTGGCAGCATTCTTTGTTGGGGTGATCAATTGGAAAATTTGGAGTGAGAGTGATCTATGGTGAATTACTGATCTGGTTTTGATTGGGTCATGATCACTGAGATATTAATGGAAAAAACGAGTTTAGATGTCGTCAGGCAATGACAAAATTTAGCTAAAACATTCATTGTATATCGGCACTCCTACTGAACAACTATCTGGGGAGATTTTAAGTAAAAGAAAAGAAAGTTTTTTTTTCTACACTTAATAAGGGTGATATGACTCTGGCTCCGTTGTTCCGAAGATGAAAACTCAAGAACCCTCGCTATAAAAAGATCTTTTTCGTAAAATATCTATCTGTAGTACATTACATTCGTTCAAATCCTTATACATAGTACAGATCTGCGTGTAATGATTGGATTTGCATTGCGAGGTTACTTGACAGAATTCCAGTGATCTGTAGACTTCCATTTTCAAGCCACTGCTCAAATTTTGAAGTCTATATGTGCAACACATACATACATACGTACAGCCAGTTAGCCTGACTTAAACACTGAATGAACTTATGTAGACAGTTTAAGTTAACGGTTCCAATTATTACGAGTCATTCAATCTGCCTGTATTGTGAATAGGGAGCTGTCTACTAAAGTTCGATACGGTCATTGATACGGCTTAGATATGTTCCTTTGTAAATCATGGCTCTTATGTGCCAGTAGATACGACGTATTAATTGAGTAGAATAATCATGAATTTGCAAACTGTAGATCGATATTCAATATTGTAGTATCACAGTTAATTTACTAGCAAACTGATTTTAATCATCTCCCAGCACTCAACTATTTTAGCCTTGTGTCACCCTTAGCCATATTCTGTGAAATCTATAGTGGTTTATGATCGGAAAACTAGCTTTGCAAGTGATTTCAAATATTGCTAGGGGCTAGGGGCCTTCAAATGGGAGGGGGTACAGTTGATACATCCCACCGTAGCTCGAAAGACAAATTGTGTGGGAGTTAAAGGAAGGATCCCAAGAGCTTTTGGGGCAGAGTAGCGAATCAAAACCCTTGAATCTATACAAAACGCACATATATAGATTCAGGTTAGTCACTCAATAGAAACTGTCATCTGACCAAATCTTCTGGAAAATGACGAGTCAGGGATGATCAATTGAAAAACTGAAAAAGTGACGATCAATAGATAAGTTAATTCTCTGGCCTTCCGTTGGGCTGTGATCACTGTAAGAAAAGTCTGAATAAAAATACCATAGCTAGTATTAATGCAGTCACAAACTGAGAATTTATGTATCATGAACACACGCTACGGATTGATCCCAACCTCTTGAACGTAAAGTTTGTCCAAGATACCTCTCTTCTTTAGGACTGGTCTTTATGCTATTTTTCTTGCAAGAAAAACTAAAACAAAGACTGGCTACACTTTCTTATCTATCATTTTAAACTTTTCTCTTTTTTGTTTTAACCAGAAATCCAAGATTATAACAATCGGTAAGTGAGGAATATGAAGGCAAAACCAAGTATGAGTTCATTAGAACATGGGACCAAACATATGAATGACCATTTTTTATGTTTTACATGTTTCCCTTCTGAAGAAAAGTTTATGACTATTCTTACAAATTGAAAAGTTCATGATACTTATTTAGTTGAGGAGATCAACATAAATTGCACCATTATATACAGCCATAATCTGGAGTTATTTATGCAAAAATACGGAAGATGTATCTGGTGTACAGCCTTATGGTATGAACAAAAGCATAGCATGAGGTATTTTGTGGATTGCAAAGCCTCAGACAATGGCGTTTTATGTATGTATAGAGAGAGAAAGAGAAAGAAAGATAGATAACATGTTATGCAGACATATTATTTAGTTATGAATGCCAAATATGAAAGGTTTATCTGGACTACGCTCTTCGATATGAACAAAACACAGCAGGACTTATTGTGTATATGACAAAGAAATAGAGTATGGTTTATATATATATATATATATATATATATATATATATATATATATATATATACGTGTGTGTGAACACCATTTTATGCAGGCATATGTTGGTGTTAAGTATGAAAAATATGAAAGGCATGTCTGGTCTATATTCTTACAAGAGAAGAAAAAAACACAGTATGGTGTGTCTTTTGTATTGTAGAATCAACGGAGAGACACCATTACACATATGCCATATATATATATATATATATATATATATATATATATATATATATATATATATATATATAATTTCTTTCTGTTTTTCTTCTTGCCGTCTTGAAGAATTAATAAAAATGACATTCTACACGGTGATGTACAAGCCATATAAAGTGAAAGAGCGACCAAATTTCACGTCACGCCCTCGGTGTGGTGGTGATTTCCAGAATTATCCTCTGAATACACTGTCAACGTATTGATTTCCAGTGTAATAAAATAATACGAAAATAGGATAAGAAAACGACCCCCTCCACTGTGATACAAACAGATTCATCTTTTATTCCCGTCCGTCCGTCACTAGCAGGAGGCAGTGGGCAGGGAATGTGTTTACTTGCAGATATTAAATATGTGATCATATTTTGTCAGATTTATGAGACATAACTTTGTCCTGTTATATTACTTAACCAACGCCTGGAGTATTTAATTAGCTCACTTCTTCCTGTTTTGAAATTCATCTCTAACAGTGCTCTTACCGAAATGTTGTATTAAACAGGACCATAACTAGAGAGAAGTAAGGGAGGGCATATATCCCGTACATATTCTGTAGCCTCAATAATTTTGGGTATCGATGTGTAGGGGTATAACATAATATCCCCGTGCTATATAAAATAGGTTAGCTCACTTTTAGTCTTAATTTTAAGGCTGTCACACTGGTACAAGAAGCTGAACGGTTATGCTATAGATTCCAAAAAAGTGTTTCCCAACCCTGCAGGGATTCCCCCGAGGGTTGAATTTTGGTAGACAAAACGAGAAATACGGTTATCAGGTAAAAATAATCAGTAGGTTGAATATTTTTGGCTTGAGGGTTGTGTAGATTGATGATGTAAGCTATATATAACAGCAGTTATACATTAATAGAATTAAACTGATCCTCATTATAGAGTTGTTTTATCATAATAATCATTATTTGGAAGTATTCTTTTTAGTAACTCACCTTAATGAGAGAAGGGAACACCATTTTATTGGAAAATGAGGGGAATGACATTGAAATATTGGGAACCACCGTCTGGCTCTGACATTCGAACATTTTAATGATAATTCACTTCTGGATATAATTATTTGTTATTGTACTGCACTTCCATTGTAATGGCGTCACTGTGGGAACGTCATTAGTGTTTCATTACATGTTATTATATCCAGAAAAACCATAAGAGTTCTTATCTTGACACTTCGACCAAAAGAAAAAAAAATCATTTTCGATCCCACAAATCGAATCAAATAATCTATGGCTTATTTTTTAAACTTCTGCAAAATGGCTTTAGATTTCAATGAAAACTTTGGTGGATATTGTGTGGACAAACAGATGAAGAGTAAAACGTGAGTGAATACTTTACCACTTGTCAATTTTCGTTAGCAGCAGGTGAAAGGTTACTCGTCCGAAAAAAACATTGAATATTATCAGTACCACTTTTCATTGAGTTTTATGACAAAGCGAGAGTTAAATTAGTTTTGACAGTTAGAGACCTCATGCCTATAAAATGTATATTATCGATCATTTTACCTTCATTTGTAACTGAACGTTAACAGGTCTATGAATGCTAGAAACGTTTTATCCAGACCAAATTTGAAAATTTCAAAAGTGTCCAAAAGAGATAGGACGGAGAAAAACGACTATTGTCTCTGTTACAACACAGATATTATACTTTTTTTCCATCTCTCGAAATTACTTTTTCAAGAAATGAAGAAAAAAGCAGATTAGTCGGTGTTTTTAACTGAAGATCCCTGTAATTATATTGCCTTATCTGGCGGCTTATTCTGCACATAGCCCACACAAGATACTGTTGTGGAAAACCCTTTCCAAAAACTTTCGATTTTTGACGTCAAGCCATAAATTCATATCCATATTGAATAAGCCAAGTTCTATCTTTTCTTATATTTGCATGTGTTTGTGCGATTACCTGTGTGTGCGACTATGTACGTGTTGGTGTGTCTTAGTGCTCCTGCTCATAACACTTTGCTTGCAGACTTGAAAATTAGCCTCAGTATTCACTAAACCACTCTTAAAGACACTTTTTAAATTTTTTTTTCAAGCTTCTTTCACTTTTCCGGCCTTATTTCAATACCATTCAGAATCTTCATTTTTGTACATTTTTTAAAAACTTTTTTTTTCGATCGTTTTTCTGTGAAAATCACCAGTGATGTCATGCCGAATTTATTCTGACCATATTTATTCTTTGATGGAATTTTTTTAGATGACTTCGAATTCTGACGCTTTGGTTATCAACTGTGGTTGTTGGTTTCTATATTCTAGGTCTGAGCCACAGCATATTGAAATTCCAGCACTCTATACCTAGTTTTGAAGCTTTCAGACCAAAATAACGAACTGATGCAATATTTATACGATACAGATTAAGACTTACATTCCGCGTATTGATTCGTTGGGCCCACTGCAGGTATGATGTTCTCTGTCCTTTATTCGTATCACATAAAGCATCTTTGAATTTTACGGCTGTAGGGGATCGGATGAGTTTTCTTGAACAAACCGGCGTCTATATCTAATAATTGTCTTAAGTGGAAAGGAACTTTTTCTTTGGATAAAAATTCCACATTTATCTTGAGCAACAACAAGATGACATGGTATCTCAAGTGGATGAAAGTTCCCAGGAGTATCTGTTGCTTTTCTCTTATGTTTCCAACTTGTCCCAAGGCAAAAATGGGTTTTATTTTACTTCAAATAACACACTTCGCTTTGAAAGCGTCCTGGTAATGAAAAGCCGAGAGCCTGGTCCCAATGTACAACTATCTCTTCACGAAATAGCCCTAAAAGATTTGGTACGCTTTAAGAGCTTTTATCCAGATCAGATGAGTGCTGCATTTGATATATATATATATCAATATGGTCTGAGATGTATACTTATGTCTCTGATAAGAGGAAAGGCCTCTTAAGAACAATATTATTGTCCAATAATGGTCCTTCCTTTACTTTCATTGTTACATCTTGATAGAAGATGATGAGTGTATTCGCCATAAATGGCAATCTTGTACCGATCGACACGCATCGATTGTTGAGTTTGTTCGCTTTTGTTTCTCCCAGACAGCTTCTCTTCCGTATTTCCACTCTCAACAGTACCTTCCAACATCACATTAAAATCAATGGAATGATATTAGTTATGGAACTTATAGTCATAATCACCGGCTCTCTGTCTAACGTACGCTTTATGCATCTTACAAGTATAACAGAAATCAAGATCTTATCATTATATAGAATTTGATTTATGCTGAAATATATAAAATATGATTGAACATTCAAAATCTCGAAACATATACTGTAAAAAACAATTGAATGCTATATTTAAAACCTTCAAAATAAATAGCAAATAACAAAATTTTTCACTTTGAGTTTCAAGATATTTATGATGTTTTATTTACAAGAAGCACGTTTGATCAATATTCGTCAATAATTATACGAGGAACGATACTAAATAAACAGTTTTTTTTCCCGACAGAATTTAATTAATAACTCAAAACATTTTTTCTTCCATTCAAAAGAGGAACTTATATACTGTGTTACTGCTAGGAACATAAAAATAAAGCCGATACAAAAATATTATTGAGTTTTTAAAGACGTGGCACGTAGAAGTAACGTCGGGCCTGAAAGGTTTAGCACGTTTGATTTGTATAAAATCGTATGAGAAGATTCCACTCGAAGTAATTAGTAGATAGAAATGAACGAAGCTAGTTAAATACAGCAAACTTCGATTCAAAATAATGACATGAAAAGGAGACTATTACAGATTAAAACGAATAACACTATCGTCATTTGTTGGAGTTTTCATTTTGTCTTCATAGTTTCAAGCAGCCGAAATAGAGAATATAACTTGTTCATTGGCAGCAATCGTTTGCTCGCAGGATAAAGTTGCCTTTTGATGAGTCTCCAAGGCAATTTGATAGAATTAATATCTTGAGAACACGCTGGCCACTCCATAAGTATTATCAGTTGCAATAGCAGTTTGAGATAGAAAATTGCATGAACTCCATTTTCCTTTTGAATTCCGATGTACTCCTTTCGAACAATGGCTGTAGGTCGGTCTTTATGGGTCAATGTGAGCAAGAGGGAAGAAGGTTCAGCACAAGTTGAACAGAAATTATATACACACACACACACACACACACACACACACACACACACATATATATATATATATATATATATATATATATATATATATATATATATATATATAGTCCCACTGCTCTGGAAATCCCTACCAATGGAAACCATTCATTCATTCATATATATATATATATATATATATATATATATATATATATATATATATATATATAGCAATACTTTTTGAATGCAATGCTGATCCAACCATATAATACTACTGTTCTTTTTTTTAATTTGGAAATTTAGTGTAAAGAAAAAATAGGCAGTATGTATAGTTCGTTGGATTTTCAGTCGAATTTCTAATATATATATTGCTATTATTTTTATGTGGTACTTATGTGTGGAGATCTCTCGATATCAGCTTTATTTAGGCTAGTGTATAGGTCGTTTCCTCATTAGGTGGATTAACTGCATTAATTTCTGTATAACTTACAGCATCTTGTGTACCTATCTTGTTGCCCATCATCCAGTGTTGCTTAACATTGGTGATCTCGAATGAGCCGTGTAGAATCAGACGTCTTTTACTTGAAACTGTCAACCAAAAATGTTATCTAAACTGTCATCATGAGTTTCTTCAGTTTTCAGGTTGATCTTACTGGCTGCTGAAATCAATGGCTATCTATTGATATGTAAATATGTATCAGGCTTACAGTTTGTACCACTGGGGCTAGAGGGGTGATCATTTAAACATTTGTTCATTTTGATGCATCTTTTTTAAGTCCTCTTCCCCTAAATAAGGTTGTAGGGATTGGTTCACTTTGCAATTCAGGTTTATGCTGAAGTGATCCCTCCGTTTGCGTCTGGCAACATTTTCACCGGTTTTCTTTTTTTATTCAAACTTTTTTCAATGATCACAGCCTGAAAAAGGTAGGAAAAGTAACGTATCCACTAATAGCATCCTTTTGCAATTTTTCGATTGATCAGACCCAACATCGTGTGCTGCCATTGAACCTCGATCACGAGACGGTTTCTTTCGAGTGACAAACAAGACCTGTATTAGTGATTACTTGACTATCTTCTGAATCAATAATTGCACCGGGATATCAAAGTAGCAAAGGTTAAATCAATGCTTCTTATTTTCAATTTATATAACAATTCCCTGGAATAAAACCAATCGGTGAAATTATTAATTGTTCTCAGCATCAAACAAAGAGTAATGTATTAGAATGTGTTAGTGTCTCTAAGTGCTAAAACCATTTCAAAAGAATCGATCACAAATAATGTTAAAATCAATACCCAAGAAATATTTCCCAACAACCATACAAAATAAAAAGAATAGTACGAACAATATTTTTATGGGTTGAGTTTTACAAAATGAAAATGTATTTTGAGCTTTTATCAATTGTTATTAATGAGTATTAAGAATTGCTACTTAATAGCCACGAATAGCCTGTCCGACCAACCAGTCAAGCAGGCTTCATAATCTTTACTCTATGTTCGTCTCTTTGAATGTGGGTTCGGGGGCTCCTGGCCACACTTTTGGGTCTACAACCTTAAAGATTCTCACGAGTGCACCACCAGGCACCATAAAAAAATTTTTCCCTTCAAAAAGTTGCTATTTATGGTTTTCATGGTCATTTTGTCCCAGCATGCCTGTATCTTGTGCTGGAATGCATTTAGATAATTTTAGATGAAGTATCTATTTTAAAAGTACTCTAGCTGATTTTCTACATGATTAATTCTGGTACGGGCTACATTGCTGTTTATTTTTTCTTCTACGATAGTTTCACTGTCTATCTGAGCTTGTAGTTCGTTCACAATCTTTTACTTTTCTTTACGATCGGAGTTTTACCCAACAAAATCCTTATATTTACATCAAAGGAAATGATGATAGAAGTGAAAGGTTTCTTTATGGAATTGCATTTCTTGAAGTGACCAAAGTCCTTTGTTAGTATACTGTGTTGGGATGATCAATTGAAATAATGGGGTAAAGGGTGATTGAGAATCGATACGATAATTCTTTTGCCTTTTGTTGGATAATCATCATCATCATCATCATCATCATCATCATCATCATCATCATCATCATCGTTTTTTTATTGTCTATCTTTGGCTATAAACCTTCCCCAGGATTTGCCATACCTCTCTATCATGGGCCTCGTGGAATCAATACTCCCTGAACTAGTCTAGTTTGTCTCACCATCTTTTATTCTACCTCAGTTTAGCATCTGGTCTCTCGAAATCCATGATGTTAGTCATGATGGGTTCCATTCTTGCAACATGACTATTCCATTGCTTTTTTAGTTTTTAATGGATTCCATGGTATCTCAGATTTCTGTTTTTGTACTCTCTTGTGATTTTTGTGCACCTTGCTGTTCGAGGGTTATTCTTCTGGCTGGGTTCAATGTTTCAGCTCCATCGGTGACTATCGGGAGGATGCATTAGTTTTATATCCTCCTTTGTAAGACTAATAGGATTTCCTCGTTTTTTAAGGTTGAAATTGCAATACCTGAAGGTTTGCCTTAATTTATTTGAGATTTGTTTTCAGAGGTAGATGTACTGCACTAATTAGTCCGATTATGCGTTTTTGATTTTAATCATTGTGTAATTATATTCGAAATGTTTGTTCACATGACCCTTGATCGCTGAAGTTCATGTCAGAATAAACTTTCTTGCTTCCACAATTTAGTTTGTCAGACATTAGTTTGAGGTCTTAGAGGTTTTCTGCGAAAAGGGCAATGTCTTTTGCCGACCTAACGTTGCTAAGGTAATCTGATTATGGTGATCTCTAAAAAGAGTCCCTATTGCAATTTGAATCCCCACCAAAAACCTATTCAGGGGTAAAATTTTGAAAATTTTGTCTATATATGCCTACTAGGCAATGCAGGTCGATCCAAATCAAAGATATGTTCCGCTGAGGTAGTCGGAGGCGACTCAATGGTTCCTCTTCTGTTTGCTATAATCTCTTTTTGATAGTTGAGTGTGCGACTCCATTCCAATTTTTTTCAACCCTAATCTTTCTGCTTGTGATGTATTCAGTTGAGTGTTTTGGAAAATTAGGAGTTTTCCACACTTCACGCTCATAATGGAAATAGAACCAAGAAATTTCTGCATGTACGGAAGACATGCTAACCATAATCCTATCAGACTGGATTTTGCACTACACATGATAAAAGGTGAATGTTGATAATTTCAGCCCGCTAGCTCTATTTTGGTGGCTTGTACTCCTGGTATATAGATAGCAAGCTAGCCAGCTTGACCAAATTGGAAACCAAAATAACCTTTTTTTTTTATAATTCGTTTTTACTCGTGGTTTTCAAGTCTTTGTCGTCACCAATGGAGTTTAACAAATTTCCAGGTAGTTTTTTAAAATCCAGACATAATGCTGCTAAAGTTATTGATGACAGAATGAATACAACCATATTGCGAACTGTTCGGCTTTGGTTTAGACTGGTGTAGGTGTTGAAACATAAATACTAATGATAAACCTCAGGGGAAGCCTCATCCTGTTTTCATACTGGAAAATTATTTACGAAAGAATCATATACTAATTGTTTTGAGATATTTACAATGGAAGTCCATAAAAAAAGCCCTTGGTGAAATTATAGCCAGGATGTCAGGGAGCTGATTTTGCTTGGATCAGCTCTAAATTTCAAGACTTTTATTCATCACTTTGACTCGTTTGGGACCCGTCTTGTATGTCAACTCGAAAATTTCCCACGCAACCCTGTAAAAGCGCCAGGACTAATTCAAAATTATTTTTTCTCGTAATTTTTTCCAAATTTGACGAAAGTAAAAATTAGGATGTAACATCTGCTCTTAAAAAATGTTATGTTGACAAACTTTGAGAAATTTGTTTCATTTAAAAGTTTTTCTCAAAGTATATCTTCTCGTTAGTCAAGTTTTTGCTACTCATCTGGTATTTCAACCCAAGTTGTTTTGACTCACTGAATGTGCCTCAAGAATATTTAATTGGTTTTATTAGTTTTTATTAGTCAACTACAATTACCTACATAGTCCTGTTACGGTAACAGGACTATACTGCTGATATTTAATACTGAGGGAGGGCATTTATTGTGACCATAACGTTCTTATCTGTTTCACCTATAAATTATGAGTAGCCTTACAATTTTTGTTTTGATTATTTAGTCATGACGTATGTTTTCTCTAATTTTCCTAAAATATGTGTTGCATCATGTAATCTATGAACATAATCATTCATTTCATCTAAAGATATTTGTAACAGTTCCTGTGTAAAACGGAACGTTCCTCCACGGATCAATATAATGTTTTGTAGAAATTTACTGAGAAAGTTCGGGAAAAATGCACCTGACGAGGACTGGGGAGTAGACCGACTGATATTTATTATAACATTCGGGTTAAGAGGGGGGGAGAAACTTTGATAAAGAAATAGCACTTTAATCAAAACAGGCTACAAGCCAATCATAAACGTATGTTCACTTAATACATACCTGAAAAAATACGGTAATTTGTTACACCTGAATTGATTAGTTTGGCCGAAAGTATACTTACTCGTCTACTGAGTGAATGTACTCTTAGACGAACCAATACATATAGGTTGAAACAAATTAGAGTAATATCTCGGAATGTCCTCTTAGAATTTTTTCAGTGCAAGTTTAAATAGTAAAATTGACGGAGTAAATATCTCGTAAATATGACAAAAATACAATAACATATTTTATGTTTGTAAGTAAACACAGTTCTCCGACCCAACCATCCGTTCCTTATGATAAGTGACAATCCCTACTGACTGATGAGAATAAAAGACACGCTTGTTTGCATTGCAGCCGAAAATGGCGCCTTGAAATCCTATTCTTGTCTTTCTTTATTTCACGATCGATACAGAACGTCATTAGTTTATTCAGGAGATAATTCTTAATATTCCCACCAAGGTTTGGGCTTGACATCGAATTCAGTCGCTCCTAGGCCTAAATCACTTGTATGTTCTTCTGTAAAATGTTTTTTCTTTTTTCATTTTACGAGGCAATGAAGCCAAATGAGGAAACACAATTGCTTGTTCACATGCAATCTATCAATGTGTAAAAGCCAGTGGTTTATAATACAGAAAACAAACTATGCTTTGATCCAACTTAAAAGTGCAGACTACATACATTTCCATGATGTTTTGCTTACAAAACTCAAAAAAATATTTCTACATACAGGGATGAAATATTTTGATCATCTCAACTAAATCGGTGAACCAATTTTGACAAAAGTTACAGATTTTTTTTTAATAAAGTTGTTAAAATGTATAGCAATTATTGAATGTATTTCAGATTTCAACCTTGGCTTTCTTGCAGGGATTTTGTCATTCTTAATCATGAAAATTACCATCACTTTTTGCGTTGTGAAAGCAGGCTTCTCATTGCTTTAATGACATCAATATCTGCCAACAGAAAACTCCCAAATTGAAAATATTCTAAAGAATAGATTATATACTTTATTAAGATAGGATTCGACAAAAATTAATCAATATAGTGATTACTTTTCTGGATTTCAAAAAAATATAAATCTTTATATGGAAAAAAGTTTAAAATATATTTCCTTAAAAAAGGTGTCAGGAACCTGTTGACATAGTGCAAAAGTCAAGAGGGTATCTAGTCAGCCTTTTTTAATGCATAGTTGATGGTAACCCGCTTAAATTTTACAGACAACTGGAGTATGGATGATCATGGATTACAAAACTTTTTGTTACCCACAATTGCAAAAGTGCATTCAAAATATTGGAACCCTGTGTACAATGAAGAGAAATTCTTTAGTTCACTGGAGGGGGGACATTCTATGTTTGAAGACCACATATGAATTCATAGCCTTTCAACGAGGTTGCTCACGTGACATGCCTAACAGATGGAAACTGATTATAATGATTTTGCTTAGAAGTAAAACATTTTTCCAACGTAAAGTAATATCTTCATACAAGGAACCATTGTGTTGCTGGAATCCTACATAACCACTGAGTCCAGCAGTAAGTAATCGATCACTTTGGCCACTTCTATTCATGAGGTGGTTACCTCCCTTTTTAATGATCTCTTGCAAATGTGGGAATCCGTACTCGACAAATCTCAGGGGTATACATCACTCAGGATCAAGTTATAACTTAGAGTTAAAGGCATCAGTCCGGAATCGAATTCAATCTGAATCCTTACCCAATCCAGCACTTGATTTAACGTAGTCACTGGAAACTGCATCACTTAATCCTCTTTTCGTTTTCAGGTTACTATTTATGAAGGTCCCTGAAACATTCCATTACAATAAGCTCTTAGAACTGTGAGTTTCTGGTTTCATTGAGTCCACGGGCCCAGGAGCAAAAAAAAGGTCAGCAGGTCAGTATTGCTCGCCCGATTTACTTGCAAAACTGAGACTCGGGGAGCGAAAGTAGACTCTGAGCAAATATCGTCGATCAACTGACACTTTTATGAATATTTAAATGTCATTAATGTCACTAATGTTACTTAAGGAGGGTTTATCATCTTATAAATGTGATCAGTTTATGTGTGGTATTAAGATGGTCACTAGTCAATGAATAATATGACAAGAACATTACATACACCAAAATATACATATCTATCAATTATTTATCCATTTATACATAAAATACCACGTATTTATCCATCTCTTTTTCTTTCACTTTCTCTATTTCTTCTCCCTTTTTCGCTCTCTCTCTCTCTCTCTCTCTCTCTCTCTTTCGCTCTCTGTCTGTCTGTCTCTCTCTTCCTCTATCCATCTATCTATCCGTCTATCTATCTATCTATCTATCTATCTATCTATCTATCTATATATATATATATATATATATATATATATATATATTTATATATATATATATATATATATACGTGTGTGTGTGTGTGCGTGTGTATGTGTGCGTATGCGTATGTGTGTTTATAGACACAAGAAAATATAATCCGTTGACCAAGTTCAAACTGGAACAGAATTTTTTTTATTAAAAAACTCATGCTTGAAGGGGGACTCTGTTTATTTTTTTTGCTCTTTTGGGGCAATAACATGTCTATTCAAAGCCATGGTTAATCAGTACTCTGGTAGTAAGAACCTCAGAAAAAGAGAAATGGCTGTCCACGTTCGGACTCTGTCAGAGATCACAGATGAAAAACAAAGACATATCCGAAACATTATTTACCTACAACACACATTTTGAGATCAAATTTTGCGACAATCAATCCTCCCGAGTCTGCGTTTCAAATATTCGGTTACTACAGAAGTCAATTTGGACAAGCCTATGTTAATGTTTACAAACATAGTAAATACAATCGGTGGACTGATTTCGAATTCCGATGAAGGAAACTTTGCTTTTTTCTTCCAATTTCATATTTTTCAATTTATTAGACCTCCAAATCTATCAGGAAACGGTCAATTTTTCAGAAAGAAAATATCCACAGGTCATAACAGATGGTTCTATTTATAATATAAGTATACTGCAGAAGAGCACCCTCACTTTACATTTGTCTTAGGTGACCAGGAATCTTAGGAATCTAACCTGTAACAATATTTTTTTCCTCTGAGCAATTTAGTTTTATTCGTTTTTAATCTATACGACGTTCATACCTTGTTGATATTTATCTGTTTTGCAAAAAGAAATATTTAAAAGTTCTATGAAAGATGCATCTATCAACAATGTAGCTATGATGCTAAACTGAATAATTTCTTTCTGTCCGTCATATCCAACCATGGATGTGAAACTCTTTCCCTCTCAGTGACGATACTTTTTAGAAGAATATAACCCTAAGCTGACAATTGAACACGTTTATCTTTGAGAAAAACCAGGCCCCATACAGATATCCAACAGATTGCAACAATATATCACGGCATAATCATAGGCGTCTTTAAGGGGTGCAATAAAAATTCCCCCGCCCCTGTACTTTGTCTCATTCAATCAACTCATTTACGATAATGAAGTAATGTAAGCGATTTCTTCCATTTTGGCTGCGTGGAAAAGTTTGTTTATATTTAGACGATGCATATTGCATACGCCCTGCGTGGACCAATATTGAGGCATTGACAGCTGTGACTTCGTTTCTTACACTCTTACCCCCGTACACAAACAACAAAATGAAAATTCTAAAATTACTTTTCAATTTCGAAACCTTGTTTTTGTACAGCTTTTGTTTTCTTTAGGCTATTAAGGAAAAATCAAAAGTTTTCTTATCCTCAGTCTCCGTTCTTTCAGAAAAAGCAATAATTGGGAACCTGAAATCTGTGGGAATGTTTGAGCTAATCACCCAGGTAATAGCGAAATCGGCAATAAGAAAGAGTAAGTCTCTACCAAATATATCGTTTTGTGCCCCACTGTAGGGAATATATCCTTTCGCACCAACTTGAAACGTGGCAGCTGACGTATATGAGCAATATTTAAATCCAGTAGTCAGTTTTAATTGGCGAATTACTAGCGCTGATCATGAGCACATGAATTGTAAGTTTTAAATGAATCGTAATTGTCCTGAAGTTCTTACGTGCGGAGACGCAGGCCTGCCCGAAAGTACCGACTGACCTGCCTGGGATGTATACTGGCCTGACGAGGTTAGAGGATATTTGTTAGCGTGACCCCAACTTGTATATAATAAAGTTACTATATAAGTTTGTTTGTACACTTATCATCTAAGAACTACGTAGTGGAAAAACGAAACTATATCCGAAATCAGCAGGGCTCAATTCATCTACAGTGCATATAATCATTTCAAATTTTGTAAGAAGAATTCGCTGATTCCTATGGTGTCTAAATTTTATGAAGAAACTACTTTTATTGCTAAAGAAATCAGTGAAAGCAACGATAAACTAGCGTTTGATATCAAGGTAAATACAAACAGCAGACCAAATTCAAAACCCGACAGAGAAATATTTTTTTTTTTTATATTCTTCTTTCAATTTGATGTGTATTTAATCTAGATGGAATTCAAACTTTGGACGATTTATTTTTGAGAAAAGAAATATCTTAAACTTCTATAAGAGAAGGTCCAACCCCAATGTAACTCCTATGCTAGACTGAAAACTTACTTTCCCTTAGCCAGCAGGGGATTAATTAATTCTCATATTTTTTAAAATTTTTATAAAATATCATTCGCCTTTCCAGTGTTGTTAGCTGTGAATTTTTTCCAAGCCTGCAGCTTTATTGAAATATAATCATATTGGTATAGTTCAAAGTGGCTTCGTGTCGGACGGATAGAGAAAGCAGTGCACAGGACAACGGATGGGTGCACGGGAGCTGTCTTAATATCTTATGAGTTGCACGCAACAGGAATCTGGTCCCTCCAAGACGACAATCATTATTTACTTAGAGGGGATGTACGCCCACATATTTGGCGTATCCACCTACGTTTTTGTGTCCCCATCCATATACGCTTTTTGTCAACAAACTCGTCAGGATGTTGTTCGTCAACGTCTGTCATCAAAGTGTTCTAAGGATACTTTTCTGCATTTGCACATCCTGTTTATCGTTGTCCGAGGGCACTGGGTATGACATCAATCTTTTGATGTTTGCTTCCGCTTTTCTAAAAGATTTCATAACGAGTGTAGGAAGTGACAAAAAATTGAGTAGTTTAATACAAGCTTAGGTTGAGAAAAGGCGAAAAATACATTCTGGTAGCTCAATGACGGGGGCTATGAAGAAATGTGATGAAAAGAAATGTCAGTTGTTTATCGAGGGAGTAGGATGAGTTTCGTATCCAAAACAATTCCCTGTTCGTGTGATATATTGAGACAAACATTGAAAATGAAGATAACAGTTTGAGCAGATAAAAGCTAATGTCAGAGACAAGCAAAGGTATTTAATGTTAGTTGTCAACATCTATAGATTTTCCACGGGTCTAGTTTGTAATATAAATATCAAATCACCGTAGCCCCACAAATGGTGTCCACCTAACTCTGTGTGTCTCAAGGCGTTCCTGAGGCTACAACTTAGACCATTACTATATGTACACCACGAGGCAACATCTACATTTTTTTTCTGTTTGAAGGTCTTTGAAGTAATTTTCCCACATTTTTTAGATAATTTTAAATAAAGTACCTATTTGCTCACATAATTTCAAATATTCTTTCATATAAGTAGGATGGTTCAAGTTGAGTCGAAATCGAATACATTCTTCCCTGGATATGTTGAAAGATATTTTTTTATACAAAATAAGGGGTGGGAATAAGAAGTTATAAAAGTTTGCATCATCCTATGGGAAGACCCGACTATACGAATTTCATAGATATGCATATACTAGTTGACTCATTGAGATGTATTGTGAACAACGTATAATGCAATTACTACCAATTTGAATGCACGATGAGAGTAGTCCATTCAGAATGGGATTTCCATGGTAAATGCTTCACTTGATTGGCAATTCAAGTGGTCAAAATGAAATTGACATGTCCATTGCAAAGTTTCCGGTTTGGGTTGGCTTATTGATGACTAAGAATCGGACAGACCTGGTTAGTTTATCAAAAGAAACCGTCAGGAGATTGGTGTTTGAAACATGCTATGATGTGGGTGATCAATTAAAAATTAGGACAAAGACTTGATCAATAAATAAGTCACTTTCCTTGCTTTTTGTTTAGCCGAGGTTGCTAAAAACATGAACTTAAAAAAAAAAAAAAACAAGAATGAATAATGACGGTCATCAACGAAGAAACCAGTTTAGCAAAAAGCTAAATTAAAATTTGAACTCGCTCTTAGAATCTATTTAGGAAAGGATTGAAAAAAAACAAAAAAACATCATAGAGGGTCGGTTTTTAGATTACCTGCCCTTTAGTCCCATTGGCAAAGCCTTGGCACGTAACCCGCGCACACATATACATACATAGTCAGACAAACTGACTTAAGACTAAACATATATATATATATATATATATATATATATATTGATTATTTTAGTTGATAGTTTCTAAAGTGTATCAAAGAATGCTGACATACAACGTTACAGCCGAAGTGTTGAACAGTCTCAAGATTAACCTGAAATATAAAAAAATCTTCATCTTTATCATAATTATAAATTTGTCCCGTCATTCTGTGTGTTACGGAACAGGCTGTTATGCTGTGTGTCTAGGTGTGATTGTTTGATGGCTGCTGGTTGCATAATTACTGCTGTTGCCGATTTCTCAATGTATTTTTTTTTTATCTCAAAGTAAATATAATAATTTCAGTAATATCTTGCGTTGATCAATGTTCAAATAAACAGATAAACTTTAGGCATAAGTCAGCTGAACAACAGTCATTTACCATTGGATATAAATATCATTATACTTTTTATTTTCTTTCAATTTAGTTTGTCCGTTATGAATCTACAAACACGTTGTTGGTTTTTAATACAGGAATGGAAATGGCTTCCCAAAACCGAATTCTGATTGATTGCAATATTTTTTTTTAAATCTTACGAATATCTGCTAAACAATTTCAACTAGAAAGTATGTTGAGAATTGAAGGATTACTGTAAAGAATAAAACACTTCCTGGAGAGAATGCAAATAGTCTTACGAATATTGAATGAATTCTTACAAAGAAATTTCCTGTGGTAGAATTTTTCTATCATAAACCATGAAGCAGAGCAGACACTTTGCTCTGCAAGTACTAAAAACTTACTTCCTAGCAAAAAGCACTAGTTTTTTTTCTATTCTCATATTTTGCTAAACTCCAGCCGAAATCAGACGCTGGGGTTGACTTGGCTTTTCCAGCAAAAGCAACATAATCAACCAATTTGAGAAAGGAATTTCTCACTGTTTATTTGTACTGTCATATTAAAGCTGATATATAAAGTGAGCATTTCCCTGAAGTTATTTGAAATCAAAACTTAATAATTGATAGGGGATTATCTGATCTACTGAGCCACACTGACATGTCTTACATATATGTACTAAAATGTATATTACAAATACGTAAGGTTCTATTTCACTCTAAATGCTAAATATCATCATCATCATCATCATCATCGTCGTCGTCGTCGTCGTCATCATCATCATCATCATTCTTTCAACGACATATAGACATAAAACTTCCCCAAGATTCTCCACACTTCTCTATCGTGGGCGTTGTGGAGCCAGTGCCTTCTGAATTTGTCTAGCTCGTCTCTCTATCTAATATTCTGCCAGTTTCAGTTCTGCATGTGATCTTGGGGAATACATGTCGTGAGTCGTGATGTCTATTGGTTGCCTGCCATTCTTGCAACATAGCCAGCCGAATGCCATTTAAGATTTTTTACGGATTCTATGATGTCTCAGACTCTTGTCGTTTCCTGGATGTACTATGTTGTCTTGCAGTCCCTCCATGTGAGGTCCAGCATAATTCTTTCATGTTTACGTTGCATAGTTCACGATTTACTGATTTATTTCTTGGTTAGGTTCCATGTTTCAGCTGCAACATGGGAGTTTTAAATATAATCTTTAAAAAAATCTATTTATACATCTCTATATGTATAAATCAAAGTCTGTAGAGCTGCCTAGCTGTCTGTCCAACTTTCAAAGGCACGATCTCTGCATTTAGGAACCTTAAACTTTACAAAGCGTTACATCTTTTCGTAGCAGGGGATATAGGAAGTAAGAGGTCTGAAAGATTTTAAATGAAAATCAGATTCAAATGGAATTGAAAATTTAAACTGGATTCTGATTTTTCCTTCCCAGATATTTTGATTTCCAAAGCTTCTCTTCAACTGTTTCACTTCTGGCTAAAATGTATTTGACTTTGCATTGTTAAGAAGCGTCTGACTAAATAAATGGACACCCACAAAGTGTCTATCAAAGTGCATGTAAATGATATTTCACAGTCAGCTATTTTGATCATCAACTGATAATTTTCAAAAAGTATTTTAAAATACAGTGGGTAGTTTTTGAACTTTTTTCCACGGATTCATTTCAATATATTCCAACATTTTTGACATAGTCGGTCAGAAGTTTTTTTGTTTTTGTCTCAAGCTGGTTTCAGAAATGTTCATGGAAGCAGTCGTAGATTATATTCAGATGTATATTTCTTTTCTAAATTGCACATAAACGTTCTTGTTTATTATAAAATCTATTCACTGATTCCTATCTTAATGACAGCTACAATCGTATCATGCATATCTCAATAAATACATACTTTGTTATTCGAATCATTATTTCTGATGCTATTATTACATGCAAATTGATAATTGCATTCGTTCTCCTGGTACATTTATCATTTCTTTCACTTATAATAATCAGATTTTCAGTGATCATCTTCAGTCAGAAAGGGAGCAGGGGTAGAGTTTGATCAACAAGCAAACAGGCTTATTTCACATCTTTTTGTGCCAAAAAAACGTTTCTTTTTGACTCAATTGTCGAATTTTCATGAATTCTCAAAGGTTTGAAATCGTCAGAATTTAAAAAAAATGCATGAAGTATTGATCATTTGAAATATTCATGGAAAAAAGGGTTCGGTATGAAACACTTTTAATCTCCACCAAATTCCTAATATTACTTGCCTTGCGTCATAGTTCAGCAAATATAAAACATTTTTGGCGGTGTGTGGAACAAATTTGAAAAGAAATTCCCCCCCCCCTCAAATAATAGATTGTTGGGCTTCGTCGTTTGTTTGTTTATAGGAATTCTGACTTTTTTTTTTTACTAAAGAACCTATAGAATTGTGCCTGTGCTTTAAACTGATGTTCACAACAGATACTGTTTGTTTGAAAGTGAAAAAGTATTGGAGGGATATCCAAGAAGCAAATAAATCACTTTGCATTTTACAGTCCAGTCCAACTAAATGTATCGTCAACCTAAATGAGCAGATATTCAAAATGCATTCGATTTGTTTGGGATTTTAAATATTTGACGTAAAATGATGATTGATAAAGCAAATATTTTTGTTTCACTTAAGAGGAAACATCTTAGAGGCTTTGATCCAGACAGCAGACTCTCTTGTCGTTATCTACATTTTACTGCGTTCTTAATGCATATTTCATTTAGGATTTTCGAGATCTTGTTACAAATATATCTGCAGGAATTAATTTGGCTAATTGACGTTTTCTGAAAATATACTGGGACGCAAAAGTGATTTTTCCAGATTTCACAACTGCAGACAATGACTTTCTCATAACACTATGGCCGCGTTGAAATCACTTGAGTGGACATGTAATCGGAAATATCAATAAATTCAGTGTTTTCGTATGTTTCATCGTCACCAGTCTTTTGTAGTCCGTCGTAGGACATAAACCTTACCCATGATTCGCCACTCCTCTCCATCGTGGGCATCGTGGAGCCAATATTCCCTGAACCTATTTAGTTCGTCTCACCATTACATATCCTGGCGGCCTTGGTTGTGCATTTGATCTTTTGGGATCCATGTTGTGGCTCATGATGTCCATTGGTTGTCTGCCATTCTAGCATCATGACCAGCCCATTGCCATTTGAGTTCCCAAATGACTTCGCTGTATGTTGGACTGTTTTTTCTCATAATATAACATGCTGTATTTTGGTCATTCCATTTGATGTTGAGCATGATCATCTTATGTGCACGTTGCATATTTTTTATAGATCGGTCTCTTGGTTAGGTTCCATGTTTCATGTGATTACTGGGAGGATGCATTGGTTATATCCTCTTCTTTCTAGGTCTAATTAGATTCTCTTTCTCTTTGAAGGTTGAGTTTGTTCTACTGAAGGCTATTGTAGAGTGATTCTTTCTTCGATTTCTTCTTGTTTTGAGGATTCCATGGAGGTCCGTTTTCCTTAGAAGATGTAGAGCTCTACTTTATCTACCTCTGCGTATTCAATTTCGATTGTTGTGTGTTAATTCCCAATGTGTTTGCAGAACATGTCATTTGTTTTGCTGAAATTCATACGAGGGCAAACTTTGTTTATTTCTTTGTTTAGATCGCTGAGCATTAAGTTGAGATCCTTGTGGTTCTTTGCAAAAAGTACGATTTTGTCAGCAAATCTGAGGTTACTTTTGTACTCTCAGTCAACTGCGTATGTTCTGATGAAAGTCTAATGGTACAGATATTTTCAATCATGATTCTGGGTCTTCAAAAAATGGTATTTTTGTAATCTATTAAAACGTTAGTTTTTCTTTAAACGTTTTGTAAAGATTAATGCGTTCTTAGATTTCTTTTAGTATTTCCAGGCATTGTGTGCTTTTATAGGTTTATTTTCGAAGGGTTACCCAGCGGAATTAGTCTTCTGAACACAAAACTGATTTTCTATTTCTAAGATAAACGAATTCTCTGAATACAATACTCACCCAAATCATCTTACGATTCTATGACATGTAAATCAGTTATATTTCGCTGTTGATGTACTGTGTTCAAGGTTCTCGTATTTCATACAGAATTTTAATTTTATTGCTATCTTTTAAACTTGGATCTTGATGTTAGGGGTCTTATTTCCTTGTGGGGATCATCAATTGTTTTACTATGGACGTGCTTCGCGAATATACAATTGCAATGTTACTGATTAGTTCTACGCAGCCATTGTGTTCTAAAGACAACTATTTACGATTATAAATTCCTATCTATCTGTTTGCACTCTATTTTGATGTATTGAGCACTATCAGAAGCGATAAAACAACCCCCAAGTACAGAAAAGATCAGAAAATGACACAGAGCCAACTCGAACTTTGCAGATACATGGCCAACTATGAAACAAATGGGATAAAATATTTAACACTTAATCTTATTACGGAAAACATTAGATATTGAGCTGTTTTAGGATTACATTAATCCAAAAGAGGCTTGTGCAATATCTGCCCTGCATTCCTATTTTAGAGTCTCATGGGTGACATAGATACGAAAAGGGGATTATAATCACAGGGGATAGTTGATTGATTCATTCCACATGAGCTTTAGCCCGGAATCGATCAGAATCCTTTTCTTCCTCGTTATTTTTAGGACCCTTACCCTTTTTTTCCAAGTGGTACAACGATTACTAGCAAAGATAATCAAATCTGCAAGTCGAATTCAATCACTCGCTGAAACAATTGAGTTCACATTACACTGATGCCATTGTGAAAGGCATGAAGAGTGGTAGGGTGGCCCCGTTTGGAAGGGGCCAGTGAAAGGATCTTCGACAAAAGAAAATCATGCCAGTGATTAATGACCAGTACGTCTAACCATCAGTTAAAACAGAAGAAGGTTTGTTTCTAGTTCATAAAATGGTTCCAAAGGGGAGTAACCGTAAATGTATTCAGGAATAAATTGAAACAGAAAAAATGACCATTTGAAATTGTATCTTATTGGATTTGATCATGAAGGATATGATTCATTTGGGGATCGTGATTAGTTTTAGTTTTTGAAGTCAGGATAAGGCTTAGGATTGGTATTAGAGTGAGTGTTGTTGAAACAACACCAAACAATTAAACTAATACCTTAATTGTACACTAGAAATTAATGATGAAAACCTATAGAACTAAATTTAAACGACTCGTAACCCTGACCCCGACATCTAAAACAAAATCTATTTTTTATCTTCCATAGCTAAATACAATAAAATTCTGTTTGAAATAGTCATTTTTTTTTCAGCTTTCATTATATCCTTCATACGTCAGTAACAGCTGCAGCAGAAGTATTTGTTACCCCTCCCTTTTTTTTATAACTTCACAAAGACTCAGTTTGCAAACTAAGATTACTATCAAAACACTTATGATATCACCGGGCACCAGTGGGAAAGAACGTTGTAAGGGGGGGGGGGTCATTTGGAAATGAGAAACATTTGATAATAATGATGATGACAATTTATTTCTTTGATGTTGTGGATATAGCTTTTTGAACCGATAATTTCTCAAGCCCTCCTCTTGTGTTGATTGCTTCCTGTGATCTTCTGTTTTTCTTGTTAGTCCCACGTCCACCCATCATAATGTTTGTATGGAACACGCTGAAATCCCCTAACATAAATAATGCAGACAACTCCCCTCGAGATTCTCATAAGGATTTCGTTAAAACCGAATATATAGAGCTTGATTAAAAAAGTCATAAAAAAGGCCATTAATCGTAGAACAATGAGACACAAATAAAGGGAGTAAGCTTATGAAGAATTTTGTTATTGCCAAGGGAGTAAGTAGTGAATTATAAATGAGGACTGTACTTAAAGAATTCGAGGTTGGGGAGGCGAAGAAGATGAAGTACAAAGGTTAGTAATATTACGTTGGACAGAGAAAACAACTATTCAAAAATATCGGGAAGGATCGGAAATTAGAGCAGACTTTAGTCAACTAGTTTGTTAAATAATCACTTGTACTGTTAGTTCGATTCCACCGAAGAACCATATCACTTGATGCCTTGTGCCACACAAGTGTAAACCTCTTTCTTAGCCATTAAGGTCTTCTGTTGGACATAAGCCTTCTGCAAGTAATAGCAAGACATCGAAATGATGATGGACCACCTTTTGATCGCCTATGACGTGTTCAGAAGGTAGGGAGACAAGAATATATGTCTTTCTAAAGGGCATTAATACAAAGAGAACACAGACTGTGTCAGCCAGAATTTGGCCTCAGTTTGCTTATATTGAACTCCGTATTATTAACTGCTCGGCCACGCGCATATGATCTTCATATGCTTAGTAAATACCAAAAAGAAAATCAGTTGATTAATCTCCATGTAGACAGGTTTGGTTAGTGATTCAATAGAAACTGTAACTTAGACAATATTACTCAGCAGCATTTCTTGTTAGGGGTGATCACTTAAAAATTAGGAAACGGATCGATCGATGGATGAGTTACTTCTCTCCCTTTTTGTCGCGGGGTGATCGCTGAAAAAGTCTATACATTCAAGAAACAAGTGTGATCACTACCGGGATCAAATTAAGCTATCTATTTAGCATAAATTTAGATTGTAAATCAAAGTTTGATTCAAATCCAACTTTGTTGGGTTGTATCAAAAAAAATTTTTTTTCTAAGCATAACAAGAACTAATTTTTGAAGAATTGAAAATAAGGGGAAAAACGGTTATAACATAATAAGGAGTATATGTCAAAATCTTTGGCCATAACCCATTTGGTGCAGCCCATACGTGCAGCACATGCATAAGTAGCCAAACTCACTTAGAAACAAAAGAAACCTAGGTTGATGCTGACAGTTTTTGTTGACAGTTTCCGATGATGCAAGCAATTAATTCCTAATCAAATATTGCAGAGGGAGGATAGACAAAGCCAATTTCTGGACAAGATAGAGAAATCGGACACGCATAGAAAGATAAAGATAGATTGTCTGTAAAGTCGGCGTTCGAAGATGTCATTATTAGGCGATTCTCCCCAAGAGGAAATCAGCTTTGGATCTAGAGACTTCCTTTCCACGCCATCCATCCGAGTTGCTATTTATAGCAGACAACAAAGAAACATCAATCAAAAGAGTAATTCAAGCCAGCTAATCTCAGAGTCCTCTAATAATGGACACTTGATTTGGTATGAGCTAAATTGATCTTCTCTCAGAGATGAGCTACCATACTTAATGGTTATAGCCTGAGAACTATAAAAGTCACAACCGAATACAAAAAAATGAAATCACTTTTCGTTTTGTATTAATCAATCGTGGAATTATTTCGCTGACATCCCATTTTTGTCAAACATCGGTCTAAATCAGGAGCTGTAGTGGAGTTTGCATTTCCTCCGTAACAACAACATCAACAATGATAATCTTCACCTAATTTAGGTGTTTGAACACTTACTCTCCGTCTATCCCATCACGTTAAATCTTACTGGATATATACAATTAGCATTTCCCTTCCACGATTTGGAATTACGAGCAAGTGATCAGCAGGTGGCTATCATACTGAACCAAATTGATGAGTCATAAATATCAACAAAAATCCATGTTACATTTTAGATTCATTATATACAGAGAATAAAATTTCCCCTTCAGTCAGTCAGGCTTGTCTCTCCTCTACATATTAATTGCTCAGTCACAGTTGCAATTGATTTTGCTTTGTGTGCAGTAGGGTTCTAATTATACTCACAGCTGTGTACAACATTGGTCTCACATAATCCATTGTGAACATAGCTCAAGACCACTAACGATGCCTGAAATCACGAATACTACCGAGTTTTTAATATTCATATATACCTAAGATAAAGGTTTTGATTCATAAATCAGACCCTGTGAGAAATTACCATCGATAATAATAATGATAATAATAATAATAATAATAATAATAATAATAATAATAATAATAATAATAATAATAATAATAATAATAATAATAATAATAATAAAAAATGATAATAAGTAAACAAATGGGATTCAACCATGGGGAAAAGTGGTATCAGCACAAGCCAGAGGCAGTTTTGGAGAATGACAACCACAAACTACTGTGGGACTTGGACATCCAAACTGACCACCTCATCCAGGCAAGAAGACTGGACTTAGTAATAGTAGACAAAAAAAAGAAGGCCTGCCAAATAGTAGACGTTGCTGTACCTGCGGACCATAGAGTAAAAAAGAAGGAGGGTGAAAAAAGGGGAAATACCAGGACCTAGCAAGGGAGTTAAGGAAAATGTGGAACATAAAAACCAGGGTAGTACCGGTCATATTAGGCGCACTAGGAACTGTCCCCAAAACTGTCATGATATGCGAAAGAAGGAGGAGACGTTTGCTGAGGACCTGAGGAGACTTATTGTCACTCAGCCTTCAGCGATAACCACTGGGCAACCGGTGTGAAACTCTAAATCGTAGAATTACTGCGACCTACGAGTACTAGGAGAGGAGGGCTGGAGACTTGAGGAGACTTGCTGTCACTCAAACTCCAGCGGTTACCACCAGGCAACTGGTGTGAGATTCCAAATAATAATAATAATAATAATGATAATGATGATGATGATGATGATGATACTGGAACAGGTCAGTTTGCAGCAAGTCAAAACTTTTATCACTATACATAACAAATATTTTTTAAAATAAAAATATGTATTTTTTGTATAAATGTATCTAAAATTTTTCAATTTTGCTCAGTCAGTACACCATCCTGCTAGCAATCAGTTGTTCGTGAATTGAAATCACTGTAGGGGTATTCAGACTCTATATATAGTTCTTGGCAACTTAAACATACAATTTTTTTCTTCTTTCTAAATCTCAGGGGGTACTTGGTATAATTTGAGCCTAATTGATCCTCTCGGGGTGATCAGTTCGTTTACTTAATCTGCGTAGTCGAGGAATCATAAAAGTCTAAACCAATTACAAAACAATGAAATGATTATCCGTGTGCACAATTCACTCCCCTTCACTCACGATTCTCTCCCTCAGTGTTGTAATAGAGTTTGTATGAAGGATTGTTCCAATCATAGATACTATCATTCTTTCAATGATCCCGACTCATCCACCTGGATATGTTCCCAGGCGCTCAGCAGATGCCTGAAACCCTGGCTAGTAACAAACCCTATACATTCTGGTTTTATTTATACACATACGCACACCAATGTCAAATTTAATCAATAGATGCGATGCAAGAGATTAACAACACTAAGAGAAATAGAATGATTATAATAATATACAATTGTCAAAGTCAAGCGACCGCGGTTTCTTTTTATATATATATATATATATATATATATATATATATATATATATATATATATAATAATAGTAATAATCTATATATATATATATATATATATATATATATATATATATATATATATATATCCAATCACAGTATAGTTATATAACGAAAAACTGATTCGAATTCTGACACAATAACTAACTTCATTTTGTGAATTCGAATCCAAATTTGATCAGACATTCCATTTTCAAATAATGAATCTACCAGTTGGCTGAGATAGCGTGAAAAGAATTATAGATATGGGATACTGCAGAAATCAAACTTGTGTCCAATAAGATTTTGTCTCAACTCAATGCTGCTCTCACTATCTGAGCTGAGCATCGAGCTGTTGAGTCGGGCCTGAATAACTGCTTCATTCCGAAATCTCGATTTGTTCATTCACCGTCTATATCTACTCTTGGAGATTCCCTCTGCTGACAATTATATTGTATGATATTGGATACATAATCCAACAGAATATCTATAATAAGCCCATTCTTTAATTGTCCATCTTATTTACGCTGTCTAGCCCAACTGGCATATTCACGGTGTAAAACGTGAAGTCGGTTTCAATAGAGTTTTTAAAAAAATTAAAGCATTCATGATATATATATATATATATATATATATATATATATGTGTGTGTGTGTGTGTGTGTGTGTGTGTGTGTGTGTGTGTGTGTGTGTGCATGTGGGTGTGTTAATGTGTTAATGTGTATTTGCGTATGTATGTATGAAGTACCAAACGTCAATAAAATTCCACCCTCTCATTATCCAAGTTTTGCTTAGTTCAGCACATTCAGGTCTAGAGGACTATACAGTAATAGGTGAATATAAACAGCTCCAGATAAAATCTCCATTTATCTCTCAATTTCTCTCTTTGTCTTTCTCTCTCCCATATATCTCTCTCTATATATATGCATTTTTGTGTGTGCGTTTGTACGTGTATGTGTCTCTTTTTCCATATATTTATATATATATATATTTACATATATATACATACATATATATATATATATATATATATATATATATATATATATATATGTATGTATGTATGTATATATATATATATATATATATATATATATATATATATATATATATATATATATATATATATATATTAGATATCATTGTGCCGAGTGCCTTAGTATTATGTATATAATCAACAGGTCCAATACTGAACTCAAACCAGTAATTTTGATTATAACACTATATCTAGTGTTATGATCAAAATCATATCTTGTAAAAGGTTTGGGGTCACAGGTCACAAAGCAAATACGTCAAATGTCTTTCCTCTCTAAAGGATTCAAAGCATTAAGTATGTTAGACCCAATAATGGATAAAAACTACTTCTTTCCGCAGCTTTGCATTAACAACATATGACATCGTTCATCTACGTCCTTAAAAGCAGTCTAGACAAAGATGATTCAGCTACAATCAAAAATAAAGATGGTCGTTGATGGGACAAATAAATTATTTACAAAAGACAGACAATACGAAGAAGTCTTCATTCCAAGAACTTTATTCGGAAATTTTTAATCATTCCTAATACTTTCTATCGCATCACATTAAGATCAATAATTTGCCTGTGACTTGAAGTAAGATTAAATTCAATCTAATTTAAATTATCTAGATTTTCCCAAAAATAACCAGGATCTAGACTCCATTCAAACGCATATCGTGTACAACGAAGACTTAATACGTCTATAGCGCCAGGAGTTGATAGAACCATGCAGTGACTGAAAATGAGCAAACATTACATCTGTCAAACAGTTATGATCAAAACGATCAAAAAAATACGGGGCCTCAGCCGTAAAAATAAAATCTTTTGCCCCCACGAGAGCATATTTCCCACTAGTAAAAATAAGAAAGATAGACTCCTAACATAGTTGTCGATCCTGGTGCCACCGGAAGCTATAGATAAGAATTCTGAACTTTTTTAATCGTTTGGCATTTAGACGTGAACATTGCAATACTCTATTTGCACCAATATTTCATTTATTATCACACTCACACACAGAGAATATTTTGAGTTATATATCTATCAGCTTTGTCAACAACACCATTTTTCCTATTTCACATGACAAACTAACACTTCCCAAATCAATGCAAATATTTTAACAAACGCAGATTTTGATATTTTCCCCTTTATCGGTAGAATCCCATTTATACACATACAACCCTTTTCTCAATGAACCAAAAATGAATTGGTAAAACCTGAGAATAGTGGTTACGATATAAATAAATCAAAGCAGATTATTTATCCTAAAATTATCTTTTAGCAAGAGAGATGCGAAACCATGGAAACTTGAATATGAAGTGCTTCCAATACATATGGATAATTTGAGGAAGAATTGTGATGCAAACATTTAAGATATAGTCTTAATATTAGTGTTATGATGTGCTAAAAGCAACGAAAGTGAAAACTTGTCTTTGCCTCATTACCGAGTACAGGGTTTCTGTCCCCAGTTTCCGGGTGATTAGGGCACCCATTTTCAGGGGTGTATCTTGGACGAGAGAAACTGACGCAGCCCTCTTATCCCAAGTTCCTTAATCTTGATATTCACCCCGAGGGCTGGGCAAAGAAGAATTGAATACCATTTAAATAACCACAAGCATGACTAGACAAGTGATTGAACCCACGGCTTACCGAATTACCTTTATATTAGTGAATCACGATGTAGACTATGACCCCGTGAAGGTGGGAAAATGAGAATGCTCTATGCCTTGGTTCACGTAACAATTGTTTTAAAACACTTCTGATTAGTAAGAAAGTTTAGAAAATTATTTTTGACATTCAACCAGAGCAATCGAGCCTGTTTTTTTGGAGCCAGGGTCGGCTAAGACTACAGTCGACACGAAGTGCAAAGGGTCCTGGTCATGTTTTCCTGTCAGTATTGGCTTTCCAAATGTTGATGGTAAATGAGAACATGAATGAATTGAGCAGGTGAAAACATTCATTATAAGTTTATTACTTGGTGTAATCTCATATTTCTAAAGAATATCTGAAAGCTGAAGAAAACAACCGATGAAGTAAATTCTAATGCATGGATATCAGTTCATTCAGGCTTATCTAGTTTGGCTTATTCAGGCTACAGCAAGATAGGATGATCACTATGGCTGGGACCTCGAAGGGGAAGTGAGTAAGTTGAAGTGTAGTCATAAAGAAGTGTCTGTTCCATGCGTGCTCCCCTTTTTTTTTTTTTTTTGATATGCATATCCGGTTTGGCTGACAAATAAACAAAATAATTTCTATTGAATTGAATTTATTTCGCCTGATAATTTCAACAAACAATCATTCCCGTATAGAATTAGTGCATATTGTACCCGATATATTTTCAAGTTTTTTTTATCATACTTGCACACCTTCGAAATTGACGGAGTTTAGACCAAAGATGAAAAAAATTAAACAGAATTTGTAATAAGTTTAATAATGAAGTTATGCACAAAATCAGAATTTTTCAGTCAAAATTATCTCAATTTGGAAAGTGTATAAGTATGTCAAAATTAACCTTTTTTTTAAAAATGTATCTGATACTATTTGCACTCACTGTGTCCATTTGTTCCAAAGTAAAACATAAAAAAGATAGTACTATACAATAAAAGTAATGAAATGTTGCCCGGGGTACCAAGTACTCTCAGACGGCCCATGCTTTGAGTACATCAATCTTTCCCGGTCTCAAAATGACTCAATGCAAAGTGCCAAATCTTGATGTGTTTCGATTTAAAAAGAAAAAAATACAACGCAGGATAATCAGTTGATTTGCATTAGTAGCAAAGGCTTCAAGATATGAATTAGATTTGAGTCAAAGTTTAGCTGATGGTAATAAATAATTCTATTTCAATTAGTTTTTTTTTTACGAGTATCTATTACGACAACGTGAGTCTAACACCAAGAGTTTGTTTATATATCATATTTGCAGACTGCTAAAATGTTTCTGGCTCGTTGTGAATTATTACCTTAAAAAAAACTCGATCATCGAAACAGACGGAGTAGAATTATGAGATATGAACTACCCCCCTTACTAGTTGGAAGCAATCAAATATACATATGCACATAAGACATTTACGAATGCATACGTTCAAAAAAATATATATATATACGTATATATTACTAAAAGGAACACAAACATAGAAACACAAACAAAAATGTATACATTCTGATATGTGTTTGGATGTCAGTGTATGAGCGTGTGTTTGTACATATATATATGTATATATACCTTTTTGTTGTTTAACAACTCTTCCATATGGTTATAGACAATCCAGTATTCTTTCCAGACCCCTGGTGTACGCTGAATTAAGTGAATTATATATATATATATGTATATATATATATTATTTCCACATAATTCACCATCCACTAGAGCACTCCATTCCAAAAATAGGATAGTATTGCTAGAGTAGCTCATAGTAAATGAGTGCGCTACGTAAGTGTGATCAATCTTAAAAAGGGAATGTTTGTAATATATCAACAATAATAATAATGATAATATATATATATATATATATATATATATATATATATATATATATATATATATATATATATATATATATATATATATATATATATATATATATAGTAAGATCAGACATACATATACTCTACTAATATCAAAACATAAAAATTAAATCACACAATTTGTATTCTGGGGAAACATTAAGAAAAGAAAATAGCATTATTGAGATTATGAAAAAATGAATGGCTTGACTCTGTGAACGAAGATAGTTGGGTTGCAATTCCACAGCAGTAAACCTAGAGACAGTGGGTCATGTGTTTGAAATGAATCCTCCCCCATTAGCCTGAGCAATGAAGTTTGAGATATAGGCAGGTTGCTCAGGGCCAACTGCACCTTTCAAATCAAAGTTTTGCATCCAATGGTCCGTGTTAGTCGCTAGAACAGATCAAAGGATTTCAAAGTCGTTGTTTACTATTTTAGATGTTGCTACTCATGTGGTGAATACACTCAATATTTCATATATGTGCACTACTTTTCAGAGCGTAAATAAAGAGGTATATATTCACATTTCGTGTTCCAATTCATCATACATTTATTGCGATCAACAGGTAACTGTTCTTTTTCAATTTTTAATCCATCTTTAAATACCACAGGAGATTTGTTTCACAGTGAGTTGTTTCTCTTGTTTATCCTCTTTTTTCCTGTATGTAAGGGATGGTCTTTACTGGAGTTGTGGTATCCTGCCGGGTCTTTGGGGTTCAGGTTCGTGGTATGTTTGAAGATAATTCTGGTGGGATATAATGTTAGTTCTGGTGATGTGGTTCTTCTATTTAATTATCTTAGCTTAGGCTAGGTGAGAGAGTGGGTTTGTCTGATTTTTTGTCTGTTTTAATTGGTTTCCTTATTTCGATGAGGTAGAGCAATCGTATTTTTGTATTTCTTTAGATCATGTGTTTATCAGAGTAAAAGCTGTTTGCTTTGTGTAGATGTCAACAGAGTTGTGATTGAATTTATAAATACGATAGGATTAGCCAAGCCATATCCCCTTTTCATCATCAGCAGCAGCTTCTTTATCTGACTCCTGGTTTTTCTATTGTGCTCTCTTGTGATCTCCCCATGGATGTAAAGCATGACCCTCTCTTGTGAACGTCGTATAGTTCTCAGTTTGAGAGTCAATCTCTTGGTTAGGTTCCATGTTTCAGCTCCATAGGTGACTGTCGGGAAGATGCATGGGTTGTATGCTTTCTTTTCAGGTTTAACAGGATTTCTTTATTCTTTTGTGGCTGGGCAGGCTCTACCGAAAGCTTGCTAATCTAGAATGTTTCTTGATTTCTTCTTCAGAGGTTTCCATAGGGATTCGTTGTTTCAGATAGGTGTAGTGGTCAATTTTCTTCAATTCTGCAAACTATATAAAATATCAAATTTTAGTCAAACGACACAACCACCTTGCGGACATACTCGAACCAAATCTTGATTGAAAGATGCACAAAAACAATCACAAAGAAATATATCAGCACTTATCTACAACCTCAAAAATTCAATTAAACCTTACAAATGATAATTCATTCACATTCAATGTATCTAATCCGTGAATTTATCTTACCCCAACTAATCTAATCTATTAACTTACTTACATAAGCCAAAAATGGCGTGATACTTATTCATTAGACTTTTTTTTTAACTAAATAACGAAGTCGAGAATAAATTGACCCCATCCACGCGAATTCCAAAGTATTTGAACAGCATCTCGATTCATGTAAATAGACAATACAAACGGGAAAAATTCTAAGAGTAAGACTAATTTGGACTAACTTGAATTAAGTTTGGTAATTATAACCTTAAACGACCCAAATGAAACGTGCCTATCGAAATTTACTCATACTGATAACCTTCATTTTTTCTTTCCTTCTCTTTCACACACACACGTGATTTATCGATTGAATTTTTATACATCTGTATGTTTAATAAGTGATTCCAATTGCAAATGTTTATCAGATACGAACAACAACAAAAAAACAACAACAATAAATCCCCTAACCAATGAATGTAGTCAACTAGGGCAGAAAGAGTATAACAACAGACATGATGGGGTAGCAACAGTGATACACTGGGAACTAATCAAACGGGTGGGATTCAACCATGTAGAGAAAAGGTATCAGCACGACCCGGAGACAGCCCTGAGAAATAGGAGCTATAAGTAAGTCTTGGACTTTGGTATCCAAATTGACCATCCCACTCAAGTGAGAAGGCTAGACCTGGTGATCGTCGAAGAATGAAAGAAAAACCTACCAAATAATAAGATGTATCCCTGCCAGTAAGTAACAGAGTAAATACGAAAAGAGTGAAAAGCTAGTGAAATAACAGGAACTGGTAAAAGAATAGAACGAGAGGTGTAACATAAAAGTCAGTATAGTACCAGTAATAGTTGGGCCACTTGGAACCGTCCCAAGTACACAGAAAAAGATATTTGAGGAAATGGAGATAAGAGGAATGATTTGGACTACACAGACCAGATTACTACTGGGAAATTCACAAATACTGAGGAGAGTACTGGTAATATTAGACCTACGAACTCCACTTGGTAGCAACGGCTTAATAGCTAGGAAAAGGCATTGTCAGGACGGCACAGCGCTGTTGTGACACGTTAGGACGATATGAGATGAGGGCTAGAAACCTGTGGGGATCTATTGTCACTCAGCCTCCAGCGATGACCACCAGCCAACAGGTGTGTAAGCGTAACCCACAGCATTTCTCTGGACAGCGAGAGTGTGAACAGGACGGCTGGACACTTAAAGAAACTTATTGTCACTCAGCCCCAAGCGGTGTCCTCCCGGCAACTGGTAGGAAAATGCAATTGTTGTTAATAATAATAATAATAATAATAATAATAATAATAATAATAATAATAATAATAATAATAATAATAATAATAATAATAATAATAATAATAATAATAATAATAATAATAATAATAATAATAATAATTTTCCAAGAAGAGACTTCTACACAGCTGGAGATTTTTTATTACATTGCTTTCTTCACGGCTTTTGTATTTTATCGTCCTGGTAAGATAACAAGATGGTTTTCTTTGTGATTCTGAGAAACTTTCACCTTGATGAATTGACCACTGCCAAATTCTGCCAAGTGAAAAAAAAGTTGAAAGAGTTGTCAGTTGTTTTTTGGAGCTGCACGTGGGTAAGTGGAATTAAATTTAAAATTTAAAATCAAATTAATAATTCTCCCCATCCCGGCGAGATAGAGGTGTCTGATAGAAAAGTAATGTCTAGCTACCCTCGTGTATGATTGAATGAAGCCTGTCTACCCCCCCCCACACACACACACCGTTAAATAGAAATAGATTGGCATGGTGAAATCCACCTTTGGAAAAAAACACAGATTGGGAGACTTCTTCTAAGTCTTGACTTAGAAGATTTAAGGGAGACGTATGATCTCGAAGGCTTTTAATTTCACCCAGACGAAGCCTAGTGTTTTTTTTAAGTCTGAAGTTAGGAGGGGATGGTCATACCACCAAATAGATATGTCTGTGCAGCGGAATGGCCTGTCCTAGTAAGGTTATACCATGGGTGGTAAGAGCTGGTGGGACTCTGAAGGTGTCACTGAGCTCATTGGCCTCAACGAACCCACCAAGGTCTGGTGCTACCTTTAAAGAACCAAAAAGGGCCGGTGGGGCTCTTGGGTTATTTCTGAATCACATCGGTTTTAACCAACCCACCACGGTCTGGCGCTACCTCAAAGAACCAAAAACCCCCATCATGATAGTACAACCAAACCATTTTACCGCAAAAAAGTGAGCACAGATCCAAGATTTGTGTGTCGTAACCGGCAGGTGTTCCCTTGTTAGCCACCAGGAGGGACAAGGTAACGCACAAAGGCATCGCAACTGTAGTCGAAGAGTTACACCAGAAGAGGCAAGACTGAAAAGATACAGACTAAGAACGGCCCAATACACACAAAACCGCACATTCCAAAACAATGAGAAAAAGTTTTACCAAGATTTAAATGGGGAAAGAAGGCAGGACACGAAACCAGATGCCACAGAGGCCAAGAACTATTGGAATAGCATATGGGGGCACCCAAAAAGACACAAAGTAACACCACAATGGTTAGGAAACATGAGAAAAGAACTAGAAGATATAGACAGGGGAGAACCAATAGTACTGAATGAAACCACATTGAAACATACTCTTAGGAAAGTAGCCAACTGGAAAGCACCGAGTCCCGACGGGATCCATGGGTATTGGTTCAAGAAATTCACCACGTTACACGGCAGACTCACCCACCTACTCCAAAATTGTCTAAACGAAGGCAAGGCATCAGAATGGATGACTAAAGGCAGAACCACCCTCATCCAAAAAGACCCAGAAAAGGGGAACATAGCAAGCAACTATAGACCAATCACGTGCTTACCACTTATGTGGAAAATCCTGACCGGGCAAATAGCAGAGAGAATATACCTATCAATGGATAGAAGAGGACTACTGCCAGAAGAACAGAAAGGGTGTAGGATAGGAACCAAAGGGGCAAACAATTTACTTTACATAGACCAGATGATCTTACGAGAAGTGAGGAAAAGGATAAAGAATATCGCAATGGGATGGATAGATTACAAAAAAAGCGTACGATATGATTCCACATAGCTGGATACTCGAATGCCTTAGAATATTCAAAATTAGCGAACCAGTGGTTAAATTCATTGGTAATTCGATGAAAGACTGGAAAGTAGATTTGACAGCCGCAGGGGACAAACTAGCCGAGGTAGGGATAAAAAGGGGAATCTTCCAAGGAGACTCGTTGCCCCCACTATTATTATTACTAACAATGATACCGCTCAACAGAATCCTGAAAAACAGCAAAGGATACCACTTCTCTAAAACAAAAGGAAAGGTCAACCACCTAATGTACATGGACGATATTAAATTGTTCGTAAAAAACAGGGGAGAGCTTGAGACTCTATTCAACGAAGTAGGGGGATATAGTGAGTACATTGGAATGGAGTTTGGAATAGAAAAATGTGCTATCATGGTGATGCACAAAGGAAGGCTTTCAATGACTGAAAGAATCGAACTCCCGGACAACAGCAAGATTAGGGTATTGACCGCACAAGACCGATACAAGTACCTAGGTGTCCTTGAATGTGACACGATAAAACGGGAAGAGATGAAGGAGAAAATAATGATAGAATACCTCAGAAGGATAAGGAAAATATTAGAAACCAAATTAAACAGCAGAAATCTAATAAAAGGAATGAACACCTGGGCTGTGTCAGTAGTTAGGTATACAGGACCATTCCTAGGATGGACAAAGGAAGAGCTCCAATCAATGGATTGGCGAACAAGGAAACTTATGACGATGCATAAAGCATTACACCTTAGAGATGATACAAATAGACTATACGTTAAGAGAAAAGAAGGTGACAGGGGGCTCATCAGCATAAAAGATTGTGTCCAGAGAGCTAAAGTAGTCCTGGGAAGATTTGTGCAAACAAATAGTGAAGAAATCATAAAGAGCGAGAGGGATAGTGCAACAAGCAATAAAGTACAAAACAATGGAACAGTACAGCAAACAAGAAAAGAAAGATGGGAAGGGAAAAAATTGTACGGCGAGTTTAAAAGACAGATACAAGATGTAGCAGACGAGAAATCATGTTAGTGGTTACGGAAAGGGAACCTTAAGAGAGAAACAGAATCGCTCATCATGGCAGCCCAAAACAGAAGCATAAGGACAAACTACATAAAAACAAAAATCGACAGAACACAGACAAACAGCAAATGCCGCATGTGCGGTGAAAAAGATGAGACAGTAAACCATATAACTAGTGAATGTAGTCAACTCGCCCAGAAGGAATATAAGCATAGACACGATAGAGTAGCAACGATGATACACTGGGAACTAAGTAAACAAATGGGATTCAACCATGTGGAAAAGTGGTATCAGCACAAGCCAGAGGCAATTTTGGAGAATGACAACCACAAACTACTGTGGGACTTTGACATCCAAACTGACCACCTCATCCAGGCAAAAAGACTGGACTTAGTAATAGTAGACAAAAAAAAGGAAGGCCTGCCAAATAGTAGACGTTGCTGTGCCAGCAGACCATAGAGTAAAAAAGAAGGAGGGTGGTAAAGGGGAAAATACCAGGACCTAGCAAGAGAGTTGAGGAAGATGTGGAACATGAAAACCAGGGTAGTACCGGTCATAGTGGGCGCGCTAAGAACTGTCCCCAAAACGCTTAGGGTGAGACTGGAGGAGATCGGGATTAGGGGAAGGATAGAGACCGTACAGAACACAGCACTACTGGAAACTGCACGGATACTGAGGAAGGTGCTGGAGATATAAGTACTGCAACGAATTGTAGCTCTGTCATGATATGCGAAAGAGAGAGGAGACGTTAGCTGAAGACCTGAGGAGACTTATTGTCACTCAGCCTTCAGCAATAACCACTGGGCAACCGGTGTGAAACTGTAAATCGCAGAATTACTGCGACCTACGAGTACTAGGAGAGGAGGGCTGGAGACTTTAGGAGACTTGCTGTCACTCAAACTCCAGCGGTTACCACCAGGCAACTGGTGTGAGATTCCATATTATTATTATTATTATTATTATTATTATTATTATTATTATTATTATTATTATTATTATTATTATTATTATTATTATTATTATTATATATAATATTATTATTATATTATTATATATATTATTATTATTATTATAATAATAATAATAATAATAATAATAATAATAATAATAATAATAATAATAATAATAATAATAATAATAAATAATAATAATAATGGATCAGAATTATACCAATTATTGTTTGAGCCTCTTGGTTACAAAACAGGCACCGGTGGAGTTGCAACGGCATATTTGGAACGCCAAGCATACAAAAAAAGAAGAAAATACCTCTTATCTCCATTGCACACAGTATGAGAGAATTCTTGCCAATGAAACTGCATGTTGAACAGCCAGCATACATTACTTTATGAATATATAGAAGTTTGTTTTGGAAAGTGTTGTATTGTCAATACATGTGAAATAAATTATGCTTCACTCCGTTATTTTCTCTCCTTTACTCTTTCCCAAAAGACCAAACTGTCATAACACATAACGTTGCCACGCTTACGTCTCTGGTTGGGACCTGGCTAGTAACTTACATAAATTGAAATCAAAGACGACAACAATAACAACAACAACAGCAACAACAACAACAACAACAACAACAACAACAACAACAACAACAACAACATAATAATAATAATAATAATAATAATAATAATAATAATAATAATAATAATAATTACATAACGATTTTTAACACTATTATTATTAAATAAATTCAAGCCTAATCTGAAATATTCATTAACAGCCTGTTCTACAATGTGGTACAGCAGCTGGGCTCCAAATAGAGCCTTAGAAAAGAGATTTTCTCTCGCAGCAGGAAAACAAGAAGAAACAAGTGGAAAACGGGGGTGTCTAATAATGGAATATTGGGTTTGTACTTATTTGAAAGGCGTACAAATATGCATTTTGATCCCTTTTAACCCCTTGCCCCCAAAGGAGTCATAGATTTCTTGTAAATCGTATATAAACATTTAGTTCTTTTCTATTACATTCTATTACAAATTAAGACAAAGAAGACTCTATGAAGGCTAAATCGCCACATTGATGCTTTTAGGAGAACGTTTTAACCATTTACAGGCAATTTTTTAGAATGTACTGTCGTTTTTCTATAGGAATAAAATTCATACTACATTCCCCGTTTTTCCGAGGATGTATTACCGTTGTGTCCCAGAGCTGGAATGCAGGTAAGTGTGTAAATGGGGTCAGAAACTGATGAATGTTTAAAGTGCCCCCCAAAGAACCAATTCCTCCCATCCCACAAATTTCCAGCTACGTCCAATTTCAAAACTTCATATGTAATATTAAATATGAAGAAATTTTTTCTTATTTTGTATAAGGAATTTGAAGCAGTTTAGTAAATGGTGAGCTTGTTCGACTCTAGATTTGTAGTTCTTAGATTAAACTTTGATTTGAATTTTGAGAATACCTATCATAATTCAATGATGACTAAAATAATATTATTCTAAGCAATACAAGCCCATCGATTCAGAAAACCCTTTCGAAAAGGCGTCAGGTAATAGATGAATAACTGTGAAAACGTTGGTAGGGTCATCAGCAACATGGCTGTGGCAACAGATCAATGGTTAGTACCTGATTAAATCCCTGATGTAGAAATCCATCCGATCTCCCAGCAGTTCCATAATGATAAGTGGATGTCGTTGGTAATCAAGTAGCTTGAAAAAATCACCCATAAGATATTGGTCCTGGAAAAACAGTGTTTGGGGGATGCTATCACAAAAAGCAGTTTTAACATTCGCAGATATGGTGAGGCACTTGACCCACAATGAGGGGAAAAGATCTCAATCAATACAGAAATGCTCTTCAGAACCTTATAACCGGAATGTTAATCTGAAGACTGTGTTTCCCTAAGAGCTTTCAGGCGTCCCTCCAATGTCTCTTCCACAATGACAACGCCATGAGGAAAATCAACAAAGCAGATTTGGCACAGAAACTAGAATCGATGACAAATGAGGTTCTTGATCTCATTTGTGGCAATAGGTATGCTGAATTGGCCAATATAGTCGTCAGAATGGCCATGATTCAATCCTTGAACCAGAATAACCTTAAAACCTTCAATAACCTGAATCAGCACCCATCGAGGTCGGAGACATCATTCAGTTATACAGCAAAGATGGTAGCTATAGTTTAGGTTCCCGTTGTTCGAATGCTCTAGAAGGACTAAAATGCATCAACCTCTGCAAATGCAACAACCTTCCAAATTTTTCATCCTACTCATTAGATTTGAGGACTAGGCTGAAACTCATATCAGTATATAATTATCAATTATCGGAAAAAAAATTTTATCGTGAATTTGCTTCAAAATTGTTTCATTTGAAACTACTAAATGAAGTGATACATTTCGCATGCAGGAAATTATTCTTCTGACAGAAAATGATGTAAGAAAATGAATTATTAAGTATTTATGATTATCATTTCATAGATTATTAGGCTCAAACACCCCAAGCAACATTTTATAGTTATTCCACTCTCTCACTTGACGCCTTATTCGAAAACCTTTGCAAATAATGGACTTATATAACTTACAAGTTATCGATGTATGAATATTACCAATAAATTTCCTGAAATTAATACCTTAGATGCGCTTAATGAGCATATCTGTAAGGAAATAACGAAATATCTTCGAAATGTGGTCTGCAAACGGTAGAAACATTGAGCTGAAATCATTATGATAATAATCTAGCGTTCATAGTGAGTTGCTTTGGGTTGTCCTATGAGGCAAGTTCGTGGAACACAAACATGACAAAATGTCATAATGTGATCTTAAAACAATTCTCCGTTCATTGGGATAAAATGTGTTAAAATGCATTTTTGTAAAGATCTTAAATGAGTCAAAAAA
>OY735200.1:3746380-3758880 GCA_963457665.1 Thysanoteuthis rhombus
ACACACACACACACACTCACACACACACACACACACACACACACACATATATATATATATATATATATATATATATATATATATATATATATATATATTTCAGATGGAAGGTGAAGCGGACGAGAGACATGAATTTATATTCATAGACGCAAACCTTATGATCTATTCATTGCAGCTATGTCTATCCGTAAAAAACAATGCATTTACTCTTCGAAAATAACCGAGACTTGTTTATCGATGAGGCGATCAATATTCTGTTGCATAATCATAAGAGTCGTTTGGGAAAGGTTTCTAAATATATTTATGTGAAAAGATTCAAAAGAGAAATATGAATTTATGAGCGTTTCAGCATCGACTTGTGCATATGTGAACATTGATTGAACACCCAGATGTCATCACGCGTCATCCACATATCAGGAATTGAAAACTAATCTTTAGAATTTCGATTGAAAGATATTAGAATCAGTCAATGGAAACTGTCACCAAGACTGTCAATATAGATTTCTTAATATTTCAAATAAGTCTAGCTAGCAGGATGGTTGGTTGGCTGCCTGGCTGATTTTTTTTATGTGTGTATGAAACGCACAAACTACACCAATGAAGCAACCGGGGATAAAAACCTCATCATTTAGTTTTTATTTTACCGTCTTCATTTATCTATTTATTCATTTGAAGGATCCCTCTTTCCTGAATGAGTCATTGAAGAGGGATCAATTTGCAATGTAAAATTAAGTTGAATTATTTCCTTTTGGGGTCTGCCATTATTCATGTTTGTTTTTTAGTGATCACTGTTCAAAAAAAGGGGGGGGGTCTACTTATTCATTGATGATCCCCTTTCCAATTTGTTTCCGTATTGATCACCTCTAACACTCAAAAACGTTGGTTACGTGATGGTTTCTTTTGAATGACCAACCAGACGAATATGTATAGATTGATTGAGAGATCACTAGTTGAAGACATTCATGTGTTGCAATGTTTCATTCATTTATCAGGAATCCATGAGGCAACTTGTGACTTTCTATGGTTTGTTATCAACATTTTCAATTAAATCTTGGGAGTTATAGACGGAAGACGGATGCAATTTGAATATTTTGTACTTGATGAATATATTTAGATGTTTGGAGAGAACTCACGTATTATAGTATTTTGATAGTAATCACCTATTTCATAGCTTCACACCGTAACCCAAACAACGAAAGCAACACCAGGGTTAAATGGTGCAAACAGACGTCTTAATTTAGTTCATCATTCCAACGGTTGTGCAATCATAATACAAAAAGATGCCCAGGCTGAAAATGGAGAGATAAGATGGAACAGTCTGCTGCTAAAGCATGGTATATATAAGCACAGTCACAGTCGATATAGAAAAAGCTTGGGATGATCGGTTTTCCAGCTGCAGTATTAGATTGGCCAATGCTGCTTAGGACAGTAAACAAATCCTTTATTGGATGTTGGCCCCTAATGTAAGACATCGCGTCAGGGCTGAAACATCATTATTACTATCTCCAAGGTGCTCAAATAATACTGCAAGATATCACCAGGCTTTCATTTCTCTTCGTCACGTTGTGTATGCCATGATTACATGAAGGCATTTGAGCTACCTTTGAGACTCTTTTTGTGGAAGGAACTCAATACATAACTAGGATGCATACGTTACGAGAAATTAGATAGCCAGTGCATCTCGAAGAAACAACCCTCCTACGTTTGGAGCTGGAGAATTTTCGCTTCTTCCTCATTCTATATAAACTTTACACCGTTTGTATTAACAAAAGAAATTGATAAATTGAATTGTAAATATTGTATATCACATGAAACGTCACAAAGTTTCAAGTTATGTCACAGCAAAAATGTTCAATGATTTAAAAAAAAATGAAACTTTGGTTGAAAATGCCCAACTAATTATCACAGTTCAACTTTCTTAACACATTGGATAGTGTGTATAAGATGCCTTATCACAAAAGACGTCGGTCATGTGACAATTTTTATGGAGGGACCTCCAAGACTTGTTTTTTGTAGATTTTGAAGATATCTTGGCAAAAAGGACGACAATACAAGTTGAATAATAGATAAATAAACACTGTTCCGTCGAAATAAGCAAATAAATCACTGGGAAATAAAAACGTGCTTACACTCTCGTGAATTGACTTTAAGCATCCAATGGCGGAAATCTTGAGTCAACAGTCACCATATAATATCATCAAAGAATATTGAATTCTGCCTAGTCTGAGTAACCAATGATCTGTCAGTTTTCCTAATTAGATAGATAGATATTAGAACATAATCATATATATATATATATATATATATATGGAGAGAGAGAGAGAGAGAAAGAGAGAGAGGGGAGAGAGAGAAGGGGGAGAAGGAGATAAGCATGTATTAAAACATACCAAGATATATTAGTATGAGAACAAGACCGATGTATAGTATACATTGATAGGGGAAAGAGATCGATAGATATCAGAACAGAATATATATATATATATATATATATATATATATATATATATATATATATATATATATATATATATATATATATATATATATATAAACATGACTTTACAATGTGTCTATGGACTTGATAACCCTCAAATGTCGCCAGGCGGAATTGGAACCAGTTCCCATGTCCAGTGTTCTGCCCCTGACCCACACAGAGTTAAGTGATCGACGGAACCGAACTTAATGATTTAAAAAAAAAACACCATTTACCTGATTGCTGAAGTTTTGAGTTAGAATATTGTTTCATATTTGCTTTTACAGACGGGTGACCTACTTAAGAGTGCTCAACCCTAGAATGGGGGAATGTTATATATATATATATATATATATATATATATATATATATATATATGTATATATATATATATATATATATACGTGTATATGTATATATAATATATATATATATATAGAGAGAGAGAGAGAGCGAGAGAGAGAGAGAAAGAAGGAAGAGGAAGAGAGAGAGGTGGATGAGACTGGGACAGGTAAATACATACGTTAACACTAACTGTGCTTTTGTGTGGATCGTTTGTATGTTCATCAAGTTTTTTGTAGACATTCAGAAAAGACAACCGTGGGAAGCTGATGAGGTGTAACCAAGTGTAACACACTTCCAAGTGACATCTTTTCATACAAGGCCAACAAATCTCCAGGAACTAGAAGTGTGTTTATCCACACTCAATCGGTTTGATGTGTCCCTGGATGAAAATATTGAGTGAATAGCCACTAAGTGCTTTTGTATGGTCTCTACACTATTATGTTGTCGAGTGAGTAATAGCTTGTTATTCTTACATTGATATTTGTACTAAAAGAACAAACAGTATTTCGTATTTTCCCGATCTTTAAGAGTTAAGTTTTTGGCCCATAAACAAACGGATCAAAAAGGGATTCCTGTTTCATTTTTCTTTGTAAGTTTAAACTTGACCGAAGAGTTACTGAAAAACCCCAAATACCAACAAAAGATATGGTCAAGAATCACCACTTTTTTCCCAATTCTTGCAATTGATCACTCCAAACATGACATACTGCCAAAAAACTTTTCGTCACATGACATTCCCTAACGTGTGACTTGAGACAAAGTTGTTTCAAGAGGACCCGATAAGGAGATGAAAAACTTAAAGTTTATCAGCATCAGGAAAGATAATGATCTTTGAAGATGAGAGATTAAACATTTCAAACATTGACTCATGTGAGGAATTTTTAAAAGGCAGCAACTAGTGATATTGTCATCCGTTGGCAAAAGCATGTATGATTACATTGAATTAAATTTGATTAAACATATTTTCAAATAATAGCATGTAACCGTCAACTGCCACGAAAAACCGTCCCCATAGCTTTCCTCAGTTTTCAAGTTGGTGCAGCTGGCTGGCCGCTGGCTATCTATATTTGCATGTTTCGTGCATACAGGCCGCACCAGTTTAAGCATCAATATCCTTAGAATTTCACGAATTCATCTCTCTCTTACACGCAACTATAAGTGCCTTCTCTGCAGAACCTACCTTGATTAAACATGTTCAATATTAATTGTTCGTGTGTTGTTTGAAACTTATATATATATGTATATATATAGATATATATCATTACCTTCTCGGTTATCTAAAACAGACGATGCTGTGTAGCCAACATAAGAAATAATCACACCGATTACAAACTTAGATAGACGAATAAGGAAAAAAAGGTCTGGTTAGTCACAAATTAGGAACCGTCACGTGACCAAATACTTTTTGGTAGTATGACATGTTGGAAGTGATCAATTACAAGAAATAGGAAAAGTGGTGATTAATGAATGGACTATTCATCTCACATTTTAATGGACATTGATCACTAAAAGGGGCTTGACTTTCTAAGAACAAGCACGAATGGTATATGACACAAAATAAAAGACCAGTTTAACATGAAATTACATTGTGAATTGTCTCAACATAAAACTTATTGAGAGCTAAAAAAAAGGTGTTTTTTTTTATCCAGACGGAATGAGGATTAATCTTCAACTATCATCTAAGTGGCTCCATTAAAGTAACCAGCATAGTCAGTCAGTCGGCCAGTCACTTGGACCTATTTCAAATTAAAGAAACTTATGTTCACACTTTTGGTGGAAGTTTTTTATAGACAGTTTTTAAAACAAACATAGATTGACTAGAGCCGATTTAGCTGAATACATAGGTGGGACTGTTCCAAGATAGCTTGCTTACTTTCTAGATAGATAGATAGATAGATAGATAGATAGATAGATAGATGGATAGGAACAGTTCCAAGATAGATAGATAGATAGATAGATAGATAGATAGATGGATAGAAACAGTTCCAAGATGGATAGATAGATAGACAAACAGACACACACACATAGATAGATAGATAGATAGATAGATAGATAGATGCTATGCTTTGATATCTGCTTATACTCCCGACATAATTTATTAGATATTTTCATCAGGTAATCGTGTGGCACATTCATTTACGGTAAAATAATCCAATATTGTCAATTTGAGTTATTTCATTATCAAGCTCTAATTTGAGCTATTTTTTTCAGATCAAGCCAAAATTGACAGGTTGGAATCTAGAGTCACTACATGTTCTCTGCCCAACTGCTTCATTTGCCTAGGGAATAACACATTCGGGGACAGCTGGTCTCAGTCTAAATCTAATGGTTACTAGAACACAGCTTTCGAAACATAATATCCATGAATTAGATGATCGTTACCGAACGGACGATTAGATTATTTTGTTTCAGCCAAATTGAGTTGGATGCACCGGTGTTCTCACGAACTCTGACTTTAGGCAACATTGAGCCTAGTCTGTGCATAGATGGCTGAAGATTTCAGAATACTAGGAGCCGTATCTATCCGGGAGGAATCACCTGCAGGATCTTTAAAGTTTTGAGCACTTCTTTCCTTTGGAAACCTTCAAAATTGCCAGTAAAATGAAGAGTGCCACTTGGACATGACCCGTCACCTATAACAAGCTCTTAGATATGGCACTTCAATGTCCTAAAGCTGATTAATACTGGCAACAATGCCAAAAAAGATACAATTTGATGTGTTTTTCTCAAGTAATCACTTACGCTGCAAATGGTCCTTTCCAAGATTAAACTGAATAAATATTCGAGGTACTTGCTAGGAACACTGTATAGTAGAGTAGATATTTCTTCAGTTAGAGATAATCTTTGCAGTGTCTAATGATTGTGGTGCTGTATAATATTAAAGAAGACAAGACTGGCTGCTGGTGGGTCAAATTCCAACTGATGATGATGGCTGCAACTTCTGTATTGTATATGAAATGATTGTATTCGTAGATATGTCAGACTTTTTGATAATAGACATTTCGGACAGCTGTCGTTGAGTGACGGTTAGCAAGCTTGTCTCAACGACAGTTGACAGTGAAATGGCTTTGAACCTCAGGGTGTATAGTCTAGTAAGAGTATATCAAGTTAATGTATATTGAGAAAAACCTGCTATAATCTGATCGTTAGTAAGTTGACCAGTCAAAACTAGTGCCAAGCTGGCAATCATATGCAAAGCTGGAGAGATGAAAATTGTTCTTAAAGAGGAAAAATGGAGGAAGGTCCAAAAAGGTCCATGACTGATAGTTCAGTAACATGAAAGAAACAGCTATGCCAAAATTTGGTCAAATTTTAGTTGGACCCATATTATTTGACTTATTTGGCTTTGCCGTTTCTTTTTTTCTTTCTAGTGAGTCTTCTATTCTTGAGGAAATTGCAACAGTTTTCATTTGTTTCCTCAAAGTTTACTCCGACGGACTTGCTAGGATTTTTTTCGAAATTACAGGATAGTTCATTGTCTTCATTTCTACTTGATGGTTGGTTGGTTCGAAGCCATGTCAACCATCAATGGTGTATTTAATACCGAAATCCGTGCTGAACTAAGGGGTTTACCTGTGCAGAGTATTTTCATAATTGTTTTACTACACAAAAATGAGATTCAGAATATGGTTTTTCCTATTCACAAAAGAGTGGGATTACAAAGTACCAACTCGTAGGAAAGAGAAAAGGGGCCTTGGTTGGGAAAGATACGGGAGGGGTAATTTTAAAAAATGGTTCTAATGATGGAGCTGAAACAAAATAAATTAGAAATAAAATACGGGGTCGAAGATTAGGGTACATAGTGTTTTTTAGGGGAGTGCAGTAGTGAATAACGTTTGGTCGAATTCATTTCCTTCGACCTGTTCTGGACTTCGTGAGAATTGAATCCCCTACCAATAATTTACCCGGTCATTGGGATGCAAGCCACACCAGTACGCCGGTACGCCAGTATGCCAAGGCACTTATTCGTTGAGAGGCATTCATTTAAACGATAACAAGGACATATCTATATATACATGAATTGCATTAATTTTGATTCAGCCTTAAGGATGTTTTTCACCCAATATATGATAGTGTATGTTTATCTATTGAATTTTTTCTGATTTATCAAATCTCATAGAATATATGAAGAGCCTCTAAGGCACCAAGTCCAGCAGGGCCCCCAAATGTACAGCTATCTAGAGCTATGCCATTGGTTGCTTTCTTCAGTATTCCACATACATCCTACAAATTTGTACTTGGAAATATCCATTTTTTGAGCCGGGCAGAGTTTTCCTCTTGCTCAAACGGTGAAACAAATTTCCATCTGGTAGTTTTGATATATCCCGAACGTTAATCAAAAATTTAGTAGCTCGTCATCTCTGTTATTTATCTATTTATTTATTTGCAATAGACAATTCCCAACTAAATTATTCAATCTATGTGTCAAAGTCAGTTTTTTCTGATCATTTATAGATAAATGCCCAACAGAATATTGTATCTGGAAAAAAGATTACATATCAGTAATATCTTTCCATTTGTACAAACGTAAGTTTTCGAATATAATTACATGGGAATGATCGGAGATTAAACGTATCATTGACGTATTCTCAAAGGTGGCCACCCGAAGGCAGTATGTTTTGCGATAATGTCTTTTTTCTGCTTTTCCAGCTTCAGACCTCATTTCCAGATATGATCTTACCTGTACAAGGATCTTCTTTTCTACTTAACATATCAGCAACTACACATATACACGTATACACACGGAGATAGAAACAGAATTTAGGAAGATATACACATATGTATGCAGTTAGTCTTGTGCGTGTATGGGTTTCAATTCACTGCCTAAAAAGATGACTTTACTTGTGCTAAGCCCAATAAGACTGTATGTTTAACATAGTTCCGGTCCGTCTTCGAGTAATCTTTTTTTCGCCTTTTATTTCTGGTGAGTTTTCTGTGGCATTTTCGTCGTTCTTTTCGTGGGCCGGGTATCTCATCAACCCATCTTTCAATCAAACTCTGTCGCAGAAGTTATCCTCAATTCTGAACCATATGGCTCTACAAAATATCAAAAGCAATTTTTTTTAATGATGATAGTTAGAGTTGAATCCCTCTAATGCCATTTCACGATAAAAACAGGATAACAATTTGATTGACAAAAATTCATTAATAACCTATAGTTTAACATGTGAAAACTGCATAACTCAATATATTCCCTACACAGTACTTTCTGAATTTGTCTACTTCGTCTCACCATCTACTTCTCTGTCGGAATCGGTTGCGCATGTGATCTCCTTGGATCCTCGTTGTGAGTTGGTATGCTTATCAGTTATCAGCCATTCTTGCAACGTATCAAGCCCACTGCCATTCGAGTTTTCTAACAGTTTCCATGATGTTCTGGATTTCTGTCTTCTGTTTAATATACTCTGCTGCCTTATCATCTGCCGATGTTAGGTTGAGCATGATTCTCTTATGTGCACTTTGCATGTTTTTTAGTGATAAGGTCAGGATTTCAACTAGGTTCCGTTTTTCATATCCATATGTGACTATCAGTAGAATAGTTTAGTTGTAAACCCTTTTTTTTTAACTGATGGGATTTTCTTGTCCTTAAAAGACGAGCTTGCTCTAGCAAAAGCTTTGTCAACCTAGAGGGGATATAGTTGATGACTATCAGGCGGGGAGCACGTGAACTTGCCCACTTTAACAGAGCAGAAACATTGAGGTTGGGAGCCAGTTATTTTGCCGAATAAGGGAGACATCGAATTCAGTGTCTATATTATAACATGTTATGGTTGAGTCTATTGAACGAAAGAAACATGATTGTCATATCCAAGCATATCTAATTTCATTTCAGTGCTCTTCAAATGCCATTCTATTCAACTGAAGGCAATGAATATATATGTGTGTATATATATATATATATATATATATATATATATGTGTGTGTGTGTGTGTGTGTGTGTATATATACATGCGTGTGTGTATGTGTATGCATGTGTGTGTTTGTGTACGTTTGTGTTTTTTTGATTAAGTTATATTGTATTATACAGAATTTTTGTTTAATGGACACCTGTTATTACACGATGAATGTACCATTCAGCCATGACAAAGTGACTAAATTACAAAATTAAAGAAAAAGGGAATCAAACCAGCAACTGATAGAGTATTCATTTTAATGTAGCGTTTCTCTCGCCGGTAATGCAAAGGCTAACATAACTTTCGACTCCAAATTCTCATCTTGTTAATTCACGGTCTACATCCACTCTGTTTGTTTCTTTCAACGCGATGATTGTGTTATCAAAATAAAGATATACGTTCTGAGTGAATGATTATGAATTGTATATTGTAAGTTTTATCTAAAATTTGAGCTTCAATTTCAAAGGAAGCTTTCCTTATGATATAACGTAATTTGTCATTATATTAATTAGATGTACACATTGATTATTACATAATTTTAGATAATCTTTTAGATAATGAGTTCTGGTACACGAACGAGTCATGGTTATTCATTCATGTGATATATATATATATATATATATATATATATATATATATATATATATATATACATAAGCAGACATATGTATGAGAAAAAATTCTCTTAAATAATGTATAGACTTATAAGTATGTTAAAAAGGTAGGAATATGATTTTTGAATGTGTATATATATATATATATATGTATACCTTACATATATACTCATATGTATCTATGTATACTCCATATATAAATATATATATATATATATGTGTGTGTGTGTGTGTGTGTGTGAGTGTGTGTGTGTGTATGTGCGTGTGCGTGCATGTGCAGAGAGTCATGTATATCTATAAAATATAATGGCATATGCAAAGGAGTATTGTTTCACGTGAAATCTTTCCTTCATTGTTTTTTCGAGTGTCTGGAAATGAATGCAATATTTTTGCTTCGTAGATAATAAGCACTTAAGATAATAGGAATTCTAGAGAAATATTCAATGCATTATCAAATAAAACAAACATCAGAAGCTTTCTTTCTAAAACAGAATTTTGTGCGAATAATCTTACACCTAAACGTAATATTCCAGTAATTATAGTTCGAATCAAAATATATATTTTTTAGAATATTTCTGGTACAAACCAAATATAAAGATAAGAGAAATTGCCCTTTTCCTCTCTTATTCTGATACGTGAAACTCGTTCTTTATCAACTTATGCAAGTTTCTTTTAATTCAACAGAGATGAAAACCAGCGCATAATATGTCATTGGAAGTTTTTCTATTTATGCATTCATTCACTATTTTCAAACAGAATAGAACTAAAAATGAATATTCACAAAGATATCATCTTCACTTTGAAGTTCTTCATAGATGATTTATATCTATTTAACATGATAAATCCTCCCAAAATCAAGATACTAATAAACGTATAAAATACATATTTCTGGCGCCTCTGAAATCCCGGAGTCTCTTATATTTGCCATGTTCTTTTATTATCTAAAAAGCAGTTCTACATAAACGGTTTTGCCTTTTTAGGGGTCAATTACAGTTCAACATTGTCTTTGCTTGCATTTGGACACTATTCATTTATTCCTTTGCCTTGCTGTGTTGATTTTGAAAAGCAAAAAAAAAGAAAATAGAAATAAAAGCAAAAAAAGATATGGTTAGTCGCCCTGGGTTGTGATATACAACTGATGGAGACCCAAAAACGTTTGAGGTAGAATTTTCTAGCAAAAAAACAAAAACGCGGACGCAATTAATTCAAAATTACGTTGAACAGTATTTTCATTTGAATACATATTTAAAATCAAATAATCAACGAACTGAAGCGAAGATCTGTCCACATGATACTCACATTTGGCAAAAGAGTTCTGCACCATTCCTTCAACAGGGTAACCGAAAGCTGGAGAATATTTTATTCTTGGATACTGTCGCCCTCCCTTGCCTGCGCATGGTATTTTTTTTATGAAGATCATCTCGACCACACCAACTTCACTATTGAAGATCAGTGTCCTTCCCGAGTATATCTCCAGCCGAGAGGTCTGAGGCAAAATCAAGGCTTTTTCTCTTTTGTCAGACTACCTTTTTCTCAAATGCATTTCCTGGGGGTTGCCATCTCCCATTTTTTTTACCCATAGCTGAGGACTATCAAGTAAATTGCTTTCTTCACCAAAAGTATTAAAACACTTTGTTCACAAACAACCTCAACCAGAATTCAAACTAGATTCACTGATTCAAATTTTAGGTACTGTTTGTAGTGAAACTAACATTACCCCTCTCAGAGTAATAACTGGATTATTCTTTATTCTTAATTAGATGAGCAGCGTAGAAAAAAAACGGCAGGATTTTTATCTATTCTTCTCAGAACGGAATTCTGATTTTCATCCTTTTATCTGATGTCATGGTCATTAGGAATATTTCTACCGCTGTCTAGTGTACTTGATTGGTATGTTTACACGGACTTACATTCAGTACTCCGAAGATCTTCAAATACAAAAAAACAAAAAGTTTTAACCTTCAGGTTTTTTTCTAGGAAAGTACTGATGTTCAGCCATAGCAGTTGTTAAATGATATGAAGTGACGATGATGTTATGGATTTTTGTATAGATTACGTAAGTCCAAATGCAGTGTCTCTTCACAAGTTGTCTGTTTCTCATACGTTTAGTGTGAAAGGCGAGAAATAAAGCAGATTATATACATACATATATATATATATATATATATATATATATATATATATATATATATATATACTTGTGTGTGTGTGTATGTATGTATATATATTTATATATTGAAGGATTGTTACATGATCTGACAGAATGATCGTAAATTGCGTTGAATTATATAAAAAAAACTCTTATTGGAATAATCACCTATCATTACACAGTGAATATACCATTTGGCCAAGAAAATTTACATAATTAAAGTAAATAAGTCTGTTGGAATTGGGTAGCTGCTTCAATGAAGCATTGCTGTTAGCACTGAGCTGAACAGCTGCCGGTGATGCAAAGGTTCAAATACATATGAATTCTGATTCCCCTCACTCGTGGTTTGTGTATGCTCTGTGTGTGATTGCTTTTTTATATAAGGCTTCTGAAAACACTATCATTGGGTGCAAGAGTCTAGTCCTAGTGCAATCAAGTCAGAAAACTCTGGTAAAGGTCAGTGCTTTCTGAAGATTGCCATTTTTCTTTGTTACATTGTCTACAAATGACATCAGGTGACCTTTACTGATCCCCTACATCGACCTCACATCGACTATAACTTTTGCCGAAGTGAAGATGCACCCCTATGCGAAATGTATGCATCGTAGTTGCCATATTGTGACCAACAACTTAGAAAACTCGCAATAAATTACCAGGAATGATGTATGGTAACCTTGGAAGACCCCGATGTCAAAATCACATTTTCAAATAGTTTATCTGAGAGGAAAAACTATCTCTATGCTAAATCTCAGTTTCATAAGTGCAGCATTGGGGTTAACAACTCTTGAAATTGGCTAAAATTGACCAAAAATATCTCCAGGTGCCTCATATACATACCCCAAGGCCAATTTTGCATTGCCTCTGACCATTGCCAAATCTAAGACTCATCCATGCAAGAAAATTTACTCAAATATTGAGTTTCGAATAGAAATGACCGAAGGTGACCTTTGGTTACTTTGAATGATCTTGCTCAGTTTGTTACCTTTGGGGACAACAGGAGTACCCATATGCTCAATTTTAGCAT